>OX596380.1:204286512-204738645 GCA_951394425.1 Tipula unca
TTTTTCACCCATTTATCCACATCCATCCATCCATACACACATTAAAACTCATTATGCTCCCGCATCTGCTCTCTATAGCTAATTCCACAAAAAAAATATATATTTTTTAAAAAATGCTTTGTGTATTGGAAACACCACAACAAACAATCATAATGTTAGTGAAAATTTATAGTTGAGTCTTTTTCGTATATTCGAGAAATTCCCGCAACTAAATTTATCGATGTATACAACCCTCGTTCGTATATGTGGCGATAATAACATGTATGTATATGTATACATTGCAAAAAATATACGCGATGATGAGAAAATGAGAGGCAGTACATTGGGTAAGGTGGAAATGTAATTTTCTTTATTGACAACATCATTACAAGCTTCAGGTGTTTGTTCTTTGGTTGTTTTCGTCGTCTTCTAGATTTACATTTAAACTGTTATGCGTATACATTTTGACGGTTATTGCCGACTTATTATAATATGGTTTTATGATGAAGTAAAGTGGTTTTCTGGTAAAATAGGTTGATTTAGAGTTTTGGTTATGGACGTGTTTATATGTGCTCATATACATACTATGTTTTTTAATAGTTATTCTTATTTTTATTTATAAACTACATAATTCAATTTTTATATTTAATTAATTGAATTTTCACTCGTATCTAGTTCCTTTTTTATTTCAAATAATTCTACGCCTCGATAGCGCAGTAGGTAGCGCGTAAGTCTCATAATCTTAAGGTCGTGAGTTCGATCCTCACTCGGGGCATATATATTTTTATTTACTTTTCAAATATTAGACGAACAATCCGTTTTTAGTTCATATTTATGGCTTCCTTAAAAACAGATTGTTCAGCCTTACACAAAAGTTAGACCGAATTTTAAATATTAAGAATGTAAGGCCTAAATAATTAAAACTAGTCGTCTGTTCATATGTTCATAACATTTGACAAGTTGACTCTCTGCAAATTACAATTTTTTACCAGAGCATTAACCGTAAACAAAATTTAAAATGTATGAACTTTGAATATAATTTAAGAACTAATTATTAAACTTTAATATTAAATTTCTTAAAGTCGAAATGTAACGATGATTGTTTGTCTCCTATATTTTAAACCAAATTGAATTAGGTGGGGAAGATTTCCAGTTTTTTAGAATTGCCGACATTTTGAATCTATAGTGTATTTAATTAAAATCAAAGATTCATCCAAATGGCATTATTATTGTTAATAATAATATAATAATTTATAAATCAATAATTAAAGTAAGTTTTGTAATTTCCAGAATTATACAATTTCAAATCAAAAATTCTAAATGGTCGAATATTTTAAACTATCCACAGATAGATGCCACTCAAATCTCAATTTATCGTCAATCGATAAGAAATTATGTTGTCAAATTTTACACTTCTACTTCAGTTTCAGTATTTTCGCATCGTTTTATTAGTGAAAAAGTGTTGTGGTGGGTCGTAAATTTTGTATAAGACTAAATTTTAACGTGGCCACTTGATTGAAAACGTAATCATTTAATGGTTGTTCGGTTTTTCGTAAAACCTATTAGAGTTTTTACAAGAGGTAATAACGTTTAAAAGCATTTTGTGTGTTTGTCGCTACATTCCGCTTATTTTAATAACCAAAACAAATACTAATAACCGATCAAACCAGGGTGAGTTAACCTTTCGTGTGCATTGCAAAAAAAAAAAACAATCATATTCATTTATGTGCTATCTTAAGCAATTAAAAAACATAAAAATCGAAATGTAATTAATATAAAATAATTGATCAATTAAAGAATCGAAAAATTAAAAAGGAAAACACGCAAATTTGTAATTTCAAGTCATAAAACACGCGCCGGATCACAAACAATCATCAATCATGCTTACATTATTGGCTTTAATATCAAAAGGTAAGTATTGTTTTTTGTAATTGGTTTACCAATTAAATAAAATTTCATTTGGTGAAAATTGGTTGAGCGATCAAGTTGTGTTGTGAAAATCCAGGAACGAGATATATTGGTTTCCAGCATGTTACATTTAAATTGTATGTATTAGATCTATCTCGCTCTTGCTTGTAATTTAATTTTAGTATGTATTTAAATAGTCTGCGTTAAATAGTCTTCGCGATTTAGTTGAGATTTGAAAACTAATTTTTATGCCAACGTGAAAATTTTATAAATGATTGTTTTGGTTTCATTTACGTTTGAGGTAGTTTTAGTAGCGCGTTGTCCCTTTCACTCGGTGGTCTTGATATCCACAATTTAAAGTATTTACAGTCTGTTTCGCAAATACTGTGCTAAACGCGAATAAAACTACATATTTTAATCTGATTATGATATATATAAACCGTTAGCAAGGTCAATGTTTTTCGAAAACTATATTTTAAATTACGATTTTGTGTGCTCTTAGCATGCAATGTCAAATTTATTTAACGTTCGTCGAAATTTTGCTCAAATAGTCCTATTGCTATGGGACAGCCGTTTTACTAATTCCAAGTTTGGTAACTTATGTCTTTACCTAACCAAAATCTGTGCTCTAATCTCTGTGACAGTCAAATAAATTTCTGTCGTGCCCAAAAATCCATACTGTCGTTAAATCAATGAAACGTAAGGTAAATGTTTCCTCTCATTATTACCCATTCTAAATTTCTTAGTATTTTTGCTCTTCAAACAACAGCTTTCACCTACAACAACATGGCCAAGCAAGGACCAAGGCCACTGGTAATATGCGGCCCATCCGGTTCGGGCAAAAGTACATTACTCCATAGATTGTTCAAAGAATTTCCGGAAACATTTGGCTTTAGCGTATCGCACACAACACGAAAACCCCGACCCGGAGAAGAAAATGGAATTCATTATCATTTCGTAACCGTCGGCGATATGACTGTGGCGATTGCAAATGGGGACTTTATCGAAAATGCTGAATTTAGCGGTAATATGTACGGGACTAGGTAAGATTTAGAATCGTTAAATATATTTTAAGATTTCGTAATCAATTTTTTTTTCTCTATACTCCCCACTCCCCAGCAAACGGGCCATTCAGGCGGTGCAACACCAGGGAAAAGTATGCGTTCTCGATATTGAAATAGAGGGCGTTAAACAAATTCGTAACTCAGATTTAAATCCATTACTAGTATTTATCCGTCCGCCATCACTCGATGAATTGGAACGACGTCTTCGCGGTCGTAAAACCGAGACTGAAGAAAGTTTAGAAAAACGACTTACAACAGCAAAACGTGAAATGGTGTACGGTACAACGGCCGGAAATTTTCATGTGGTAATTGAAAATGCGAGTATAAAACAGGCGTACGATGAGCTTCGGGATTTTATCTTAGGGGAACTTGAGTCACAACAAAGTGATGGAATTAATGTTAATTTAACACGAGTTTCTGTCGAGGGAACATCATAATTCACAAGTTCCTGATGTAAATATACTCAACCAGCTGCTGCTATATTGCCGATATTGTTGATGTTTTAAATATTTTTGTTTTTAATTCGATCACCGTGTAGATGACAATAAGTAACATATACCGAATACCTGCCACTAAAAATCACTACTACTATTACTATTAATGCAAACTACATATATTTTTCTACATAAGAATTTGGACCATAAATGTGCCAAAACACCATCCAAATTGAAATATCTTAAATTTTCTGCTCTACCGGACAACATTTTACTCTGTCGTAGCGCTTCTGTGATCCGTAAAAACGGACACATCATTGAATTTATACATTTTTAGGGAATGTGTTCGTTATTAAATTTACTTAAAATTAGATTACCAAAGTTTTTGGATATGGCTTGCGATTTGTAGATCGCACTTTTATTGTGTACTTTAAGTATTGTCTTCGAAATCAGTTACTAATTACGTTACTACTATATTATAGAAAGTATTAAAATTAAGATGTTATAGTTTTTGTTATGTTATATCTTATATATTCGATTTCGGTTCGATTGTTCAATGCTATTTATAACTTTGGATCCAGAGTTTCAATAGCATTCAACAACCGGGGCGTGATCTGGTTTTGTTTCGAAAATTTATTTTTTGAATAAAATTTAATGATTATTGAGAAATGTATTTATATTTTTTGTAGACAAATAGTTGTTTATTTTGTTATTTACTATATTAGCTGTTAACTTAACTTTGAATGTATGTGAATAAATAGCAATGAATAAAAATAAAATATTGATAAGATGTATAAAATGTAGTATACTTTTAGGGGTAAACGACGATATCAAATTAATTTTTTTTCAACACAAAATATTTACCTGAGACCTACCAGTAGACCACGTAGTTCTATAAATTTCTCGTCGTTCAGTTCAATCGTCATTAACGTAAAAATTTGAACAGTCACCGATCTATTTGGACGATATTCAACTTTGACCTTATTTTCTGATTGAGTGATGATTCTTTCCATGAGAGTGTAAAACCTCTGAATTTAATATTCTTAACTGCAGATGAACGATTTTTCTCACTGGACGATTCATTTAAATGTACATCTCAACATTCCTGTATTTGAAGAAATTCGTTTCAGTTAATTCCATATTTCGGTCATCCGTGAAATTTAGAAATTTTCATCAAAATTTAAGTTGTGGAAATCTTCGACATTTTAAATCGGACAAAATTATTTTCCTAAGCTTATCAAATTTGGAAATTATGAAATGTGTCGATAAAATTCAAAATATCTAAGATCAGAAACTCCAGGCAACAAGATTCTGAATAAGTCTTCAAATAGTGATACATTATGGAAGCGCACAATCATCATAACATCTGCACAATTAGCCAGAACCCCATGAGCTCATCTCATCATCAACCGATAATATGGTCGTATCAACCAACAAGCAACCACCCAAATTAAGCTTGAGATTAATCGAGCTGATCTTTCACATTCACCGACCATAAGCCTTTAAACTTATGTGTTCAAACAAATGGATAAGGCTACCCCTCGTCAAATACCACATCTTCCCTTTATAGACCAGTTGACACGTTGACCTGAAAACGCTTCCCTTCCCGATATGACATCCAATCATCCCCACCATCAGGGTAGTTTTCAATCCGTTGACCAATAAACAGAACTACAAAGTATTACAAAAACCATATCAAAACTTTGAGAAATTCAAACCAACCGCAACGTCAAATGTTGCAAGCCATAGACCGTTAAAAAGCGCGAAATTTGAGCATTGCAGGTACGCCTTTGTACATTATTAATGTCAGACCATCGATCACACTGCTGTACAAAGGACCATATGATATAATCCAACGGTAGCGCACATGTATATGAGAAGTTGTTAAATTAAATTAGTTAATTATTTCAGTTTGTCGTTCATAGCACCTAAACTTCATAGTTTCAAATTTGTACATTCATGGCAGTTCATCAGAAATAGGCTTAATTCAGTTACGTGTAATAATTTCCTTGAACTTTTAATTCATACTAAATATGGAACAGACCAACAACTCGATGTGTCATTTTTACCACCAGTTTAGCTTCGCATGTAAAATTACCATTGATCATAAATTTATTTTACATTCCTTGACCTTTGCCATACGCCTAACCAACTCCACCAAGGCTGGCAAATAAAAAAGTCCAATAATTTGTATCCTTTTTTCTGTAATATAATTAATTCTAAATATATTTCTTTCTTTCATTTCATATAGTATTTTTTATATTTTTAACTTATAATCTAATTAATCAATTAATTAAAGTTTTGTTATTTTTCACTTATACAATACAATAATAATTAATAATATTAATAGATAGAAGTAGTTCTATTACAATGTAATAATAATTAATAGTAATTTTATAATTTTTCAATAAATTTTTATAAACAAAATTCTCTGTTTTATATTCTTTATTTCATTTTAATCAATATTAATTATATAATGTATATAAGTCTGATTGAAATTTTTAAAATATCTAATAAAATTTATTTATTAATTTTGTAACAAAAATTATTAAATTTAAAAAAATATATTCATATAAATTTATAATATAATGGCAAGTCAAATTTGTTATAGTTATGTGAAATTATTATTTATTTTTTTTGTGTCGATTGCGTGTCTAACTATTTTACCATTTACTAAAGTTAGTAGAGAGAACTGTTTTGGCCGTGTCAAAACTACCCGACTATCAATATTTATTTGTGCTTGGAAACCTTCACATTATTAATTCACCTGCATGACACTATCACTAAACAAAATTTAGAAAAAAAAAATTATTTTCTCTGATTAATATAGTTGCTGCTATTTTATTAAAATTAAGGAAGACGACAAATTAAATCAATAACTCAAAAATCAGGGTATATGTGTAAAATATAAATCGGGGAAACTATATATTGACTAGAATTTTACTGTTTTGTAATTTTGTCGCGCGGTATATACACGAGCACCATACCTATTTTAAATTACATGTGTAATACTTGTAGTATACATTCCAGGGGCGTCGATGAGATTCAATGAAAATTTGATATATAATAAAAATATATATATATATGTCCGTATGTAAATTTATTCCGATAATTTTCGTCGTTTTTGTGTGATGAATTTTTTGTTCGGATCGGCGCCACTAGCTGCACTGGAATTTAAGTAAGAATTTGGTGCCGCACCACCACTATACGCTGCCGAATTTGTCGGCAACACATTCATCGACACGTTTAAGAGCGGTAATGGATCCGCCATATTTAGTCGTTTAATCGGACTCTGTGCCAATTTTCGCGGTGTCGACGGCAGACTGTTCCCAATATTCGATACACTATTACTATTATTATAACATTCGCGCAACATCATGAGCTGATCTAATTTATTCACAGTTGCGTTCAATTCATTTTCCCATATATCTTGCTCCTGTTGGCCATCACCACCTTCGACCGGCCGTATTGCTAACACTTTCACTTTACGTCTTAATTCCTCTAAATCTAAATCATTACACTCGTCTATCGTATTATCATCACAATCGCTATTATCATCTTTTTCACTAACTGCGGAGCTTGTGGTCACCGATGATGTGCCCACCGACCGTATTTCACATTTATCCAATTCCGAATTATAATCGGGTATTTGCATTGAATTGGATTTCGACATAATCCGATCTTTTTCCGTTATTGAATACGATGATGTGCTTGTGGTTAATTCAGCGCCAACACCAGGTTCTCGTGGTCCTGGCGGTGGCGAAGATTGGCAAATATTATCACCACGCTTCCTATGTATCTCTTCGCTGATCTCTTCGAGTTTTTTCAACGAATTCGAATATGTAGTCTTAGCCGCTTGGATTTGATTTTGGAGCACTTGAATACGTTCCTTTTGTGTTTGAAGCTGATCCTGGCATATTTGTTTCTCTTCAAAATAGGGACGAGACTTATGGATGCTGCGACGATTCTTCTCCTCGAGTTGTTGAACCTGAAATGGCAAATGGAAATTTTGTTTAATATTTATAATCGATGGTCTACCGTTACCTTTCACTCATAATTCAATTCGTCATTAGCATGCGACTTTGAACCACACATAGATATAAATGAGTTTTGTTTTGATTAATTTCCGTTTACGACAATTATAATAGACAAATCACTCAAGCTTTCACTTTCTATTATGACAAAATTTATGTAAACTTCCGTTTAAACATTTGGACATTGTAGATAAATATTTTGATACATATCACCAAACACAAAATGGCATCAGAATCTCTAACTGAAAAACGAGTTTCAGTACATTAAATTTGGTAAATTTCATACTTCAGGATACTTTTGTGCCAACTCATAGTTCGTCTCAAATTATAATAATAATAAACAGTTGTTAAAGGCCATTACTGGCCCCTAACTGTATCAACAATGTGGCTCTAGCGGATCGATCCTAATCTTACTCTTCATACTGTCCTATAGTTAACTTGAAGAAGCCAAGTCGTTCTCTACACCGTGGAGCCATCGTCGCCTACAACGTCCTCTGCACCTACCATATCGTGGCTCTCCTTTCAGAGATCGCTGCACAATTCGTTCCGGATCAGTACGCAGAACGTGATCGATACAGCTGTCGATACATGATGTACAATATCGGAGTTCTTCATCAGATCTTGATATTGTATAGAGCTCGGTATATACCATATACTTCGCGTTTTGGACCGTAAATTACACGTATGATTTATTTGTCAAATGTAAGGAGCCATCTCAAAGCTTCAGCTTCACGGCACTTGATAGGTGTTTAGATTTTAGTAGTGGCTTTAAAGGATACAAAGCAGGACTGCCTGCTACTAGCCGCACTTTAATACCCTCACCCATACTGTTATCGTGAGTGATAAGAGACCAAATTTTTGAACCTCCTCACTCCCTCACACGTGTAGTGTACTAAAACGTGGCCACTACTAAAATCTGGTGTGCCATTGTTACATACCCAGAGATCATGCATTTTGTTTTGTTTTGAACTCATTGATCAGGAGTCCAACAGAAGCTGAAAACAACAAGCGGATCAAGTATTTCCTTCACTCTGTTGCTATTCAGTCCAAGTCCTATACAAGCACCTGAATGGGCTAGTCTTCCTTCTTGAAGATAGGTCATAACGCGGCCACTCATTCATCAGGCATAACACCCCGAGCCCGTCCTTTAGAAAGTAACAGGTGGTTAATTTGGCAGCGGGAAGTTTTGCGAGGATGGATCCATGTTTCTTAGTGTATCTGTTTGTGTGGGAAGAATGTGCTTGCCACTATAAGTCAATGAGCAATTGCAAAGTACATCATTCTCTCACCATTATCGGTCGCCGTTTCGTGTCGGGCGTATGGACCTATGGTTTTACATAAGCCGGCTTGATTTCTGCCAGCTCCAGCATTAAAGTCCCTAATTACCATTCTAACATCGAGTTCGGGTATAGATCCCATCAGATCGTCCAAGTCATTGTAAAATGAGTCTTTACCTTGGGGCTAACTGATTTCTGTGGGCGCGTTTACACAAATTATCGACAGGTTGGCTAACTTCATGCGAAAGCGAAACACAATCGGTTATTGACGGCTTGGAAATCAAAAACAGCCTTCTGTACTTGCGGCCCAAGAAGAAATCCAGCTCCAAGATTTCCAAAGTCATCTGCACTGTAGAGCAACCTATAGCCTTTCCAACGCTCCTCGTTTCCTACGTAACTACACGTTCCAAGTGCCGATTCTAAATCTCGTGTCCGGGTACTCAAGTAGGGGTTCGGTGTTTTTTGGTAGTATCAATTTATCCTTTTGTTAACAATGAAAACAGATTATTTTTTTAAGAATGCGGGTCGTCAGCCCTGCGATCTAACCGTTTAGTCGCCTCCTACGAGCAAAGGATACTGTGGTGGTGTTTTTGAAACACATGTTCGTGCAATTTTGGTTTACGAGACATACAAGTGCTAAATTTAAATCTGTTTATCAGAGCCAAAGTAACATATTGTATTTCAATTCAAAATTAAAGCTAATATCATCTTAAACGACTCTGCAAGTAAACCCAGCACTCAATACTAAATAAAGCTTAACAATCCTATCAAAATTTTTGGCATTAGGGACATTTACTGTAAACAACTGGACAAATTGTACTGTAGCATTTTGAACTACAGTTATTGTCGATAAATTCATAAATAAAATCCCATGTGATGGAATGTTTTAATAAATATTTTTCTAAATTTTAATCAGTAGTTTATTCTTGATTTTCAAGAGAACTTTTTAATTTATACACAAATTTTCGTTCCGTTAAAACTAGTTATCTTCACTTAAAAGTTAACAAAGTGCTCGTTATTTGTTAATAAAACTAATTATCTGCCGATATCAACTGTATGTGAATTAAATATTGATACAGATTATCAATTCAGAAAATTCTACTAACTTAGTAACTCGTCTTTATATTATTTACCCATGATTTAAATTTTAGTCGTTGTGCTAGTTAAGCGAAAAATAAAAACCGAACATATATTTTGTTCCACCAATGTATGAATCTTCCAATATGATGAATCTTTAAAAACAGCCATTTCATTATGAATATCATACAAACTGCTAAAAACCACAACTAAAATTCAACTTGATAAACAAAACATATGCGATGACCTGTTACAATCTGCTCAACTAAATTATTTATTCGCGATGTACTTCCGTACAAAACATAAACAATAAACTCGTCTGGAAATTGCGCGCAGATTTATTATTACGTTACTCATTTACATAAAACGTAAATCTGGATTCTTTTTTGCTTATTTGTGTTGTCATACAAATTAATCATTAAATTTATGCAAATTAGTTTATCAACTAAACATCAAGGCTGTAAATGTATACGTTTATGTTATATAGTTTTCGAGTATTCGCGTAAAAGATAGCATAATATTAATTTTAAATTTTAGCTTGGCTAGTTCCATGGCATATTTTTAAATCAGCTCCACGACTTAAATTAGAAAGTGAATTTTATGTAAATGCACTTTATGCGATGTGGATCCGTTTTCATAAACCATCCTTGACCCATGAAAATACACATTTCTTTACAAAGATATATACATACATATACAAAGATATATACATACATATATCGCATACACTTCACAGCCTCGATAAATTAACATGTCTAGTGGTGATATTATAAAAAACCGATTTATAATTTTATCGTGCGCTCGCGATATCTCCAACTGACACCGTACAACAAAAACAACAACAGTACACCATAATTGTGATTAAAAATTACGTAATCGAATCAATACCAAATAACTGAGAACTATGAAATCGAGTAAAGAGATAATTCATTAGAATTAGCCACATATTAACGAATGTTTGAAATTTAAAACTATAACTGACTGGTTAATAATAGTTAGGGCAATATAAATTCAAAAGCCACTTCAAAGTTGTAACATAATCTTAAAACTTCGTGTATTGTGTGGTACAAAATGACATATGGAGTTTGGGGAATATTGGGAAAATATTTTTTTTTTGCAATTTTATGTAACTTAAGAGGTTTTTACTTTATTGTTATTATATTTTTTAAATCAAACAACAATCCATTTATATCATTCGATTTGGAATCCTTGAACTTGTTGTGTTAGGCAATGTATGTTGTTTTCAATGTGGTTTCGGACGATTAGCTAGTTGGTGTGCAGTAAAATAATGATTGATTGATTATGATTCACTATTGTTTTGTGTAATTGTCAGTGTCTATATTAGCTTCAGTGATATTCGGCTGTGGCTGTATGTTTAACATTTGAATTGAAAATAGGAGTCCAAATTGTATGAAGACGAAGAAATGGCATTACAAACTGCCCAGCGACAAAATGAGTACAAAATGAGTTTACACACAACGTTATAGATGATTACTATTAGGATCAGTAAAGATTTTTCACACTAGTTATTTAATCAGACAGTTTTATGGCACAGTTTCTAAAATACAACATACAGATTGATTTAACGATTAGTTAAATTTTAGTTTTAGAAAATTTTAGTGTGCCTCTCTAATTTCAAACTGTCATCACTCCAATTATGCTAATTTTTCTGCAAAAATGATACAGCATATACAAATTTGTATTAAATCATTTTTTGTTGCAGTCCAATTATCGCATGATTATGGCTTTATATTAACACACAAATACAAAATCACACTTTTACCACAGAAAAAAAATGTATTTCTACTGCATAACGACAAAACGACGCGACATTTTTTAATCTCGTTTCTACTTTTCCTATGTTATTATTGTCCAAATTAAATGAAAATCATACCAAATATTTGTATATATCTATTTGGTAACATAAAATAATTCATTAATAAAATTCGTATATAGGGAATACGTCAACAGGGAGTATAACTATAACTATATTTATATTTACCTTAACTTCAGCTTGACTAAATATCATCGCTTTTGCCTGATGTTCGGCATGACTTTCAGCCTTTTGTTTCTCAGCATCCATAACCTAGAAATCATAATAAAGCAAAGAAAATGTTAAGACGATTATAAAAATTTAGTTCAAGAGCAATATCAAATACAAATATATTTAATTAAATTCAAATACGTAGAACTTGATAAAATGAATAAATTTTATAATCTTATCATATTCGTTAAATGGATTTATCGTATACAGTAGTTACATAGAGCATACAATGTTATTTGACACACGAATGAGTAATGTGATAAATTCCATTACAGTCAACAATAGGTACGATTCATCATTATATGAATGAAAAATATAATCGATAGTCTTGGAAACTGGAGATTTAATTTAATTTCGATTTGATTAAGGAAATTGTGTCAACCAATTGTGCACCAGTAAACCGACATGAAATACCCTCAAACAACATTTTCGTGAATAGCTTTCTTTTGTTGTTCTAAACTATTTTAAAGCTTATCAGCATTGGATTAGGGTTGATGAAGTATCTAAGTATATTTCAATTAACCATTAAATAATTTCAATGCAATGAACATCTACGGTTTTATTTAGTAAACGCAAGACCAATTCATAGTATCTCTCAAAAAAAAATTTGATGAATTTCATATTTCACTCTTCCGGTTTGTAATAGAATTTTTAAAACAATGAGGTATGGGATAAACAATATATTTCAGAACTAAGTTTTACCATGGAATGGAACTATCAAGGCTATTCCCTAACCGATTATAATAAAATTCGACATACCTAGGAAATAGCACAGTGGCGAAAGTTGGGCGGTTTGGATCGGGAGGTATCGGGTCAAATTCCAATATAAAGACAGAATGCAAAAGGAATTTTCCATGCGCGATTTTGAACACGTTTCTATAATACGGTTTCTACTTTTGAGAAAAAGAATTCATGGGTCGAACCATCGTTCGTGTTATATACCAAAACAAATGCCTTGCCAAATTTGTTGGATATGTGAGAAAGGTTAGAAGCTGAAATATCTTATTCTACAGGCAGTCGATATATGATAGATTCGAGCTATATACCACGCTTTGATCCAATTTTTTAAAATTACAGTATGAAAAATTAGAGATGTATTGAGGAATAAAAAATAAATTCACAAACAACCATTAATATTCGCAAAGTTAAGTGGTTCTTCACAAAATTAAGTGGTTGTCCTAGCAAACAACTTTTCTAAAATCACGGCTCCAATCGTCAATTGGTTGGAAGTAAAATTTAAAATAATCCACTCCAAGCGATGGATAGCATAACTAAAATTCAGATTTACAATAGCTAAAGCTAACAAATAGTTTGTTTTAGCTAAATCACATTTTGTTTTATACAAAAATTAAATATAATCTAAAATTTTCAAAATTTGATTTCGAATATAATGATTATTTTAATTTTATTGATTCAATCAATCGTTTATGTACCGTACGTATACTTATGATTCAGACGTGGTTGATTTCTTTGGCGAAATCTAAAAATTGTTGGAATTCACCGCAGTTTTTAAATTTCTTAATTAATTCGATTCTTAAGATTAAAATTCGAATTCCACTTATAACGTTTGAACTTTGCATATTAACGTTTTTGAAAATCTCCAATTTATGATGAACATTCCAATTTTTCCAATTCGAATTAAATCGCACTTGTAATTGAAGCAAACAGATATTTAGCTCTTCCTGAGCATTAGGCGAACTAGCAAAAAATAAAAATAAATTCGACATGTTGGATGAACTCATGATTTTTCGTACAAATTTGTTAGGGATCCCTTTATTTAACCTAGGCCGGAGTACCCATAATCTGGCACTGAACAAACGTACATGCTATAAACTCATATCAAAAAATTACTTTACCTGTTAAACCTAATACAGTAAACTTGAAAGAAACAATGAACAAGATTTCACCATCCGCATACTATCTATGAACTATAATGCTACCCACTCGACGCGTCAAAACAATACAAGTTTTTCAATTCCATTACACAAAAAATACAAATATAAACTGTATTTACTTCATAAATACTGTGCAACTATTTATCAACTACATAGTGGTTTAGTTACATACATTATATACATATATATATATGTAGGTATATACAAAAAAAAATTAATGACTTCTATTAAAAGCGAACTAAACTAAACAAATCGAAGCAACGAATATAGGTAACTTAATTGAATTAACAGTATGCACATATAGTATGTATGTATATACCAACAACTAGATAATTACAACCACGGTATGTAAATTTACAACTAAACCCAAACTAAAAAAAAATCATAGTTGTATACGAGTATAAACTAAAGAATTGATGAAAGGAAGGTTAAAATAACGATGAACGAGAGATATTTGTAATGGTATTAGTAATCGCGGCATTACCAAAGATCTCGCGTTGTATGTTTAAAAAATAATATAAAACTGTTATGCAATTATAATTACCTTAATTGTAGCATGATTTAACATTTCCTGCCATGCATTATCAAATTGCCATTCATGTGAATTGCTCATAAATCTTTGTTCAGCTAAGGCAACGGTTTCTTTTGCTGCTGCATGAATTTCTATACAACAATTAAAATTATAAATTAGTTAATTATTAGCAAAATTTATAATTTCGATAATTACCATTTGCACGTTGAAATTTAACAGCGGCCGCTTGACAATCGATTTGTGCAATGCGCGCCTTTTCCAGCGCATCATAATATGGACGTGCCTTTTCTATACATGAGCCTAACTTTTTTGTCAGCAGTTTCAGTCGGCGGGTTGATTCATTCAGTAGAATGCGAAATGTTGAGTTTGCCTCCTGTGGAATGGAAAATAAAATTGTTAATATTGTTCGTAGAATATTATTAGTTTGTTTATGACATACTAGGCCAGATAATGTCAGTGAAAACGGTTCATAAATAGTTGTCTCAGAAACTAGCACAACAGAAATACAGCATTGCTAAAAGGAGAGAATCGTTCAAATAATCTTCAATAATAGAGTATTTGATATCAGAAGCACTAAGCAACTTTCCAAATAAAGCCACTATATAGCCTTTCCATTTTATATCTCACATTAATTTTTTTGTACAAAAACACATTCAGCAAATAAAGTATTTCGTATTATTCCCATTTCTATATCTTTCCACCAATTAAATTCTTAAAACCAATAAAAATCAAATCACCAAAATTACCTTGCAACGTTGCGACTAATGAACTCCCGCGCGCGCAATTTTAATCTAATCATAAAAATGTTAAGCAAGCAAGCAAAGAGACATTAAAAATCAAATTACGAAACGGTAAAAAAAAAATTTAATCAAATTCCACCTCGCCATACATAATATACCCCTTATACACCGTTTATACCTAACACCGCACAGCACAAAGATTTACGTTTTTTTGTCTTTTATTTCTTGAAGATTTTGTCGTCGTAAAAATTTAATTCCCAAAAATGAAATCAAGTCATTAAGCCAAAAAATAAAAAATATAGCATAACGTGATTGTGATCACAAAAAAATGTCTCTCTGATAACAACGTGCACAACATCGATAAAAAAAATGTCTTCTAAATTAAATGAATACCAATGAATTGATTTAATGTGTAAAATTAGAAAATTAGACATGCTTTAGACGACGAGATTGATTGAGAATTTATTTCGCATTTGCATAATAGCGATGATAGACAGTTCATTGATGTATTACTTGATTCGTAATATAAAAGGTTAATTGATTGGCACCCAAATGAATTTGAGAATTTTTTTGTACTTCCTATATATTGCTTTGAAGTGCGAGAAATTAATGAAATGATAAGTCGTAACTCGTGAAGAGTTTGTGTGGTGTATAACATTGAAAGTGAATTTCATATTTATATTCATTATGTCAAAAGTTTAAGTGGCATATCAATTTACACTTCCTCGATAGTTAATACATAACTAGGCAATTATAAGTAAAGGAACTTGTGGAATTGTCTAAATCTGGTTTTGCTTTTTTGACGATAGTTAGCTTGATTTATCTTCTGGTCCTTTACTGACCTGGTAAATTCAAATTTCATTTCGACTAATTTGAGTTTATTAAAATCCGAACAAAGTAAATAGACTTGAAGGGGTTTTGTCAGTTGAAATTGAAACAAATTTACCACCATTGTTAGCAAATTATTCTAGCAGTTAATGGAAACACTGCATTCTGTTTTTTCGATATTTTTATTCGATTCAAAACTAACTACGAAGCGTCGGGCTTCAGGATTTTCAAAATTTATTAAAATTTACTATAACGATGTAATTATCACCACTTTTTGGAAAACCTACAAACTTCAATAAATAAGTCAAAATGATAAAAATTAAAAATTTGTGAGCCGTTCTTTATTTTCTGGGACGCTAAAATTCGGGCATTCTTCAAATTAATAAATTAATAATTTCGGACGATAATTAATTCACCTTAAAATTATTTAATAATCGAAAAACGAAAGTAGCGATATAAAGGGTGTTTTTTTAGAGGTTCACAACTTATAGTTGGCAACACTGCTTTATTTAACAACCCATTTAACAGCTGATAGTTGCTTTTTGTTTAGTTTGGTTTGACATTTCATTATGGATAGACTTACATTAGAGCAACGCTTGCAAATTGTTGAAATTTTTTATCAAAATAATGGTTCTGTTCAAATCAATCAATTCGTCGCCGTTCTCAGCAACTGGGGTTGTGTCCTTCCACTTTATGGAAGATGTTACGAAAGGATCTTGGCTTAAAAGCTTTCAAGATTTAACTTGTGCTGGAATCAAAGCCAAACGACTATCGTATGCGCCGCCAATTCGGCGAATGGGCTGAAGCACAAATTGATATTGATGTTAAATTTCCATTCAAAATTTTGTTCTCCGATGAAGCCCATTTTTGGTTGAAAAACGATGATGGTCAGAATGTTAGTGTCAATGGTGAGCGGTATAGGGACATGATTAGAAATTGTTTCGTACCTCGATTAGCTGGCATTAATCTTGCTGACATATGGTTCCAACAGATCGATAAAACAGAGACAATTTTCAAACCTGGAAATCAACATTCGAAGAGTTATTGGCGAAATAAATTGGTGTCATACAATTTTCTATCCAATAAAGCCCGTTTCATTGATATTAAAAATATATTTCTTTGTTTTATTATGATTTAAACTTGTGTAACTCTATAAAAAAACACCCTTTAGTTATGAAATGGGCGGCTGATACAATTTTAATGAGACCACAAGCAAGCTATTATCATAGCGCCGATACCATACAAATGACGATAATTTTACTTTCTCTACATGAGTCACCTTTGGAAGCGTATCTGATACTTTTTTAAATTATATATAGATTCCAAAATATATTGTAATTATTATTTTCGTCTCTTAATATTCGTGCAAATCGTAGTTGGTGAACTATACTAAACACAAAGATCCCTACGAGACCTGCACAAAAGTATCAAACAAAGAGCACTAAACAATATGCACTAAATAATGCGTACTAAACGTAATTATTAGGGGGTTTGGATAATGTTCTAGTATATAAGGATACCTATGCCATTTCCTAACTTTTGGCTAATTTTATCCCAAGATCGAATATCATCATAATGGCTCATCTCGTTTTGTGCTTGACCCATTTCTCGAATACATATTTTGAAAAGACTTAATTGATTTTGTAAAAGAATTGTTAGGCTATTTCCTCGTTCGTTTTGTATACGTTTCGATGCTGCTTAAGATTTGCAACCAACAGTATAGTAGGATAGCAGACATTTCGCTTCACTAATTGGAGATTCTAATCTTTATCGATTCATATATATAACCTGACGGCTAATTAACCTAAGTGTCACGTTTAGTTTAAAAGTTACTAAATTTGTTATTTATCGTAAAAATTATTTGATATGTGAATCTCATAAAATATAAATTTATAAATAGCTAAGATGCTATATATATGGTGGTAAGTCATAGAGTTAAAGTTTGGCACCGTTTCTTCAATAAAAAGTTGAGCATTGCAATGACCTCCTGTGGCCCTATTCTGGTTCTCCCCTGGAATTGGGGAAAAATATTTCAATAATTCCCAATTACAATAAACCTAACTTTTTATTCCATTTTTCCCCAAAGTGCATTCTGCCAAATTTGGAATAATTTCCCCTTAAAAATGTCAGAAGTATAAATGTTTACCACTAAATTACAATTTGCTGTTAATTTATTATTATAAATAAAAATAAAATTTGAAAAACAGAAAAATTCATTAAAAATTATTTAATGTGTCACGATTAATTCGCCTTTTGGATGATGACGAAGAAAACCGGTGCTATAATTTACTCACGAAGCGAAGTTTATTAATATATAATAAGATGCCCTAGCATTTGGTTTTAGCATTAAAAGAAGAAATTGATTATTTTATGGAGATGGCACTATACCAAAAAAAATTCGCGTTCTAGTTGCGCTGAGTTTCTTGGCTCAAGGTAAACGTGCTGTAAACGTGTGAACGTTATTTACAACCAACCAATTAAACTTTGTTTCTATATGTACATATATTATCAGGTAATTTCCAAAAGAGAGTGGGTATGAATTACCTAATTTACGTATCGCAGAGTGTGGTAAGTCGATGTATAATCGAACTTTATAAGATTGTCGATGAAAATTTAATGACAATTTACATAAAATTTCCACAATCGCTAACGGAAATTAATGAAGCCAAAATACAGTAAGTGTTTGTTTTAACTTTTTAATAAGCAAATTTTTTCGAACTCTAATAACTTTTCCATTTATTCTATGAAAAGTTCAATCATGCCGGCGTAATCGGTTGTATCGATTGTACTCACATCTCAATGTTCAAACCAACCACTGGAGTCGAACATTGGTATACATGGTATAATCGGCATCAGTATCATTCAAAAAATGTCCAATTCGTAAGAACACAGGTTCCATTATTTAAATTATTTGTTATATACGACTAAACGAGTATTCAAGATTCAAATTATTTATAGATTTTCGATTCATATATTCATTGAAATGATTTTTTATTTCGATTTTGAAATATAATATTCAAAACTCATCTAGTTCCCTAAAAAATATACAGGGCAAAATAAACGACAAAACTGCAATAATATGGAATTATTTCTCCATTGAAAAAAATTCCCAATCGCCAGAATTCACTTTGGGGAAAAATAATTCCAAACTGCTAGAAAAATATCAAAAATTCAGATACGGCCGCAGTGCATCAAATAACTAGTCATGCTACTTTCTGTGGTATTAATTAGTGTACTAATTGGTTCTAAGGCTAGTTTATCGCCAGCAATACATCGCAGGCAATTCATCGTTACCATCACAAAATACGGCAAACCATAGCCAACCGATTAAATATAGCTTAAATATAGTTCTGAGATATAGTTTACTGGAACGGAATGAGGCTATTCCTTGGCCGATTATGCTGACTCAACATGTTAGATGGAACTGCGATTTTAAATTCATTTTTGGATACATTTCTGGCATTTCATCTTTTTGCAAATTGTTTAGTTTAATTATTGATTTAAGTGGTTTCGTATCATTTCCTATTAACTTTATTTATTCGATTTAATAATAAACGGAAAAAACGTTGTTAAAAACGAGTGCCATGTGGCAACGCCTCCTGATTGGCATTGAACCATTCCATTCATCTAAAATATCATTCCAGTGCTGGGATGTTCTAACATCACTTCGATTCGTTTCGATAGACACTTGTGTCTCTTTTTTCACGAACAAAATTGTATTCTATTTCGCAATTTATATTGTGATCATAGCCTACTCGATTATATTTCTATAAAATCATTCGATAAAATATCACCAATATTTTTATTTTCGATGGCAAGCGAAAAGCGTAAAAAGAGATAGTTTGCAAATTTATTCTAACAGGCTGAGATCGCAATAGACTAAACGTAATTCAAAAAACGCAATGGAGCACAATTTTGTTCGTAAAAAAAGAGACACAAATGTCTATCGAAGCGAATCGAAGTGATGTTAGAACATCCCAGCACAGGCAAATTTTACTGGGCGTTTCCACCTCACATTGAATTATTATTTTCAAATAATCCAACAAATTCTCTTCTTTATAAACTAAAACATTATCTTGTTGAAAGATAACGCCACAGTCAAATCAACAAAGTTTTCATCAGCTCCAAATGCTACTCCGTTTAACATTTCCAAATACTTTATTTGCGTGTTGTTATCTCTATTTTGGTCGTTTTAGAGCTCCTACACCAGTGTAGGATACAACCCCATGATGTGTAAGATTTTTCTTGAGCCACATATCGGTTAATTTCACTTTTTTTTAGCCTTTTGCCTATATATTTGTTTTTTCTGCTAATTGTTGTTGGTAACCCTAGTTAGATTTATGATCGTTTTTTATGTCATATTAGCATCAACTTTCACCAGTCTAGAAACCCGAATGCCTTCTTAGGCTACAGTGATCTGTTTCCTCCCTCTTCCTTCGACATTTTTAACTCCACTGTTGTTGGGTTGCTTTCTTCAACACTGGTGGCATATTTTTTGCATACATTTGCACAAATGAATTTGAACATGATAGTATGTATAATTGATAAATTTATGGTTTTGTATTCATTTAAACAATTATAAGTTGGTGGTTTACGCCTTTTACATCCAATATTATTGTTGTTATTTGTTTATTTATCGAATAGCACTGTTATTGTATCATTTGGTATAGTTAATTCTTTATCATCACTTCAATATTAAAAATCAACATTTTGTTTTATAAAAGTTATATAGAAGTTTGAGAAATTGTAAGTCAATGTTTTCAAGATAATTTTGGCAATTTATCACATCCTTTCCAAATGCATATTGTATATAAATCAACAAAAATACAAGATTATCGCAAATAAATGTTCCCAATCCTTTCTACATAATATATACTCGAATACCAACCAAAATTTCAAAATCGATCCCACTTCCCATAAATTTCCTTTAAAACATTTCTATTTTTGTCATTTCTTGCGCGCATACACATCCGACATGCAAACTCAGCACCGCCAAATCTCACACCTTCGCTAAATAATCCATATATATGTACATATAAAGCAAATGATATGATACGAGTATATGTGCACAAAATGTCTAATCCATGGGCACGGCTATACGACTCACATTCCACACCTATAGGTATACATAGTATAGAATAATAATTGTTAACCAGAATATACCAATTCGTCATATGGAATTTACAAAAGGGAAACGAAACATTGTTATTTTTTGGATGAATATGAATCACGTGTTTGATAATTTCAACATCAAAAAATTCAGACAGGACGTTAATCTACACCCTACAACAAACTTCGTCATACGTAAAATTTCTTAATTGCAAAACTTTCTAATTAAAAAACATAAAAGTGACTCTATATTACAAAAAAATCGAAAATATGGTCGCGGTAACACACAATAAATTCACACGTTTTAAATTAATTCAAATTATAATTGTATCGAGTGTATGGCATATACATTGTATTTACGATATGCCGTATTTAATGAATGACATTAATAGATATGATATTTTTACTTCCTTTTTAACTAACTAAACAACTTTTTATGTAAATTTATTAAGAAATTGTTTTCAAACTCGACTCGAGGCGTAATTGAATTCAATTTAATATAGAATAAAAAAAAGAAATTCAAATGAAAATACGAAGAGGTGTAATGGTACGATTTAAAAAGCAATTAACAGACAAAATTGTTGTCTCAGATGAACATAATATTCCCTGTCTTAATCTTAATCTTCCTGAAATTACAGTCGAGACTCTAGCAGACTATATATACTCGTAAAACATCATCTATATGGAACTGCGCCAGAAAACAGTTAAAATACGTCGCGCTTTTATAAATCTAGCATTGGATATAAAACGACGAATCTTAAATTCATATCTTAAATTTCACATGGCAGGGCAATATGCCAGGAAATCATTTCGAATTGGTTGCAGATAACATTTTAATATTTACAGCAAATATATGTATGTATATAGGAAATTATTCGTTCTGAAAAAATATTAATGTCGTCACAAACCAGATAAGTCAATCAAATCTACTATAGATCCGTTCGTTTTCATGTATAATTTCTACATTATATCGATTAAAAAAAAATTAAAATTACCAATTTCCTGAGTCATTAAGGGCATTGTCAGGGCAATTATCTTACTAACATATTGGTTTACAAAATACAAAACATAATTACACCCAGCACGACAGATAATACTATCTATAAAGCTTTCACTTTCACTATCGCCATATTAAAAACTAGTAATTCAATCAATTTATTATTTGTACATACCTCCAATTCTATTTCTAATTTATTTATTTCATCCGTTGCCGTGTTCAAATTTTCCAGCTCAACCTGTAAATAACAAAAAATATAACATAAAAATATGAAAAATTGAAAATTTATTTTACTTATATGTAGGTATATGTATATACTTAAGCATAATTCTTATTTTGTTATTCGATGTCACGTTTTCATTTTTGGTAGCGGAATTGATTTTTTTATTTTTTTGTTTTGGAAAAACATTTATTTTTAAAAACGGAAATTAAAACCACATGTAACATGATGTTATTGCTTAGCAAAATAAACTTTATGTGATTATATGTATGATGGAATTCCAGAATAAAATATTATTTATTTGGTTAAAATGTAGGATTAATTTAATACACGTGCCAGGTTTCAAACCAACGCAACACAGTTTTTGAAGCGGAAAAATTAATTTGTTCTTCGGAGAAAAATATGTATATTTAAATCTGTTTGATTAATATTACATGACTGCGGCAATATGAGAGACATAAATGAAATGAAATCTTATAGATGTTGGGCGAAACATACGAATTCACTAAATTCTACAACGGGTGGTGCGCAATTTATCTCAAATCGAAATATACTTTTTAATTATCTTTAGAAATCACGTGTTTGCTTCCTTAGAATTGAATTATAAATCTAAACTTGAAGGATCACATTGCAACGAGTCAATCACAACGAGTCAATCAGTCGTTTATTCTACTTTTTAAACTAATCTCGCATCATTGAAATCAGCAAGCACGATTAATACCAAAAAATTAAAAAATACGAAAATCACATTTAAAGTAAGCAAAGTAGAAAAAGCACGTTTCTTGCGCCGAGGGTTTTGCGAGCAGTGTACTTTTCAATTATAACAATAAATTTTGTGTTTAAATTATATATTAGGTCTATTCTCAACTTAATCTCAAACCATAACTGCTTGTGATGACTAAAGACTGTTTCCAATATACCTGCATGAGTTTTCTCTATATTGTAAAATATGCCATCTATACAGGTCATGTCTGCGTTGTGCATTGCCGTGGAGTCGAGATATCAATCCTATATATTTGATTATTAGGATGTTTAACGAAATCAACATTGAAGTCTTCCATCACTATAACTGCTCATAGAGATATCGGTTTTATTGGATCCGAAAAGCTCGTGTCCACTGAACACCTAGATGGTCTGTACAAAGCTAGTAAACGGACTCCAGATATCTCGATACATTTGCAATGGCTACCA
The DNA here is from genome assembly GCA_951394425.1 of Tipula unca. Lineage (NCBI taxonomy): Eukaryota > Metazoa > Arthropoda > Insecta > Diptera > Tipulidae > Tipula > Tipula unca. The sequence goes on from OX596380.1 coordinate 204,309,842, forward strand.
TTTGAACATGTTCTGCTGATTATAACAGACAACCTTCTTATGGCACTATACCGACTAAGTTCCAGGGCCGTTACCTTTAGTTTTTACTGAAAACCCTGTCAAACAAAGATGTGAATATCGGGCATATGTTTACGAAGTGACTGTTTGGTTCTTTACAGCGAAACGCCAATTTTCTCAGCTACGATTGCAGATAGGATATATAATGTAATACCATATATTTTTGTAACAGTTGATGAGCGTTTTTTGACCTCAAATTTGATAAAAATCATTTTTTAAATATTTCATCAACAAGTTCAACAAATATTGAAAATTTAAATTTCTCTATAGTTTTCCTTTTTCAGATTTTTTTCAGAATTTCGGACCTTTTACTTTCAGAGATAAGAGAGAGGCACATCAATTTTTTGCTACGTTTTCAAAAAATTCGCTCTCAAAAATTCATCAAAAATTTTTGTAGAATTAAAATGAACCATTTAAAGTGACATATCACATGCCATATAAATAAAATGTAAAAAGTGTTGGTGCCTACATTTAATTATTAATTAATTGATTTAGTTAACTTTTTTCTGAAATAATTGTTCAATTATCTGTGGATTAAATGACTTAAGTAATGTAAATGGAAAATGCCCGCTCGTTACGAATGATAGTTCAAAAGCGACGAGCCTATGAATAATTAGACAGACGACCACGGCGTGAGACCATAACGGTTATGTGTTAGATTTTATGTACGGAATTCTAAAAAATTTCAAAAGTGACTAGCACACTTTATTCTACTCAAATATAATAAATACAGGACAGTCCCGCAACTACTGAATCAAAATATCTAAATTCATGTATATTGTACAGTATGATGAGCCATAGAATCTTAGATTAAGGAAAATCAACAATGAGTTTTTCATTTTAATACTCGTAACAAAATTATCCAGAAACTTGCTTCAACAAAATGTGCTAGGGAGGCAATAAATGGTAATTATTCTGGTGATCATCACCATAAACTTCTTCTAAAACTATAGAAGAGTTGAGAAGCTAGCATTATGTAGATCAAACATTTTTAAATTACAACGCCATTTATTGTCAAGTAGAAAAAAAAGTTGTTATTAATTTATGACACATAAAAGTATAACATAATGACAAATAACATAATGACAATAATAACAAATCCCAATTAGTAATAACAATCTAGATTAAGTGATCTTCGATCTATAAATCTTAAATAGTTATTCAGATCACCTATTTGTATTTTAAACCGGTAAATTATTTCACTTTATATTAACCACTGTCGATTAGGTTAGTCATCCAAAAAAAATCCTGCGACAAAATGTTTAATCTAAAAATGATTTCAAGCTCAATACAAATGATAAAAAATAAATACATATTTCCAGTATGCTGAAACGATTTCAGTTCGTACGCCATTAAGTTCGTTTTGATATTTAATCAATACTCATAGTTTTGATACTGTTTACGATTTATTACAGTTGAAAGTTCAAAATTAAATGCACATAAAGCCAATATCAATAATATTTTTAAAGTTTAGGAAATGTTGATAGATAGCTGCCCTGATAATTAATTTAGTCTGCATATGGGAAAAAACCATGATAGAATTTGTAACACAAATCAAATAATGTTATCAGCTGGCATTTTTGCTACGGCTTTATTGAAATATCGATTAAACGTTAATTTATAACACATATTTTGATTGCAAAGCACGATACTTATCGCTCGCTGTATTGTGCAAAATTTAATGACCGTACATAAAAATGCCCTATTTATATTATAACAATCATCACAAAAGTATTTTATGTATTTACTTAATAGAAATAAAAAACAACATACTTATATCTTATATGCGATTAAACTTTGACGTATCACTATAATAATCACGCACATACGTCAAGATAATAAATGTACTAACAATAGAGTAGTATGTATTTTATATCAGTATCAGAACGATAGTAACCTTCAAAATATAACCAACACATGTGTTTGCAATATAAACGATTTTGTATTACGATAAAAAATAAAATTTATGCGCAGACATAGGATAGAATGAGATAAAAATAAACGAATAAAAAAACGAGAAAAATATATGTATATATTACATCCTGTTGTTTCAGTTTTTATTGTTTATTTTTATGTTTGATATTTTTTTCAATGTATATGAATTATTCGTTGGTATGATGGTTAACGTTGTTGCCTTGCAAACCAAAGAATGATAGTTCGAATTCCAGTCTGAGGAAAAAGTAGAATTTGGTGATTTTCGACTTTGCCGTGCATGGGCAAGGGCTAACATAATGATTGTTGGTAACTTTAATCATGCGTGGCTAGATAAACGCTCGATACTCCACAGGTTTCGAATTAGTCTATAGTACAAACCTACTTTCACAAGAGCGACATTTTTTTGTAACTAAAAAAAATTCTTGTTCTACAATTTATGCAGATCAATAATTAGCTTCATGCTAATGAGAACAAATTTTTTTAATTTGGTGGTATTCCTATTTTAGAGTGATTAGAGCAAAATTTTTTGAGATTGTTTTTAGAGTCGATAGAACTAACTAATTTAGAATATTAAATAGTCGATTTAAACTTGAATTGAACATTTAAGAGGATTTCATCTATCAACAATAGGATTGCATAAATAATTTATTTTTGGAACACATTTCAGATTAAATCATTCTCGGAATATATTTCTGTCATCTATAAGTATTTGTGTCGTAATTTCATGAAGTACATAATGTATATATCTTATTTTAATAATAATTTTGAACTATTATTAATCATCATCAATACCAAAAGTTTCTGAATAATTTAATTTCGACCAATTAGTACGACGTAAGTAAATCTAAACTAATACATCTAAGGAAGAGCATTTGAATTATTATAGATTTAAATGTCGTCAAATTAGTAGTCAGTCAGTCAGTTGGATACCTTGCAGTTTATTTGAGTACATAAAAAGGAGGATAACGTATGGGTTAGTAAACATTTTATATCTTAACATTATAAGAATATGGTGGTGAGTTGTTTATGCCTAATAATAATGTTTACGCTAAGCGGATTGAACTATAATTGCTAATCGAGTTTAAGATAGGCTAGGTTAGGTTTTGGTGGCAGTTCAAAATAGACAGGCATGGACACAAGTAGATCTATTGCCATCCCACAAGTTTATACTCTACTACTCATAGAAATTGTTTTAAGCATTTTACAAAGCTTTGCTTGCTGACGTTCATCTGACTGAAAAGTCCATCAGGTCATTTAAGAGGGTTGTCGCTAGATATGTTAGTTTGTTTAAGAGACAAACGCGTTCTTCATCCCTACTCATGCAAAAATAGCCATGTAAAAAGAAACCAAGTCTACTCGCATAACTGCCTATGAGACAGTGTCTTGCGATGACTCCGATAACCATCCTGGCACCACTGGAGAGAGATAAGTTGTTTAACCATCTGCCGTTCATTAACTCTGTGGCTGCTTCTGAGTACGAGTTTCCACCAACCAAGAGGCATTACAATGTTCCTTCCTCTTTTTGAGATATGTACATATGACCTGTAGTGCCACGTAGAACTAGCTTGTCGGTTTTAATATTCTGTACTATTAAAATGTCACGACATCCATATTAGATGAATGTTAAACTGATCGGCCATCTTGTTAATAGATGAGTTCTGGACTACTTTTGACGTGAGCAGATGCAATTTAAGCGTTTTAATGACAGTCTGTTTAGGATAAGCTTCATTATAAGTTTAGTGTTATAACTTACGTTACCTTGAAATACATAAATAAGTAAATACTTACATACATATGTACATTAGTCATAATACCTACATACCTACATAAGTCAAGTTCGAAATAAAACTTTAAGTAAAATTTAATTTAACTTAATTCTAGGTCAAATTCGAAATCATAATCACAACACAAAACACATTCAAAATTAAACAAACCTGGAAGTTGAATATGTTTGATAAATGAAATTCAATTTGCAACTGAACATTCAAATGTCCAAAATACATTTGATGACAAATTTTAACTCATAGCATTCCCAAGTTAAATTCGAAGTATAAATCCAATATAATTAGTACATATTATAAGATTGTAGTATTATAAGACATATCATATAAAACTCAAATATTATTATTCAATTTTAAGTGAAATTCATAGTCACATTCTATGTCAAACTCTCGAAATCAAATTGAGGCAACTTTACAGTATTAGAGCCACGTACATAGTTGCAAAACATATTTTTATTGCATCCAATCATTGAACATGAAGGATTAATACGGATCGATGGAAGATTGCCAAGTATCCATTCTAGTGTTACCACAAAAGCATACATTTTCCAAATATTTGGATTTTGTTTAAGTTTAACAATTTTATTTAGAAACAAGAGAAAAAGTGGATAATACATATGGATTTATAGGAGCTGCTGTTTTATTTGCTGTTAAAAAATCATAATTGAGTAGCTGCCTTAATTATATGAGCCATTCTAAGAAACGTAATACATACATATATGGAAATTGCATTTAAAAAATGTAAACTTCCGTGTGACTTATGTTCCTTCGTGTATAATCAATTAATCAATTAAAATAAGATTGTGAGTGCAACTAGAAAAAAAATTGATATTTTAAATAATTTTACAACCATATCAAAGATATGCCAGAGTCCCAATTTTAAAATTGTAATAATGTATAACTATCACAAATTACCATCATTATAATTTTGCATATTACGCCTCCCATCGTTTTACAAGACATTTAAAAAATGATACAAAGCAATGTGAAGTTGTTGTACGTAATTTATTCATTCGAGGTACATGGGGTCACAAAATGTCCACCCTTTTCAAAAACACAAAAGCTGCTTTATATTCCTTTATGTATGTACATATACAGATTACCAAATGTGAATAATTTATAATTCCATAAAAAACATGTACATCACATAATATATAAATACAACCTAAAATGGTAAACAAATCGGCCAAAAATATTCATTTCCGAGTTTTTCACCCTATACCACTGTCGTACATACCAAAAAACGTACGAGTAAATAAATTTAACCGAAAATGAAAAGTATAAAAAAAATGTTAATTTTGTACAATCATAAATTTGGAAAGCAGAACAATTTGACCACAACACATAAAATAAAATGAATCCCTAACTTAATAAAGCAGAAAAAACTTCTTATTTTAGGCAAGATTGGGGATGGACCATAAATAATAATTAAACTTAAATTATTAAATATAATTTTGTAATATAATTCATTTTTAATTATGCATAACTATAAATTGCTTATAGTAATAACTCTGTGTAATAGTACTTGAATGCCGAAACGCATAATATATATACATATGTACTTACATACATACACAAAATAATATGTCTCGAAGTAGAAAACTACTGAAAAGGTCGTTGTACAGATATAACCCTTTAATAATAAATTGTTTAGTTTACTTTATGTGAAATTATATAAGAACGTTAGCAGTAGCAACACACAATCAAGTCAAGATCTATCTTTGTACGTACACAAAAACAAAACTGGATCGAAGACTAAGAAGAAAACAAGAGTTTTATTCTCATGAAAATCTAAAAACTAATTTAAATTTTATAATAATTACTACATATGTACATACAGAAATTTATCAATATGCTATGCCGGTTTATAGTTTTTGGGATGGATTTTTTATGTAGCATAATATACTCGTACGATGGGAAGTAGATACTTGTTGTATGTAGGATTAAAAGTTTTTGTTGTTCAATTCACGTAGGAATAATTAGGATTAACATGAATTATTCCAAAAAATTAATCAAACGTTTTAGGTTGTGTTGGATTATTAATAATTACTATTATGTGTGTGGCATGCAAATTATTATTCGAGTATACCGTATAGTAAATCAGAATCATCAACAAAAAATTTAACAAACTATAATCTAATAATATTCGGATTCTGCCATTTGACCTAATTGGCACATTGAAATCATCTCAGAATTTCATCAATTGCTAACAATTAGTAAACACATCCTAAATTGACACGGGCTAAATGACACGGGCGAGATTTAAATTGACAAAGATGTGAACAAAGAGAAAATCGTAATTGCAACAGCACATGTAAGTTTGGCCAGATCCGTTCAAAATTTATTACCCATCTGCTTTATTTTAACAAAAAACCCAACATCAAAAATAACACAAAAACTTTAAAATATCTTAAGATAGATTGATCTCTAGACCAAATAAAGAATATCGAAAACCGCGTAGTTAATTTTTTTCATGCACATAATATACACACACTCTTACCACACAGTCAAATAAACTAAACTAAAAATGTACATGTTGCAATAGTAAATGGAAATTAAACAAATCTTCTTTGTATGTGTCTATAATCCAAATTTGTGTTTAGCTAAGACGCTATAAACTATACATCTTTTCTGTATACATATATCTTTTTAAAGAGCAACAAACAATAAAATGTATTATTTAGTATACGACGAGCGTAAAGTTTGGTTGTATTGTTGTCATTTTATTTATTGTTGCTGTAACATGTTGGCAGTATAGCATGGTATATTCCTGATATGCGTGATCCCAATTTATATAAATTTCCAAAATTAGAATTAATCAATTTCGCTTTATACATATATTTCGATCTACAATTAGCGAATGACGAAGCTTTTTTCTATATATGTACATAAACATAAAGCTTTCGTTTATTGTTTATACATCTACATGCATACTGACTAACGTAATCGTTCAACTTTTATAATATTGCCTTGCACGTCAACATGTTAATCTTTTAAATTATAATCTTCATAGTTATAAATTCTGTGAGAATATTTTTATATTTGAAATTTTCTGTTTTAAAATTTTCAGTTTAAAAAAGTTTCCATTGTTAAAGTTTTTTGTGATAGAAGACGATGAAAATGAAATAAAATAAAAAAATTCTTCTGTGTACTTTGATATTTAATTACATCAGCATAACAATAACATCGCGTACAACATAAATGTGTTGTGTATATTATACATATTATGTATATTGAAATAATAAACATACATTGACAGAAATAATTATAGTCAATGTATGTAATGTAATTTTTGTGTACAACAAAAAACGTTTTCATGTGTTTCGAAACAATTGGTTTTACAACAACAGTGCGTAAAACTGTTGTAATAAAATTGTTAATTTTTGAACATGGGGCAGATGGATTTGTTTATTTATATGTAAACAATGGGTAATGGTTGAAATGTGTGTGAAACAAATGTGTGTATGCTCTTGCACGTATATTTTATTAACGTAACGATGGAACCTGAAATTCGCGTTTAGAATAATTCAAATTTATTATGTATGTGTACATACATATTATATTTCCTTTTGGATGTATGTATTATAAGACTTATGCAATTGCAATAGAGTGTGTAAACTGAAATCGACAATATGATTTCTCAAGCGATCCGTGCAATATTAAAATATAGCACGGGTTCGGCCAAAATTGTATTTCAAATATAGGCCTAAGATTAATCCACTAGCAAGAAAGTAATTAAAAATAAGAAGCCAATTGAATTGCAATAGATGATGTATAGGAGATCCTAACGGCCACAAACAGCATTCCCAATTTATTTTGCAAAATATGAAGCTGTCACAGTTACTTTCACTGAATTTTCATTTTAATTGAATAATTCATACCTTTTTAGGTTTTGCAAGAGTGAATTTATCGTACATAGTCATATTTTCGAGTAGCAATTAATTTACTTGCTATTCGATCGAGAATATATTTCCTTAGAATTGATTTGGCTTTATTCATTATGACGAAAAGCACTTCAACTTTCATCTAAAAAACCAAACCCATAATAAATACGTTTAGGCCGACTAATTTTCGTATTATACGTATTGATTTTCAATTGTGACATAATCTTAATACAATCGATATTAATTAGGTGACCACTGCATATTCCGCAAGGCCACTCATAAATAGACGGTTGTTTGCTTGTTATTTTTATAGTATTTTCAATTTCTTCTCTATAAAATTTCCTGAATATAAAACTACCAATTTGACAAAAAAAGTTAAATATATTATAATAAAATTCAAATAAAACTAGAGCTTTATTATGCGGTTTAGTGGGTAGAATTGATATTGATTTTATAGCATCGTCTTATTAAAAATAAGAAAAGAAAACAGTTGTTTATTTATTTGCAATTTTACTAGATAAATAATTTCGTAAACTCAACTAGGCCATATTATGTATATGTATGTTTGTATGTACATATGTATAATACAGGGTTTTCCAATACGAGGTTTCATTTTGAATAGCCTGCTATTTGAGCAGGTTTTTGAAGCTGTCATCTTTTGACATTTGACAAGTAAAAACTACGCCATTACTAAAAGTGATACGATATTCAACAACGCATTGAAATGGTGAAAATTTTGCAGTCACAGTTCGCAAAACTAAAGCACTTTTCGGTCGTCGTGAAGCACCTTCTCTACCGGCAATAGTGAAACTGGTGGAAAAATTTGGGACAAGATGATGTGAAGAATCGAAACCGTGTGCGTCGCTTACGAACAACTGAAAATATTGCTGCTGTAGCCCGTATGTTGAAAAAAAAACAGGTTTGTCGATTCCTCGTCGATCTTTGGAATTAGACATTGCACAAACGACATTACACCGTATTTTGCATAAAGACTAAAGTTCAGTTAACACAAGAACTCAAGCCGGCCGATCACCACGCCGGTCGTGTCTTCGCTGATTGGGTCCTTCAAATGCATCAAAATGATCCGGATTTTCATCGAAAAATCATCTTTAGTGATGAGGCCCATTTTCACCTCGGAGGCTACGTTAATAAGCAGAATTGTAGCATTTGGGGCTTAGAAAGTCCAAGAATATGATTGTTGAAAAGCCTCTCCATCCTCAGCGTGTCACTGTTTGGTGCGATTTTTGGGCTGGCGATGTGATTGGACCTTAGATTTTCGAAAATGAGGCTGGTGCAACTGTTACGGTGAATGGATTGTGCTACCGAGCTATGATTAATGATTTTTTATGGACGGAATTGGAAGATTTAAAGCAAGACGGCGCTACGTGCCACACAAGCAACGAAACAATCGCAATTTTGCAAGAAAGTTTCCTGGCCGTGTTATTGGCCCCGAAACCTTGTGATTTCACACCTTAGACTTTTTTCTTTGGGGCCACGTGAAAGATAAGGTTTATGCCAATGCTATCGAGGACATACAGCCGCAAATGTGCGAATTGGTCATGGAAAATTGCATAAAAAGGATATGATGCTGCAAGCAAAGCCGCCATTTGGCTGATATCGTTTACAAATGTTAATAGCATACCTTCCTCTTTACAATGAAAGCTCTTATTGGAAACCCCTTTAGTTAAATGAAAACTATAGCAATGATTTCGAAAATAATATTTTAATTAAAATTTCGGATATTCGTTTAATTACTTTTGTCGATGCGGTCCGATAAATTTATTTTTCAAATTGGTGGGTTTTTGAAATTTTTATTATGTTAATTTCTATAGACACCGGAGTCAATGGACGAAGATTGTGATGGATAGCCACCGATCCCAATCATAAGCACGGCTTTAATTATACTACAAAAAAAAAGATGTGCATCACTAGAAACGTGAGAAATTTAATTAGATAAGCTATACGGTACGGTCTAAATTAGTTAGAAATATAAAATATTCTTTCAATATGTTTGATAAATTAATCTTCGACACCACAGTTTACGTAAAATTAGATAAACTGAAACATTTAATACAATAACCTATCTACCAGCGACAAGGTTAGGAAAATCATATGTTATCGATTATTCGACCGTGAGAAAAATGATTAATTGTTGTTGTTTTTTGTAGTTGATAAAAATATTTATACTACACCAAATGATACTACATGATATAATTAATTCATAAGTTCTAATACAAATATACCCTTATCATTGATTAAACACTATACATATACAATGCTGGTCATTCTATTAAGTCAAAAAGTCAAAATCTTTAACAAAAAAATCGCTGAATCACACAAATACATGCTACCGAAATCAATAAAAATTTTAATGGCGATGACTAATCAAAATACAATTTTTAATAATCAGTTTAAAATGGAAAAAATTCCAACGTGCCATCAAATTAATATAGATACACGTCACTGATTAAATCGTCTACAGATATTTATGTGCCGAACCGGTGATTACATAAAATCCAAGTAACGTATTAATTTAACATTACATCATCGTATGAATTTACTAAAGATTAGATCAAATTTAGGGTCGAATAAACGATTAAATAACATTCGCCAAATACGATAACTTATACTTACGAAATTATAGTTTAATAATTTACTTGAGCCGCATTAAAATATTATTTCTCAGATTCGTAAGCCAAACTTCCAAATTTGTGTTTCATTAAAAAATTACAAAATAATTTAAACTTAGTTTAGCAATTTTAATAAAATATCTACAAAAATTAAATTTACTGAGGGTACAAATAAATTAATTAAATTTACATGGGTACACACATACTGTCAATATACTGGAACTATAAATCGACAAGTTTAACACAGGAGAAAATTTAACGAAATATTTTGAATTTGTTTCAATCTTCATTCGGTTAAAATCAGTATTCAGTTTAGGAAAATATGTGAAACGAAATATATAATATATTGCACTTCCTTATAAAGTTTACTTTGCATTATTGCTTCAATCAAATACACTAATGTAATCCGGTGATGATGCAGTTGGTTTATGAAAAATCTAAACAGTGTCGAGTCTCCTTTGCTATTTTACGCATTTAAGCTGTTTATCCAAAAAGATACATTTGTAAGCTAAGTTAGCAGATTAACACATCTACTTCAATCTTAGCTATTATTTTGTGTCTCGCTATGATACCTTCAACTCCAAAATATTCAATTACCTGAAAAAATACAAAAAAAAATCTTAGGTCTTCATTACATAAAAACACTTATAAAAATTAAAAATGTAAATTTCTAAAACAAAAATATTTTTCAGTTTCACACGTAGCACATGATGTTTCTATGCTAAGTAGTCAATAAATTCTAAGACACTGCTTTTTAAATGAATGACCGAGAATTGTCTCACATGTCACAGAGTGACCAATGTAAACAGTATATTCAGTCATTCCACGCGTAATCAGAGACCCATCCGGAGGCAAGGTGTTCAATTATTTTGAAATTCGGGGAAATGGTTAGTCTCGATAAAAACAAAATATATTTTGAGTAAAAACTCGGTGGGGTCAAAATATGCGGAGTTCCGTTATAATTTGTATTTGTCGGAAACTCGAACGTTGACGTCTTTAAATTCGTGAATCTTAAGTATTTCTTTTCAGATTTATACGTGTAATAGGCGTTGGAAAGACAATTTTACGTACATTCAAGTAAGCGTTTTAAACTTTAGTTTTAAATAGTCTTTTGCTGAAAAATCGAACAACTCCCCGTTTTATTTTTATTTTTTTACATTCATTGTAAAGCCCGTGAAATACCTTTCCAACAAGCCATCTTACATGATGGAGACTCGACGCGTTCAAAATTTTAATAATAAAACGTCATATAGGATAGAAGTTAATTTATTCAATCTATAATTATCCTTTAAGGTGAGTTCGCAAGGTCGGATATTTACCCAAGGTATTTACATCCAACCGTAAGATAAAAATATTTTTACTTGAAAGTGGGGAAATGGATGAATATTTTTGATTATGTTATGGATAAACCGTTTTGGTGATTTTATTGGTTTAGAGCTCGAATGGAAATAGCTAGGGTATATATTCGACCTCGCGAATTCTCATCTTTAGTGATTGAGTTTTTATAGTTTCGGTCATTGTGGCGTTGACTATGTAACAACATAAAACCGGCAGATAGTTGACATAAAACCCGCAATAGATGTGCTTAAAAATTAGCTTTTTATACTTATAAAAGCTATAAAAAAACTGCATGCAGAAAGATTTACTAAAACTTCTCACAAACGAAATATAGAGTGATAAACAGATATTTCACCTTTTCAAAGAAAAATAATAATTAGCATCGGAGGAATAGAACAAAATACCAAGTAACTGTTCCTATTATCTAACAAGCTCACTCCTGGTTATTAACGAATTTACCTAGAAATTTGATAACAAAAGTTTGATGACGTCATCGATTTTGGGATATATTTCTTTCAAGTATAAAAATGCAGCACCATTCCCGATCGATTGTTTTCACGAAACTTTTCATAAGGCCTAGTTTTATATGTAGAGATAAAAATACATCATCAGGTTGTACTAGTGGGCATTCTTAAAACTGTTCTCTCCTAGAGTAAAAGATTCTCTTTTGTACCAGTCTTTCTTAACATAATGATTTTGCCTATCCCTACTATCCCATTTACAAATAAAACAACAGAATTTTGTATATCCAAGCAGTAGTCGGAAAAGAAGGGCGTTGTCATATTGAATCTTTTCCAACGGAAATTTCATGTTAAGATCGAATTAAAATAAATATGGTTTTGTAATGAGGGTATATAGGTTTTTCAAAATTACTAAGCACCTTCCTTGTTACAAAATTTTGTTGACAAGTATAATCTTTTCATTTAATAAATTTTAAAATTCAAGGAAATCAAATTTAATCAATTAAATATTTGAATTCTAAGTGTTATTATGTTTGCTCAAAATAATTACAGTGTTCCATATAAATATCTGATAAAGCCACTAATGAAAAGGTGATGAACAATCAGAACTGCATGTCCTAGCTCGGCTGGAAGTTACCTACTGATTGTAATAAAAAAGTTTCAAATTAACCACAAAATGATAGAGGCTTAAGATGCATCCCGTCGAATACACAACAAACTCTACTCTTTTCGAACGTTCCCATGCGTGATGCTTATGTATTATTAATAATCGAATTATAGGAACGGAAAACGTATGATTCGGTGTTTTTCCCAGCCGAAAAAAAACCTTATTTTTGAGTTTTCTATATCAAATTTAAAACTCGATGATAGTACTGAGAAATGTATAATTAGCTCATTTTGGGATTGACCAAATATACAAAACAAAAACAGTACAAGAACAAAAAGAACTTCACCAACTGTGTCAATACAAGGCAAGTCATGGTTTGTACAAATCAAGAATTGTAAAACGATCATTAGCAAAAAAAAATTTGATTCAGTAAAAGCCATCAAAGGAACTCACGATACTATATCGCTTTGTCCCTATTGGTAACAACCACATCGCAGACCGTCGATTTTCCAATTCTGAAGCACATTTATTTTGCTTACTTTTAGTATCCGACTTCTTGTTATTGTTGTTTTAGCCACATGCATTAAGGCATGCTTTCTTTCGCAGAAGGTCTATTGTTAAATGATATACATAAAGTAAAACCCTGTCTATACAAATTAGATTGAAATCTATAATACATCACCTCCTCTTAATTCTAGTCTACTCTGCATTTTTAGCATCAGAAGCAGCTTTAATTGCACGTTCAGCAGCCTTTTGTTTACGAATAGCAAGCTGCTCTTCAGCATCAGCGTTTTTCATATATCATTGAGAGTATCTTGCAAAACTTCATTATACCCTTTACTATATCCCTGTAAACCAACGACATTAGAACTACTCTGTACAACAGAAAAAGAAGCCTCTTCCTCGTGTTTTTTATCATCTTTTCTATTACCACTACCCTTCACCAATCATAAAATAAAATAATAGTACGGTGCAATATGCTCCAACCTGTGTTAATTAAAATTCCATTGCTGATTGATTTGTTTCATTATTGCTTGATTTCGCGATGCAGTTTTTGAATTAGCGCGAACAATTATAGAAATAATTATAAGCACACAGATTATTGTTGATAAAAGTGATAAAGATTGATTATTTCCAGAAAACTAACTAGTAAGAAAACTAGCTAGGTTCTCAACCAGATGGCTGTAAATACTTGGTGATTTTTAGAATATTCTGGCGCAGATTTTATTGTAGATAATGTGAGGAATTGGTAGGATATTCAACGTCTTCAAAAGTACAAATTTCTCTATAGAAGTATTTGACTTTAATTTTAGAATTTTTTAAAATGATGCTACTGCTGGCCACTGAGTTTTATAACATCCATGCAATTTTTTATAATAATCAATTCGATTTTTAAAAAATTGGTCCATCGACCAAAGTTTTAATGAAGAAATCGTTTGATTTATATTGATGTTTTGTATTTTATTTCCATATATACATATATTTCGTGCAGTGCAAGTAAATTTCGTCGACAAATTTTGATCATGATACTGACGTTATATATTCAAATTCACCTTTAGCTTTATAATATAGTAACGTCTTTAATATACATACTCGTATTTATTGAATTATTATTCATTATACGTAATCAAAATTCATTGCAAACATATGATTTCTATAAATTTAATTCTTCATTTTCTTATCGCATAGAATACTTACGTCGAATATGTATTTATATACGCTTTCCCCAACCGCCGTTGACATTGAATCACCACAACAAAAACAAACTAGCTACGCACACATTAATTCGTTATTTATGATATAGTTCAAATAGTTATGATTGTCAACAAATCTTATCACCTTATATGTATAGACAACCAAGGCAGCGACTATATACTTATCAGTTATCACGAGGCTATGATTTAAAAAATGTTAAAGAGTCATAATAATCGCGATAAATCAAAATTCGTTGCCTAATTTATTGTAATAATGTCAATTTCGATAGAAATATCGTTTAATGAGCTTATTGTGTTTATGTTTATGTTATCCCCAAAATAAATTTAAACCAAATTAATAAATTTGTAAATAACCCCTCTCTAGATCTATTGTAATAAATACTTGTAGTTTACGTACAAATTTTATTTTTTTGAAATACTTAAGTGTTAGTTTTTGTGTGTCGGCGAGTTTAATGTTTTTTTATTTTATAGTTTTTCATTTTTTATACAATATGAGCTATAACTATAAGTATGTATGTGTTGCTGGCTAGGGTCAGGGAAAAATACAACGTAACTAGGACACACCATCGATCGAAATCCAAACAATAAAATTAAATTATCTATATAAATTTTTAAATCCACATTAATTGGGATGAATTTAGGAAGCAGTAAATGTCATTTTCATTTTAAAATCGACAATTTGTAGAATAGACCCTAGAAATGTGATATATACTTACATCGTTGCACAGCCATTCGGCTCAAATCCATATCTATGTGGACCTGTAACAATGCAGGGCACTCATATATCCTATGCAACAGGGGTATTCCGGAAGCTACCGACTACGCTATTCCTTTGCCATCCGTTGAGATGAGATTCCAAACTGAGTTTCCCACCAGAGAGGACCGCTTCTTCACGGATGGCTCAAAAAGGGATAGAGAGGTTGGCTGCGGGGTATTCTGTGAGGCACTAGGGGTTAACCTCTCTTTTCGTCTTCCCAACTTTTGCAGCGTTTTTCAAGCTGAACTAATCGGGATAATGGAAGTCATGGACTGGTTGAAGTATAATGTAATATCTACGAGGAATATTCGCATTTTTACGGACAGCCTGGCTGCTACTAAAACGCTACAATCATACTCCCTGACGTCGAAGGTAGCCCAGAACTGTCTGGCATCTTTAAATGAGATGGCTGATCAGTTCAACATCCGCTTGACGTGGGTGCCAGGGCATTTCAATATCGCAGGGTATGTAAAGGCAGATGAGTTGGCCCGTAAGGGTACAGCACGCCTAATAACCCAAAGCAAGCGGGATATAAAGATACCGCTTGCTTCATGTAACTGCTGCTTCAGGAAGAAGCTATAAAAGAAACGAACGTCAGATGGTCTAACGCCAGTTCGTGTGTAATAACCAGGCAGATCTGGCCTGGACTTGACCGGCCCAGATCAAGCCAACTGATATCGCTTCGACGGCACCATATTGGTATGGTCGTGGGAGCTATAACGGGACATTGTCTCATTGGGATACATGCGAGCAGACTGGGTGTCCCAGCCCACGATTTCTGCCGCAGCTGTGGTGATGAGGAGGAGGAGGAAAATGGGCTTCATCTGCTATGCACCTGTCCTAGTCTAGCGTACAGCAGAACAAAATGTATGGTAACTTCCCCTTTGAACAACCTCACGGATCTTAGTAAGATCGGGATCCGGGCCTTTAAACGCTTCTTGGTAAGCTCAGGATGGTTTAAAGAGTGAAAAGGAGGAAACTCGAATGTGGTACAGCTACGGACCAATTTTGGGTCTATGATAGTCCTTTAGGACGGCCACCCTTACCTTACCTAACCTACATCGTTTAAGTAATTTCAATACGAAATTGCAACCACAGTGTTATATCGTGTAATTAAATATATGCAACTATTATTTTACATTACATATTGTGTTGGTAATGTCGCTTGCTATGTTGCAAATATGAACGGAGAATCGACAGAAGTTTCGCGACTCTATATCTATTCTTGTAAATTCTTAAATTGTCGGCCCTTCTTTAAAAACCTAGGATTGGGTTCAAAATAAAATTAATGAAGTTCTCCAATTGGAAATAAATTTCAGTTGAAAGCAATTTCACATACAAATTTATTATTTATGTAAGTATGTGAAGAAGAATATTTTTAATTCTATAAATTACTAAAATCTGAACTTTCTAGAATTATTGAAATTAATGCATTTACTAAAAATATATTTAGAATAGATAAGCCTCATGGGGTTATATTGCCACTAATCAATAAAATATTGGAATGAATAAATTATAAATGTCAGAACATCAGTAAAAAAAAATAGTTTTAAAATAGCTTGTTAATTAATAACCAACTCTTACATATATTTAATTTCTACATACACCTACTCCTAGAAATTGTTTACTAGAAATATTCTGAAATTCGAATTAATTGACCCATGTTTATATAAACAAATCAATTCGAAAAAATTTCCATATCATTAACATAACAATTATAAATTCAAATAATTTTCCATTTTCCGAGAAAATAACTTATACAAATCAATACATATTTTTGGCAAAAAAATAACTAAATAAATAAAACTGTTTAAAAAATAAAAGCTTCATTTTAACTGGAAACCGACTAAATACCAAAAACATCATTTTTTGGCCCTCCCAAACCATTCAAAGTTTGGTTTTAGCGTGGTTTATGTCGTTACCAACCAAATCAGCAAACGAGACTATAGTAACATAAATGTTGGTTCGTTTGAACCACTCCCGCACCACAATAGAAGATTATTTCAAAATTCCACGTTTCAAACCTTAATGTCATAAGATACCCATAAACTGATGGGAGCATCAAACCGAAATATTTTAAAATGCCACAAAGTACAAAGTGACCACTTAAATATTAGAATATGATTTAAAGATATTGAAAATAGATTGCCTTTAAAAGTCTCTTGACTTAGTACTTCGAAATACATAGTTTTTAGACATAATTGGTATATGTTTGTACGTATTAGTTATTGGACAATATAAGAAAAAGAATAACAAATGTGTTATTCAGTATGTATACATATACTCATTTGAATTGATATAAAGTTTTTAAAATAATTATTCTTCGCCGAAACGAAACATTCAATCTAATATAGGTATGAGATGTGGGCGCACAACAAATCATAATGATGTAAAAAAAAACATTTACTTTCGGCTGCCTAAACGCTTAATTTCTACATGAACGCCCAAAATTGTATTCTAAATTAAATATATGTACGTTTGTATGTATATGGCTTTAAGCCTTATGGTGTTTTAGACCAATTAGATATATACATATTATATAACAGCCCACGCTAAAAATTCAATTTCTTCTGTAATTTAGCTTTAAAATTGTATTGTGTACATTATAAAAATAATATGCGAGGTACATTTCCTAACGAGAGATACGCACGCAATCAATCACAACAAAAAAGTAAGGAGAAAACATAATGATAAAGATAATCTTGCCGAAAATTTACCATTCCATGTTCCATCCAGATCTTGTATATCCATACACATGTATACATATATACTCATAGATGTGCTATGGATACTGAAGCTATTAATCATTTTCATAGGCACAATAACACACAAAAAGGAAGTAAATCTTGACTTTTTTTTGTGTTTTTTGACGTTTTTAGTGTTGTGATAAATTATTCTATCAAGCTTTTATTTTTAAAAATGGAAATTGAGAAAATTTTAGGGAAAATATATGATTTGTAGAAATGGTAAACAAAAAATATGTCAAGCAATTTTACGTTCCAGTAATTTTTTACGTCTATAGATTACATACATATATAGAAGAAATATGATTTAGTCAATATAGACGATAATGTAAATTGTTATGTAAAATGTCTCGCGTATCCGCCCGAGTATTATGTTTTATATATTCAATTATCATTTTGATTAAAAAGTTAAATTTGTTTTTTTGTTTTCTGTGTTATCATTCAAATATTAACTTAACTAAAAATGTATTTATAGGCTACGTACGTAAATGAAATTTTATATGGAATTAGTGCGATAAAAATCTAGATTAATCAACTTGTGTAAACTAATTGCGATTTAAATAATAAACCGCCTTAGGTGTATCGTACAGTCATATTTTATTGAGCCCGATTCACATAATGAATTAGAAATAATAAACAAATATGCCTAACAAATCATTTCCATATAAGTAAATACTTAAATTTAATAAAACACTCCCAGATCTAGTCAGACTTTCTGATATCGACAAAATTCGAAACAAAGAGAAGTACAATAATGTACCTAAAAGCAAAAGCGTATTGGAATTTTTGCAAACTGTAAAGGTTTGAACCAAGGAATGGATGATAACCGATCTGCGTTCAAAGATTCGGAAGAGAACACTTTAGATTTAGCTCTGGCAAAGGTCTATTTCCGCCAGACAGTCGCAATATTAAGCATCTTAAGCTAGTCCCATGCGTTACGTTCATTAATGAACTGTTTCGTCTTTTGACATCTAACAGTAGAACACCACTTCAGTCCCAGTTCCAGTAGAGCGAACTTCTCAATTGCGCTCTTACCACAATTAAAGAATAGAGGAGTTGCTCGTTCGGGACCAACAAACTTAATACATGATCCAGCGTTCGGTAAGATGGCAGCAACCTCATTTCTCTCAACATTACAATTCGCAGGCACCGACATGGTATTTACTCAAATATTGGAGCACTCAGGCGAAAATCAGCAGAACACACATATGACATAAGGCAAGCACAGAATGGACTCCATAGAAAGAAGGGTAGAAGACATAGCATCAGTTATAGCCGAACAGACTGTCATCTGCAGCCCATTTAGCTTTGCTACAGAAGACGATAATTTCACAACAAGCCACCATACAACTGATGCAACTGCATAGGACAGTAAAAGTAAAACCAACGATTTGTTGATGAAGCTCATCTTTTTGGGAGTAAGATCTCAAGAATTGCCAAAAGAGAGCCCTGGTCTTTTGCAGCTTATAATCAAGGTGGAATTTCCAGGAAAGTTTACCATCTAGAAATTTAACAAGTACATAATTCATCAATAAGCATAACAGAGGTGAGAGTACAGCTCCAGACAAAGAAGTTAGTATAATAAAGGGTGTCCAAAAATTAACGCAAGATTTGAATTTGCCGCCATTTGTGCGTATGTGTCAGCAAAGCTGTGGAGGTCATTTGCCCGATGTGAAATTCCATAAATAACCCTATCCTATGTATTTTATGATTTAATAAAAAAATCACAATCTGAAGACTAAAAACTGTGTTTTCTATTTAATTCAAATCTTGCGTTAATTTTGGGACACCCTTTATGTAATACTTTCGATGGTCAAGCCGAATTTTATGATAGTATAGAATTACTTAAAAGCCCATGTTGAGCTGTCCCCATTGATCTATTTTAGAATTTATACTTACTTATTATATCGCGAAAATTACAAATTTTCAGTTCGCTTACGAATTTTCAGTTCTCTGATAATTCTTTCGGTTAAATATAAATTGGAGATAACAAATAATTTTCACTTTAATTCATATTAAGTATTGGAAATTTCAAATCGTCGTAAGCCTACGGAAATCGAAGGTGATTGCATCACGTAACCTGCTAATCCAGTTGATCACTTGTTGATTTTACGCTTGCTGGAACTGTAACATTGTGATCTTGCGAATGTGCCTTGTTTCGCAAATTTTTCAATTGCACTCACATGAGATTTGAGTAATATTATAAAACTATTCTGGCACAACTAACTGCGTATACTTTCCAAAACATTATTTACCAAAGAAAATGTGAATTATTTTAAAATGGAATTAATGTACGAGTTCATATAAAGCCTAATAAAATATTTTCTTTTTATGTTGTTGAATTTATGTTTCCCAATTGATTTAGAATCTCTTAAAGAAAAGTATGTTCGACAATATTTTATTATTGATCAATAAATTCGTATTACATAATAAATACTAAGCATATTATATATAATATAATAACATGTTTAGAACATCTTTACAATTGATTTTAAGTGCGTGTGTGCATCGTTCTTGAATATAGGACAAATACATTTCATTTAAGACATATCATTACATATAATCCTGCTTAGAATTTAGATCCTGTTAAAGAAATATCTACGTTTATTGTACTCATTTATGATGCAACGCGTTTTCAAATTCGACTTATTAAGTTAAGTATTCATGTTCATGAGAAATTAACCGCCATCGCAGTTTTAAAAATGGAACAGGGCTTATGAAGCGAGTAATATATTATTTCAACACCCCGAACTCATATAAATCGGTTTCCCTGCTGCTTTGAAATCTCAACCTTACCAACATTCCGTTAGATAAAAAATTTTTAAATTCACACAATTCACCTAAAACAAACATAAAAACTACTCTAAATAAATTTTTGCTCATTTGTGTAAGCACATAAATACTATTAAATTTGTATATCAACGTAATTATACCGCGCAGACAGGATCCAAAATGTTTTATAAAATCCATCGATAGACCGTAACCGTCATGGTGCCCAGGCAATGCCAGCACAATATATCTCACACATTTAAATAATTTTGTCTAAGAAATTATTATATACACATATAGTTTAAAAATGTATAAACTTTTTAAAAACTAAGCACTATACTTATGGAACTTTCACTTTTAAAGTCTCTCTCACTCGCACTCTATGGACATATATGTACGTACTATGTGTTTATTCATACTAGTATAAATATATGTATAAACTTATGATTTCTTTTGATAATTGTGAAACATTCTTTGAATGTCAAGAAAGAAATAAAACATAAACTAAAATGGAACTATAAAGTTAAATAGACAAAGAAACACCAAACTAATTCACGTGATTTAACACTATATGCCTGTGTGTGGAATATATTAAATTTCAAAATAACGATGAAATAAAATATAATTATGTACTGCAATGCACCTTCAAATAATAGTTTAGGTTACAATTTTTCATTAAGGTTATTCATGCGCGAAATTATATTGTCTTAGGTATATGCAGCACAACAACCAGTACAGAACAATTTGAGAAATGTGCGAAAGTTTTGTGGTTGCATAAAATGTTTTTGTGTTTTATATGTTTATGGTCTGGAGAGCGATGGTCCAAGAAATTTGGAATATACGTCCGTAGTTAAAATATTATTAATAAAATGATTTATAAACTTTTGAAACACTTAACTAATTTGATAAGATACTTAAGTATGCTATTTTACGATTCTGATACAAATACATTTGGGTTATTTATTTATAAATAATTCAATTTATTAGGGTCTAAACAAAAAGTTAGCAAAAAAAACTTAATTAAAGAGACTAAACATAATCAGTTTATTAAACTTACACCAAATACTACAAAGTAACAGTTCACCAATAGATTACCGCCAAATATTCTACACTATTCTACAATTTTTGAAACATAAACATACGGATTTTGTAATCAACTCCCTCGTTTCACAGTAAAAGTGTAAAACATTCTATAAAACTTCACGCGAAATGGAATTAAAGATATTCAAACACACTTTGTTAAACAATAACCCAAAAAAAACGAAATCACAAAAGTTTATATCTATGACTATGATAATCTTGTTATTTTGTATGTTAATCCTAAATCATTTTCTATATATAAAATAGATTAGATATAAACTTTTGAGTTAGATACAAATATTTTTTTTTTTATTAGATTTCGAGAAGTTTTACCAACAACAACAACATCTCTTTTAGAAGAATAGCCAATCTTTTTGCTGTTTAATTTCATAGTAATTAAATATAAAACTTGACCATTTTTTTTGTTTTGCTTTATATGTATGTATACTGGTCCTAGAAAAGAGGTTAATACGAATTAGCAAATAATAAACATCGTATAAATTTGTGTGATTAATTACGATGATAATCTAGTTTAATGGTGTAATGGACAAAATGCTGCGTTTAAAAGATTTACAAAAGCTTTTTGGTCTTTTGTTGTGTTATTGTTTTATATAAGCTACACTCTACTTTTAATAGCATTTTTACAAAATATTAACCAAAATTTAAAGATATTATTTGTAAATGAACCGTGATTCAAATTGAATTTCATCTCGAATTTTGTTTAAACTTAAAGATCCTTATTTGAAAAACGCAGTTAATCTTTACTTTGAACATATTTAGAAGCATTAAATTTGCTTCTAAATATGTTCAAAGTAAAGCAAAAAAGCTGCCTTTAATTACTAGTAGTTTAGAATATGTAAGTTTATTGTGAGTTTTGGAATGAGTCTCGTTGTCTGAAACTGAAAATAAAAAATGAATTTATCTTTACATGTTTAATTAAATAGTCTCGAATAACGTAGGTTTTAGTTATCTGCTTCGTATGGAACAATGGCGAATACTCGTTTTCACACCACCCGGAGGTACACTATACAACGCGTTTTATTTTTACGTGGTGTCCCCTATAGGCCTATTCCAGCGCAATAGTGTATTTATATTTTTTTTTAATTGGGCATTTAACGTGTTATTTGTAGTTTCTCGATGTAAACGGGCTTCGGGACTCGCAATAATCTTCAATTTCTTCATTGTCTGTTTCTCGTAAGTTTTCACAGGTTTGCGTACTACAATAATTGCAAATTATTGAACATTTAGAACCTGCTTTTTCACAACCACACGCTGACTTAACCCCTTTCTGACAGTTGCACGGGATTACTTAAATATAGATTTTCAAGAGCAGAATCTGTATGGGTTCCAGCTTTGGTTTGCTGCCAGCCCCATTCTTCTACATTTTATCAACACTTGATAATAGGTCCTAAGAAAAAGTTTGTATAGATAATCATCCAGAGGAATATTATATTCTTTATCGTTTGCTCCATATAGTGACAGAAGAAAACTTTCTCCAGTATCAGCGATATCATCAGGTTCTGCATTACTATTTTTAAATATTTGAATGGTGTCTTGTAAATTCTGGTTAGTTTGTAGGACTGTCGGGAATTTTAGTTTGCTTTAAATGAAAAGAGCAGAAGTTGAATCACTTAGCGGTTGTGAGCATGAATAAATAGAATATTATCTGAGATGATTTTCCCGCTGGACAACTATGTGATACAGTAGCGGTAATAATTACCTTTTTTCCGGCTTCAATAAATAAATGTTTTGACAAGCAGCACTCAAAGCAGTAAGAATTAAAAAATCTATATCTTCTCCAACAATTATCACAGAATCAAGCCTAGATGATATTTCGATTTCGGTATCGTATCTGCGAATTCGCTCGAAGGTTTTCATACTTCCTTGCGTCACGCCCGTTGAATACCCGTCAAAAATAATGATAGCAGTCGACTTGTAGTGCCTAGGAACATACTCAACATAATTCGTGCAAATGGTTCAAAATGTATGGTTGCGACTCCATACAACTTTATGCAGCAAATATCCATCTTATCTATAATATAGATGTATACAACTATAGCTTCCGAATTCAATATTTTCCTTGATTGGCTTACTAAACAGAACCGACTTTGTAGTTGTTCTCAATCCATAAATTTTAAACCATACGATTCAATTTAAGCAAAAATTAATTGAACATATTTTAAACAAATTTTGCAGATGTTTTAAGAAGCTTTTTCGCCCTACATCAATTTGCACTTTTCACATTTCACATTTAAGTAATGATGAACTAGCGTAATTCTACATTAATATTTATGGTATAATGCTTCACTCTATTTATAGAGTTTATTATTTGGAATCGTAAAAGTCTACACTGTAGTCTGTAATTCAATACATTATGCAAACATTTTTAATTAATCATCATTCTTAAACATCGTTATTAAGTATATACGAGTAAGTGTGTTCTTTGTTTAACGATAACGATTCAAAATTGGCTATCTAAATTATCTTATCACATAACAATAATATATTTATATGTACATTGTATATATAATAGGTATATAAGTACATAAATATAAATGTTTTGATTTTGATATAAAACAGTAATTGTCATATAAGTAAACTAATTAAATATGACAAAGAAATTTTCCAAACAGACTAAGTACTTCAAACTCGAGTTAAATATTTCCAACACCTTCGGGGATAATAAAATCATGATTTAAAAACAAAAGCAACAAAAAAAGGTTACTAATATTTATAATGTGGGATTTGAACTTGTACATAAGATTAAGTAGTTCAACAGATTTACATTGAATAACAATATTTTCCATGATTTAAACCCCAGGAGCACTACACCGTCAATTTTGCAAACGACACTGAACTGATTAAATAATTAATTTTATTAGCATGCATGATCATATTATATTATAATGTTATGTACATATATTATAATTACGAATTTTAGAAAAATCACACAGATCGTTGCGATAACTATTCTATTGTCAAGAATAAGTTCATAATGAATGAATTTAGCAATATTTTTTTTTAATCTTAAGGCTAACTACTTATACATAGATAAATGTACTTAAAATTATAACAAAACACAGAATTTTAATTTAACTATTCAATACTTAATAGCGAAATGGGGGTAAGCTAAGATAATGTTGTATTTTGGGTAATTGAATTAAGTAAAGGGTTTTCCAATAAGAGGTTTCATTTTGATATTTTTAAAAAAACGAGTATTTTTAAGAGAATCAATGAATGTTGTTTATTTCATTGTAAAGAGGAAGGTATGCCATAAACATTTGAAAATGGAATCAGCCAAATGGCCGCCACGGCTACGCTTGCAGCACCATATCCTTTACATGAAATTTTCAATGACCAATTTGCACATTTGCGGCTGTATGTCCTCGATAACTTCACGAATTCCATCTTTAAGTTCTTGAATCGACTGTGGAGCATAGGCATAGACCTTATATTTCACACTTGGCCTCAAAGAAAAAAGTCTTAAGGTGTAAAATCATAAGATCTCGGTGGCCATTTGTGATCACCTCTTCGAGAAATAACACGGTCAGGCAACTTTTCTTGCAAATTGATTGTTTCGTTACTGGTGTGGAACGTAGCGCCGTCTTCCTGAAAATAAACGTCCTCCACATCAATATCTTTCAATTCCGGCCATAAAAAATCATTAATCATAGCTCGGTAGCACAATCCATTCACCGTAACAGTTGCACCAGCCTCATTTTCGAAAAAGTAAGGTCCAATCACACCGCGAAACCAAAAACCAGACCAAACAGTGACACCCTGAGGATGGAGAGGCTTTTCAACAATCATTCCTGGATTTTCTGAGCCCCAAATGCGACAATTAATGTAGGCTCCGAGGTGAAAATGTGCCTCATCACTCAAGATGATTCATGTATTTGAAGGACCCAATCCGAAGATTCGACGTTTATGGTGATCGACCGGCTTGAATTCTTGTGTTAACTTTAAAGTTTAGTTAAGCCTTAAGGCCTAAGTCTTTATGCAAAATACGGTGTAATGTCGTTTGTGGAATGTCTAATTCCAAAGATCGACTAGGAATCGACAAACCTGGGTTTTCTCCAACACTATACGGGCTACAGCAGCAATATTCTCAGTTGTTCTTGAGCGACGCACACAGTTTCGATTCTTCACATCACTAACTTGTCCCAACAGCTCAAATTTTTCCACCGCAGTTTCATTATTGCCGGCCGAGAAGGTACTTCACGACGACCAAAAAGTGCTTTAGTTTTGCGAACTGCGACTGCAACACTTTCACTATTTTTGTAGTAAATTTTAACAATTTCAATGCGTTGTTGAAGCGTGTATCATACCATTTTTAGTAGTGGCATAGTTTTTACTTGGCAAATGTCAATAGAAGACAGCTTCAAAATTAGACAATATAAAATAGCAAGCTATTCAAAATGAAAATTTTTATTGGTAAACCCTTTATATATTATGTACATTATGTACATAAACTATTAAGTACTTAAATCTAATATGCCATAATTATGAATAATCGTGAATTTTTACATTAATTACTTAAATTCTATAAATACATACTTAAATCAACGACTTTATGAAGGGCGAAATTTGTGACTTTATGCTGTAAAATAATATATGTAGAACTAAAAGACCAGAATTCGGCGTACATGGAAATATTAGGAATGTATAGTAGATTCGCCAGTTGTTATTAAAACATCAACACCTCATGTTAAATGTGTTAAATCCAATGAAATTATTATGTGCGTTTGATTAATATTTATGTGTTCATTCTAAAGTGTTGACAATTTGTTTGTGGCTAATTGCCAAAAATACATTTTTCAATACACTTTCACCACTTACTCAATACAGTTTCTTGTTTTCTTTTTCATCGCGAAATCTACTTTTTGTGCAGTTATACTTAATTTAATTTTTCATATTTTGTATAAAGGATTTACATATATTTGGTGTATCGAAAGCAAAAATGGAGAGCTACTAAAGGGCATTTAGCAACAGTACTCTGCACTTTATATGATCCCATCAAGCCCTTTCCATTTAACATTTGTATCGTCCTGATGATCTATTGGGATTTCATGCTTCATCAAATTCATTGGATAAATGATTGCACATAAATCAAACTTTAACCAAAAAATGTTTGAATTACGAATAAGCTCGTATGTTCAAAATAGTTTGTATGGTTCAATATTAAATTTGGATTAGCAATTGAATAATTAAATTAATAAAAATTAATAAATTATGTTATTAAGTATACTTAATATAAGTTATGTATACGAATGAATTCTGCTTAAGCATGAATTAAAAGGTAATTTTAAATAAATTACGAGTAAGAGATGTAAGGAGTCCTTCTTAAATAAGAGGCCATGTACATATTGACTAAAATTTTACAATTTATCAAAGTTCCAAGACAATTTGGAGTTGAAAACTAAACACAGGGAATCTGTAAATTACAAATTCAATTTTTTAACAAACCAATCCTTTATTCACCCATATTTGAGCTACACATGAAAGTTTATAGGCATTAAAAAATAAAATTAGATAAGCACTCTATTATTTATTTATTAATACGTAATTACGTATTACCTACAGGGTCACAATCGATAACACGGAAAAAATCAACTAAAAAAAAAAATATAAAGTATAAAATTGTCGACTACTTAATTTCTACTACATACAAACTTTAATAAAGCATTTCTGAACGAATCCCTCGACATGTGGAAGCCAAAAATCCCAAACATTAAATTGAAAATCCGCAAGGCCCTCACGATTGGTTCCGAATAACCGTAGTTTGTTGCGTGTATAGATATAGACGTGCGAGAAGTTCAGTACAGTCAATGCGAGATGTTAAAGTATGACGTACAAAAATTGCGGATGGTATATCTCGTCGATGATCTAATCGTTGAAGTTTTAATACAGTCCTGGTACGGTGGTAGAATATAGTCAGTTATTCGTTAATGTGTCTAGTAAAGCTAGCGTCGAACGAATGCGTTACACACCTAGATCGGACATGAACTCTGAACTACAAAACCTATTTACTTAAGTCTCCCTGGAGCTTCATGCAGTCGTATATGTTACTGACTTGGCCAAAAATTTTCAGATCATCGGCAAAAGGAGGCAAACTGAAAACAGTCAACGATATCATTAATAAACAATTAAAAATAACAATGGGCCAGTGTGACTGCCTTGAGGTACGCCGGATAACGCGCGAAAAAACTGGTAAGAAAAATCAAAAATCCTTACGGATTGCCAGCAGTCATAAATTTAGGAACGCAACCAATCAACGGGAATGAACTGACAGTTCAAATTCTCCGCTTGGTGATAAGGATTGAGTGATAAATCTTATCAAAAGCCTTAGCAAAGTCTGTATAAACAACCTCGAGTTGCAGTCGGGAGTTTAAACTGTCAAATAAATTACCGCAAAACGAAATCAGATTGGTAACTGTTGACAGGACGGGATAAAAGCCATGCTGGGCGGGAGAAATAAATTGTTTGGTATGGAAGAGCAGAACTTTGTGAACCATGGATCCCGATAATTACACACCTCGCTTTTTCTACCCGCCTTAAAAATTAGGAGAATACAGGAAATTTTCCAAGGATCAGGAGAAAACCCTCTGCGTAAGCTGTCATTAAATATGAAAGTAAAAATTTTCACTTGCTGTATTTAAAATGCTGTATTAAAATGTTAGTAGTATGTTCTGTATCTGCTGATAGCTATTGAACTAATCTATTTGAAGAGCAAATTTATGAGGATGAGGATTATGGATAAATAGTAGCAACGATTTGATATACCTTAGTGTAGCTCTCATGAAGTTAAAAGATTAACAGTATCATCACCCCTGTTGTATGTTTTAAAGCTCGGATAAAACAATAGAGCCTTCTGAGATTTTATACACGAGGTGCTTGTGAACCTCCTTATGTGAACCAGAAGTATCAAGTCTGTTCTCGATCATCACAAAATACTGATGATAATGAAAATTACAAAGCAAATCAGATCCAATTGAATCGTCCGAAACCCATACACATTTATATTTTCCAACTCACTAGATACAAAACTCAAAGTTAACATCATTTTCATAAACAACAATAGAACATAAATAAATTTATTACAAAAGTGTGATTATCAGATAGACAACAGTTCCATTATGCTGAGGCAGCTTTCCCGTAAAGAAAAGTGAAACTAACGCGAGAAAGATTTTATATAAACAAACAAAGAAAGTTTATAAAGATATCAACCAATTATATTTTCAAATATTTCAAGTAAATGTATAATTATTTAATTACTTAACTTATTGAGTAATAAAAACTAAAACTATGAATTACATCCACAAAACTCCAAATCAAATCCTAAAAAACTTTCCTGTGCTTATCTATCGTTATCGATAAAAATCCAATACGATAAAAAGAGAGATCCGATAGTTTTAAAATCATATCTTCTTTTTCATACAAAAACACGAGATTGCAATGAGAATCATCATCATCATCAATTTATTTATGATGATGGTGATGCCATAAAAAATATAATGTATTCAATACATACACAATCGACTTTACAACAAAAATCAAAACATTTCCTGGAAAAATTTCAAATATTCGTGTACACTGGAGAACAAAAAATGACGCAATTTACCTGAATTCGTGGATCCAATTCTGTATCCTCATCCATTGCTGATTTAGTAATAAAATATAATTCACTTAAATAATTCTTTTTTATATAAACAAATATGAAACAAAATTTTTTATAAAAAAATTTTATACACAAAACAAAATTCCACTTCCAAAATATTTATTTTCACTCACATACACTTGCACAAAATTATAAAGAAAATAAAACAAAACTCAAATCATTTTATTTTTGCCTTTTTTGACAGATTTCGAATTTAATTTATTTTTTTTTTGTTTCACTATAATAAAACTGTAAATCTATTATTTTTTAAACAATAAAATACGTAATAAATAGATAATTTTATAGAACAACATGAAAATAAATTATAAACTATAATATATTTATAGAAAGTAACTCTATTATTATATTTTCATTTACACATAGAAAAATAAAACTACACGAACAACACAAATATGAATACTTCTAAACGTCACCAATGTTTATGAAGAATTAAAGAAAAATTGTGTTATTAAATGAAAAACGAAAACATTAGTGAGTATTGAGTAATTGAGTACATATATGTAAAGTAATTTTGGAGAGTTGCTCATTTTATTTTTATCGAAATAGGTTGCCCGATGCGAAATTGTAATTGGGAGCGCGCTTAATGACAACCGATATGTTTGGGCGGCAAATTTTTATTTGTATCTAAATCTTATATTGAAGAATAAAAATCACCTTGTGAAATTTTTGCTTTCACCAGATTTGTCTATTTTAAAAAATCAGTGGTATATTCTGTGATTTTTAGTATATTCTGACAACTTTGATCTTCAATGCTGGCTTTAACGATATGTTTAATGTTTACTTCAGCTTATAAAGCCATTTCGTCTGAATCTTAGAGCAAATTCTACGTATTAATGCATGGATTCACGACTGCGGTTTGAGCACTTTCAAGTGAACGAATTTAAGGAATTTTGAAATTTAGAAATTTCACGATTATGATATTCACTACTAGTTAGGGAATTTTAGAAATTAGGGTATTCTTAACGACCTAATTTAAAAATCTAAGAATATTTAGTGATTGAGTAATTTCAGAATTATGAACTTAACTAAGGATAAGTAATTTAGAAGTATCAGAATTAAGAAAAATTTAGAATTACTGATTCAGAAATTTAATAATCAACGAATACAGAACAAAAATTAAGAAAATTAACAATTAATTGTTAATTAAGTTCGTATAAACAGCGAGTCAAAATTAAGAAATTTAAACATTACGATTTATTTTACGATTTTTCAATATTTAAGAACCTAAATAAGTTGGGAATAAAGAACTTAAACAATTGACTGTTTAAAAGTGAATCAAATTTTGAATTTTGTATTTACTAATTTCGAGAAATTAAAAATTTGAAAAGTTAGAAATTTAATGAAATATGGAAATCATAATTTTATAAAATGAATAATTTAGTTAGTTTAAAAATTAATTAAATAACTAATTTAAACATGAAATTTCAGTACGTTGGAAACTCCGTAATTCATAAAATTAAGTTTATAAAAATTTAAAAAATATGTACTTACTACATAATTAATTTTTATGATTAAGGAATGAGACAAAGCAGAACGTAAACCACGATTTGAAATTAAATAAGGAACTAATAAAATTTTATTCTAAATGCCAAAACATTCAGATTTGCAAATTATTTTTAATTTATTTATAAAATACAACTATGACAAAGACATACAATGATAACCTAAAAAAAATTAATAATTATACAAATTACGATTTAATAATAAATAGTATACAAATGTTCTTAAAAACTCTAAAATATTTAATCAACTTTACGTTTTTTAGCAACTGGCCCATCATTTGCCTCAATCTCTCTAACAAACTTAATTAAATCTTTATTTATCATTAGATGAGAATTTAAAATGTAACTTAATTTTTCCTTATTATAAATAATTACATCACTATTACTACTGCTACTACTATTACTATCGTTAATTATTTCTAGTAATTTTGTTTTTGTTATCATTTTTATGATCTCAATAAATGAAAGTAAATTTAAATTATTTGTATTATAATAAAAATATTCGTTAATTAATCGAACATATTTGATAATGTTTAAATAGACAAACGTACGATTTGAATCCAATTTTATTTCAGAATTAACATATTTTAGAATACTTGTATCGAAACTGTCCGCGTCCGTACATGGGTACACGAATTCTTGTAATTTTAATTTATTCAACACGGATTTTAATTTATTTCGCCATTGAAGATTTTTATTCCAATTTGTAGGAAAATATTCATACGATTTTGGGGCGACATTTTGAGCTTTAGGCTCAGGTTTTTCGATTTGGCTTAAAAATTCGTGTGGAAATGAAAAATACGTGTCATACCGATCGTCCAGTAAATGCTCATAATTTTTAATTAAAATGTTATTATAAAAATTAATTACGTAATTAATTTTATTTGATAGCTTTAGCAGCAGTATATCATTATTTATGATATTATCGTATTTAAACCATAAACTATCGCCCATATATTGTTGTAAAAAATCATGCCTCGTTAACATTTCGACCGCGTACACATGATCCAAATTAAATTTATTCAAGAGCACATTAATACTTGATTTTAAAGCATTAATTAATACATTAAAATTATTATTTATATATTGAATTGTGGTTATATTGAAATCAAATTGATTTTTGTAATTCAATAAATTTAGTTGCGCGTAAATAAATTCGTTTCCTATCCGTATCGGCTGATTTGTATTATAACAAATTATGATCGATACGGGAATTTTAGCTGAAATATTTGAGCTTTTCACGATTGCTTCCAAACGCTTATTAATTAAATTAAAATTAAATTCTTGATTCGTATCCGAGTTTATAAAAAATAATAAGCTATTCATATTCGCCCCGATTTCTCGATCGCCTGAGGTCCCTGTTTCGTTCGTTAAATTATCACCGGCTGCTTTTCGTATACAAACGTTCAATTTTTTATTATCGACTTGCGCAGAATTAAAATATAAATATTTCGAATTAGTGTTAAAATTTTTAAATAAATTTTCTAACACAATCGTAATGAAATAATAAAAATTGTACGATTCTGCGGCGCTCGGTATCGAGACGAGTAATTTCCAGTAAAAATTATTTTTTGGCATAAATTTGATGCGCCGCAAAAAATTTTGTTCGATTTCGGATAAAATATTTATTCGACTGTATTGGCTCAAGTTAAATAGTTTATTATTTTGTTCCAGCAATGTGTTCAAATTTAGATTGTTTTGCTGTCGTCGATGAGCGAGTGCAAATCTTTGTGTCGCGTTCTCCTTTCTTAGATCTTGATTCGGAATCCAAATGGGAAACTGTTCGAGCAACGATTTTTGAATGATTTTATTTTTTAAATAGTGCCGCCACTTTACATAATATCGTGCGGTTTTGTAATAATTTATAAATGTTTCTTCTTTTATCATCAAATAGATTATGTCGTATAAAATGCTGTTGAATATCTCATTGGATTTTGTGTTTAATTTTAATGAATCCGTGGCCAATTTTAATTCATCGTCTATTAGTTCGGCTAGTATCTCGTTCAGCAACATTTTAGCTTTTTGCTCAATCAAATCTTGTTTGATTTTCTTAAGTTCTGCTAATTCAAGTTCTTCTTCGTCATCGACACTATTCTTTGACTTATCTTCGTCGTCTGGGGATTCTTCCTCACTTTCCTTCTCAATCGTGTTTTCACTGTCTTCTTCGCTTTCCACGTGTTCTTCTTCAATATCACTATTGATGCCATCGTCCTCGTCACTTTCTTTGGCTCTAAAATCTTTTTCTGAGGATTCCTTAACTGTGGTCGTCACGGGCTTGTGTTTCTCGATATTATCATTAAACGCTTTAAAAATATTTGTATTTTGGCCAAAAATTAAAGGCCCAGCTGATTTAACAAAACTAAATGACGAGTTGCTTGTATTTTCAGTATTAGGCTGGGCGGTTATTAAATTCGTTGGTAGTGAAAATGAAAATGTAGATTGGGCTGCTATTTTTGGTGATGGCAATTTTGGGGACAATAATTTTGGTGATGGTGATTTTGGCGCCAAAAATGTAACTTCTTTACAAATCGGAATTCGATTATCCGTTTCATCACCTATATCTACCCTAATTTCATGTCGTTTAAAATAGTTTTGGTCTTCAGTCGTCCACGCGTTCAGTTTTAGAACGCCATTTGCATCGAAACTATTATGAGGCCTACAGTATTCCAAATCTGGAATTTGTTTCCCACATATCACTTGTCCCACTGAAGCGATTCGTTTACTTTCAATTATATTGAGACATCGATCCATTGTAAACGGAAAATCGGGTACAAAATAATATTTTCGATTGAACTCGACGCAATCATCCAGGATAGGAAATCCATGATACTCTAAAAATTGGGCGGCATTATCTTGGTCTTCAAACCCGAGAATATCGACTAAATAATCGATTGAAAAGTAAATCGTATTCCTTTGGTGCGTATAACACTTCAGAAGTATATTAAGAGCTTTCGTTCGTACCTGATTAAAATATCGCAATAGAATGCATCCGTTTAAATAATTCGTCCGCCGCACTAGATTAAAAAACTTCACATAATTGTTACAGTCCATAGCTAGGTAGACATCAATGGCGAATCGTATTTCGTTCGATTTTTGAATTTCTTTCCGAAGCTGCTTAATTTCCCACAAGAAATTGGAATCATTTAGATTTAACAATACAACGTATCCTCTGAACTCAGCTTCATTAGGACACTGGATCCCTTTTAACGCTAGATCATGATACATATATTTCAATGTTTGTAAGCATTTAGTCAAATTTTCGGTGTTGATTTTCGGGTCGAATACAGTCAAATCCTCAGCAACTAGACGACCTGCGCAGTGTATATGAAATCTAGCACATTGTTCGACCAACTCCACCGAATTTAAACTACACAATTCTTGTTGCGTTATATCCTTTCGTATACTGCGGGTGCGATCCCACAAAAAATTGTACCAGTCGGATAAGTTTGTGCTCGGAGAATCGCACAAATCTATAATTCGACGCAGGAGGTATATCATAGTCCGTTGTAATACTGCCTCGGGTCGTAATTCATGCGCTAATGGCGCCTCTTGATCCGCAGAACTACGGGAGTATTGTTTTAACGCTTTATTGTGATCGATTAATTCACGTGAATTTCCATTTTGTTCGAATATGGCCACTTGCCGTTGAAATTCTCTCATGACTCGCTCCTTTTCGGGACACAAATCTGGACAAACACCAACACTAACTTTAGCCTTTTTTAAATCGGTTGTTTTTTCCGATGTTAGCCTTATTAACTTGTCACGCGCATCTAACACTCGATACCGCTCCTCTGATGTGTACGCTGGTTTTCGTAAAATTTGTCGCAATGTGTTTATGGCTACCTCGTCAGTTTTTACAGGTAAGCTTGGTTTAGGAATTATCGATCTCAAAGCAGCTAAGGCCGTTCGTGGCGGTGAATGATACTCACGTTTATCACGTAACATTGGTAAATCCAGTAAACTGGGAATATTCACCGGTACCGGTCTGAATGGATGACTTTCCATCACATCAAAATCGTCTGTTGATTTAGTTTCACTTAATTCCTTAGTTAGTGTTACGTCAAACTCATCTTCATCATAAATCGTTCCATACTGTAAAGCACTTTGGGCCGAAGTGGCATTTTCATATTCTACAATACAGCATGATCGTTTTGGGTACAGCACAAAATTGGTTATCTTACCAAATTGTCCAAAATGGTCTTTTGCAATTTTTTTATCCAACAGCGCTTTCGGAATATTCTGAGCTCTAAAATAAAATTCGAAGATATCAATTATTTGACGTCGGTTTGACTCTTCATATTTACTTACGTTATTGATTTATTGGCCATTTTAATTATTTATTTTTAATACAATTTGTGGCGCGTGGATTTTTCTATCTCACAATATTTATTCTGGTTTCTGACAGTTTACATCAACAATTCAACATATAGGTTGTCTAGCTAGAGAAAATTTATCGAAATTCTGGTTGCGTGCAAAGTTTTATTTTTAAAATCAAGGGTGCATTTATACTATTTGAGCGTGAGCTACTACATAATAGAACATCACTATAGAAATATATTGTTTAATTCAACCGTTCACATAAGGGACAAGCATAACTGGAAAATTAACGTACGAGACAGAGATAAATTGTATTTATGCGACCCATAAATGAAATATATACATACATACATACATGTTTATTAAAATTAAAATACGCTATTCTTGAACAAAACAATGTAGAGTAGAGTCGAGTTAACTCTTAAAAAGTGCACTTTAAATGTAGTTGAGTCTAATATAATAACAGCAACCAAAATATAAATCTTATGTTCTTTCTACATTCTTTTTACTATCGAAGCATTATTACCACCATTTTAACTTATTTACAGGTGATTATTTAACATGTTTCCCAATACCAATATATAATAGGTCGATTTTCAACATCAATTTTGAAATTGCATATGTATGTATCGAGTAATAACAAACAAAAATCGCTCCATGCAAATCATATGAAAACTACTTTATTTTTTGCATTTTTTGGTTTTAGAATTGTAATAACTTATAAATTATGCCCAAAGGCACTTTTTCATGTACCTGAGTACAAGGAACAATATGTCATTTTAAGATGAAAAATTATTCAATCTCCACACTTTTCATTCATGAATTTCAACAACTCTCAGTCAAGATTTTCATTATTTTTTTAGGGGTAAATAGGAGAAATTAATAATTTTCGCTATTCGTGTCCCTTATTATTCATATTATACTGCATCTGTTTCACATTCGAAATAAGCGAGCTAACAAAAATCGGTCGGTGTGAGTGACAGAGATAAATAAAATTTTTACGAAAACAAATGGAATGAAAACACACGGAAATTCTCAGGAAGAGTATAAAATACAATATAAAATATTTATAATTTACACACACATGCAAATAAAGAAACTGGGTTGAAACCGAGTCATAAACGTCATGTCGCTTATAACTGGGACTCAACCCAGTTTTGACTCGACTACGAGTTGACTAATACCGGGTTTCCATCGTGATAGTATGTATAATAGTTTATAATAATAGTATAATAGTTTAATCACATATTACTAATATAATTATTACTAATATAATTACATATTATTAATATGTGGTTTAATAGTATTATACTATTATAATACGACGATGGAAACGCGAAGTTGGTAGTATAATACCACATATTACTAATATATATTACTAATAAATATTATTAATATGTGATAATACTTTATTATAATAATTCTGTATACTAGCTATCAAAAATAAAGTAGGTATCAAATTATATGTTTAACAATATATTTCATGACAGTGTACTTTTTTTATTACAATTTCGATTCGTTCGAAGTTTTTTTTGCGGTATTTTGATATAATTATACGTTTTTGATTTACATACATAGTTATTATGATTTGATTATTGTAATGAAATTTGTATAAAAGACAAATTTCAATATTCAAACATAATTATACAGCTTACTTCACACTATATGACGGAAACCCGACTATGAATGATAGTATAATAGTATAATACTATTATACTATTATACTACACTACTGACGATGAAAACCCGGTATAAAAAATCCAAAGTTAACTACAAAATGACTCGATCCTGTGTATTAATTTTATACATTTTAATAATTTTAAAAGTACCTGGGTAGAATATAGACAAAGAAATCAAATTGAAATTGATATTAATATTGAAATTGAATGCAACCTCAAAATGTCTATGCAAATTGGCAACAAAATCCCTATAATTATGTTTCATGGTATTGGTTTCACGAGTCACAGTAACGTCAAATTGTCAAAACGTCGTTTAGTATTTACATTTTAGTGATTTTACACTCAGATTGTGTATTAATATGCACAAACGTTTATTGAAAATTAAATTAAAATATTTAATTAATACCGAAAATGTCTGTAAACAAGTTCATGCATCCGCGTAATATATACAAAACACCACCTGATTTTACGCAATTGGCAATAAATTATCCTGAATTTAAAGCAATCGCAAAAGTTGTAAGTATAATTATGGTCGGCGGATTTGTTTACATTTGTCCATATAACATTTAATTTTTTATAGAAATTAAACGGGAAAGTTACAATAGATTTCACCAATTCAAATGCGATTCGAATACTAACACGATGTTTGTTGCAAAAAGATTTTGGTTTGGATGTTGAACTGCCGCAGAATAAATTAGTTCCAACATTGCCACTTCGGTTAAATTACGTTTTATGGATTGAAGATTTGGTGAATTCTGCCGGTCTAAATGATATATTTGGGATTGATATTGGATGTGGCGCTTCTTGTATATATCCACTACTTGTGGTTAAAATTAAACCTTGGAACATGATCGGTTTGGAAAGTGATGAGGATAGCTCAAAAATAGCACAGCGGAACATAGACACCAATAATTTAGCTGGCTCAATCCGAATAATAACAACGTATAAAAATTTCGGCATATTTACAGCGTTAGACGAAGCTCTTTATACATTTTGTATGTGTAATCCCCCGTTTTATAATTTTGACAGCTCAGAGAACTATAATAATCGGACGGGACATCGTAAACCGCCAAAAAATGGTTTAACCGGAATACGGAACGAATTATTTACAGACGGTGGTGAAGTAAAATTTGCTACACAAATTATCACAGAAAGTTTAACGATTCGAAAAAAGATTAAAATCTATACAACAATGCTTGGCCATAAATCAAGTGTAAATAAGTTAATAGACGTGCTTAAATCACACGAAATAAATAATTATCAAAAAACTGAGTTTTGTCAAGGAAATACAACCCGGTGGGGATTGGCTTGGACATTCGAAGAATCGATAAATCTAGTCGCTAAATCGGTGGTAGCAACTAAAAATCGTCAGGAGAATTACATACTTACGCATGAATTACTTTCAACAGACCTTTGTTATATGGCCGCGATTACCAAATTAGAGTACATTCTAAATATTCTTCTAAAATTCGACATAAAAATCGTTAAAAATATCGAAAGAAAATTAAAGATATATGAAATCGTGGCGTATGATATGAACTGGCTTAATTATAGGCGCAGGAAGCGAGAACTGTTAAAGAAATCGCAACCACAGTGTGATAACGAAATAAATAGTACAATTGAGTTAGCAGTACCCGAGCCAAAACGTTTAAAACTAGAACAGTCAGAATTAGTTTTACAATGTAACGTAAGTCTGAGAAATAAATATGCGGATGAAAAAATTATTTTGGAGCTGAGCTATACGACAGGTACGGCTGGTAAAAATGGCCTACATCAGTTGATGTTGTTTATAAGTAATCGATTTAAGGAAAATATTATATGTGATAATGATAAGAAATAAATATTTTATAATTAAAAATTTTCTAAAATATGCTATGTACATATTCCTTTTCATTCTAGCTTTAAACAGTTTTTATTTGACGCGCGTAATCATTTTCTTACTTTTAAACATTTATGATTTATCAAATCTCAAATGTTTTATCTAAGCCATCTAGCTTAGGCGAATCAAAGAGAACACTATAAATAATTCACAATTGATGATATCTGAAAAAAGCGACCAATATGAGAACTTGGTGTCAAAACGACTATTTAAGCCTCGTTTGGAAGACTGCGTCGATTATAATACTACGTAGTCGTGGTCGCTATGGTTTTCCTAGAATTTAAATATAAGTTGAACATTTTCTACAGACAAATAATTAGTTCTTGTACTCGGTTACACCCGTTCACATTTTAATCATCGAATATTATTATTAGAATAAATTGATGATGCGAACTGAACCGTTATTTATATAAGAAGGCAGAACACACCTCTGGATCTAGCCAAAATAAACCTGCCATCTATCATTCAGTTATACCAACATTTATTTATTTATTAGCGAAGACCAATGGAGTCTGTAAAAAGATGCACTATAAAGTATAAACGGAGTCCAGTCGAAATGCGACAACAACTCTATTTGACGGTATTTGCTGAAGGTGAAGCATTATTACCACCATTTTCAATTTTTTAATTGTGTTATTTTAATTCAGTTTAATTCTTTCAACTCGACTACGATTTGACTCAGCAGCATAAACGCTTAAAAAGATAACTCGAATTTTATCCAAAATTAACTACAAGATGACTCGATCCTTTATGTACTCTAGTATATAAACATACTATATATTAGATGAACTATATTATATTTGTGTACATAATAATTAATAATATAATAACTAACAACAAGTAAATAGTTATATCATGTTCTACATAAGTAATAATGGGTAGTTCCATCTTTGGATTTTTCGTTCATGCCATATGACCACGGCCCATGACACATCGGATCGGAAACCGTTTTACTTATTTTCTTGTTTTATATTTTATTTCTTTGGAAAATTTAGTGTCAAATAATATTGTTGTTTATTTATATTTATGTATAGTTTATTTCAAATTCAAATGTAAAATTTCAATTCCATTTTATAGGTATGACACTGCTACGTAATATTAAATAAAACATGTTATTAATTTTGATAACCGGAATCTCTTTTTGAACTTTTTATATCATTTCTTTTCCTTAATATATCTGGTGAATCATCAAATATAGTTATATTATCTGTCATAATTAATTTGCTTAGACTAAAACAATTAGAACATCATTATAATATTATCTATCGGTAATTATAATCACTTTGTGCAATATGCTTACTTTGGCGTTAAATTGTTCTCAAATCCATTTAATCTCTGAATTAGGGCTCGCTCCTGGTGTATGGCCTGTTTTATCATTTTCATCTTTGCCCGTATTTCTTGACGTTTCTTATCAATTTGAGATATTTGGGGGATTACATGAGCTTTTCGTTTCGTATAATAGTAAACTTGCTCCATTTGAAATCGTCTTATCGTGTCAATTTTCTGTAATTCCACATCAAGTGGAATAAATAAACGCCGTAGCGATTCGGGCATATTCGAATCAATTTTTATCGATTCGAACGTTTTGGTGCACACAAAACACTTTTTATTGATTTGAAATATACAATTATCACAAAACACGTGTCGACAGTTGGTTAGAAATAACACAACAGTCTGTGATTTTTGTCGAAAACATAAATTGCATATTACTATCATCATGTTTATGCACTGCCGTAAATTGAAATTATAAATATAAAAAAAATGTAAATTGTATTATTGAAATGACAGTAACTGATTTTCTATTTGAACTCGTAATACATCAGTTTGAATACAGATGTCTGATTCAACAAACAATTTATTAAGTTGTTGCAAAAGTAATGACTTTACCTACTAATATTTAATTGTTCTAATTCAAAACATTGGAAGGTGAAGAAACGAGTTTATCTTGTATAAATTTCAAAATTCATTTTCAAATATTTTTTCAATTTTGAATAATCTGTTTCTTTTGTAACATTTATTTTGTGAACTGTATATCAAAATATAAATAAATACAAAAAATAAATACAGAAAAACAAATTGTGGAACTCAGTTGAAGATTAAACTCAGGTGAACATTCTTTTAATATCGACATTGTTGATAAACATCGTGATCTTGAAAGGAACATGGATTCAAAGATTTTTATAATTTTATGCACTTCATAATTTAATAGAAAACATTTGATTTTATTATCACAAATTTTTTACATAAATTTTTAAATAATAATAGTTTAGTAATTATAATCATAAAAAATATATCACAACTTCGATGAAATAAATATGTATACAAAAATATATTACGGTACAAATACAACACATATGCCTTTAAGCCCTTTGAAATTTTGCAATTTGATCATTGAGCATATCGATTTTACGACGACGCGCAATTGCTAAACATTTTGATTCCTCATACCGCATACGTAATCGATTTACCTCCGCGTCGAGCTGCCGTATTGTAGCCTATAGCCGCAGAAATAAAATAAAATTTATTAACAATTATCAATTTGCTTAATTACGTGTTAGTTAATCTTACGTGTAACTCGTCTTTTGTTTCATGATTTACAATAAATTCAGTTTGAATTAAGCGATCTGTAGTTTGAACATAATGTACTGGTTTTGATTTAGATATAGGTTTATTCGGAGACGATTTTAACGTATCCGTATTCGTACCGACTGATTTTTGAGCAGGCTGGATTGATGTTTGCGTAGATGTATTATTTGTGTTTTTCTCACGATGTTTCCGTAATTTTAGATTTAATTGGATTAGTTGCCGTTCCAGATCTATCACATTATTTTCGCTCGAAGTCAATTTCTCTCTTAGCTCCGAGCACTCCATAATCAACGGATTATTTTTCTCTTTGATTTGATAATTTGTTATGTGACAATCTTTAATGTAATTTTCGCGCGTTAGTTCCTTGATTTTCTCGTTCATAGTCTCACAATTACAGCTTGGATCGGTTCTATCTGTCATAGTACCAATGGTCTGGACATCCAGGAGTGCGCTTCTGTTATTATCATATGTAATCGATCGCCTCGATTTGCGATCATTTTGCTTTCGCTTAATATCGTCCAGTTCCAAGAATAGCGTTTGATTTTTGTTCTTTAGATGTGAATTCTCATTCAACAATTTATTTTTTGCCATATTTGAATTTTTTTGTAGCTGAATTAGTTTCATATTTGAATCGTCCAATTTAGAATTCAATACTTTCATCTCGGTCTCGTATTGACTCGTTTTAAACAAATGCATATTCTGTAACTCATGCAACTGGGCTAATAGCTCTTTTTTTTTATTCTCAAGAATTTCTATCCGCTTTGATTTTTCTTTCAGTTCAGTCGAATGATCGGCTAGAGATTTCGACTGAGATTTAAGCGTATCTAGTTCGACCTGTAGAGTTTTTGATTTTTTTTCAAATGCCTCGTGATCTACCTTTAGTTTAATCTGTTTTGCTTCCGACTCGGTTAATCTCGTGTTTATCGCATAAATTTGAGCTGCTTGAACTTTTAGTGACGTCTCGAGATCTTGTTTGGATTGTTTTAAAGTGTTATTTTTCGTTTCGAGTTTGATGACAGATTTCTCAAGTTCACTTGATTCGCCCAAGAGCAATGTGTGCTGTTCTTTCAGGACATTATGTTCACACTGAAGTTGTGCTAATTTTTGTTCAACAGCCACTTTATTTTGTTCGAGCTGTTGTATGTTAATTTGCATACGATCTGAATTTTGTTGTACTGAATTTATATTTTTTTCCATCATAGATTTTGTAATCTCGAGCTCCTCGTAAGACGCCTGTAATTTGTCGTATTTCTTTTGCACAACCGTTAGTTCTTCTGCCGTATTCTGTAAAACTTTATACTTCTGTTGTGCGGTATTCAATTCGCCTTTTAACTCTTTCTCCATTTCACCGTATTTTTGCTTTAACGAGCTAAGTTGAGATGTTAGATTCTGCTCGGTCGAAGATTGTCCATCGCGCAGGTCCTTTAACGTACTCTGTAAACTCTCAAATTCGCGTTTAATCGAATCCAATTGTAATTTTAAATGTTTTTCCATACCACATTTTGTTACCTCCAGCTCGGTTAATATTTTCTGTAAATTTATTTTCTCGGTTTCTAGAGCTTTCAATTCGCATTTTAAATTTTTTTCCGATTTTTGTAATTCCTTAAATTCATTCTGAATCGAATTAATTTCGGATTTTAATTCAGCCTCTAATGTGGATTTGCTCTTGTCAAGTTCATTATACTTCATTTCAAATACCAGCCGAAGCGATTCAAACTCCAATGATTTTGTTGTCTCGATCTCTTCTAAATTCCATCTACATTCCTGAAGTTTTAGATTAGTAGTTTGCAAATCTGTTTCGCACCTCTGTTCGATGGCCACTAACTCAGATCTCAATTGTGTTTCCATCGCAGCTTTACTTTCTTGGATTTCGGTTACTGTCGCCAAGAGTTTATCATTATTTTTTTCAGCTTGTGTTGTGGCTTGTTGTAACTCTTCATGGGCAGCCTGCATTTCCTCAATTTTTCTTCCGTAACTGTCCCTCTCCACACTCAGTTCTTTAACTTGTTTCTCGAGAGTTTGTTTCTCAATCAAAATACCGGAATATTTTTTCTCAAATCCACTCGCCTCCTCT
Source organism: Tipula unca (assembly GCA_951394425.1). NCBI lineage: Eukaryota > Metazoa > Arthropoda > Insecta > Diptera > Tipulidae > Tipula > Tipula unca. The sequence continues at coordinate 204,353,315 of OX596380.1, forward strand.
AAGCTAGATTTCAATGTTGCGATCACTTGTTCCAATTCTTCATTTTTATCTTGCAATAGAGTCATATTTCCTGTCAGGCTGGCAATATTCTGTTCTAGCGATTTTTCTATTTCTCTAGATTTATTCAATAATTTCATACTTTCGTTATTCCTATCCGTCAAATTATTACATTTTCCGTTTAAAGTGCTTAATTCGCCTTTCAGAGTTGTAATCTCTTCAGTGAGCGCGTCTCGCTCTATACGCAAATCGATAGTAAACTGTTCGAGCACTTGAATTTGCGATCGTAGTTCATCAATTATTGTCAGCAATTTCGCCCGCTCTACGAGAACATCTTCATATTTCTGACGAATAGAATCGAGTATCTCTAGTTTAGCTTCCAGCATTGTTTTTGTCGCATTATATTCCGATCGAAGCAGCTCATAATTTGCTTCAACTAAATTACGTTCACTCACAACCGCTTCAAATTTATCACTCAGCATGCCAATTTCATCGACAAGATTCTTGGCGATTAATTCACCAGTTTCAGACTCATCACCACCAAACGAATTATTAACAGCGGCTTTTTCTGCCCGTAACTTTTCGTATTTATCCTGAATTGATTCAAATCCGATCAACGCTTCTTTTAACGTCATTGTCTCTTTTTCCAGATTATCTATTTTAATTTCGTAATTAGATACCGAGCTAAATAGTTGCCGATATTCCATAATAATTGAAGTATACTTAATTTTTATAAAATCTCTATGCTTTTCGATAGCAGCGCATTTTCCTGCTGTTTGTATTAGTGAATTTTTTATTGTTTCCTGCTCTGCGGTAGACGTCTCTAAAGATTGCATTAATTTTCTATTTGTTTCAACTAGGTCATTGTACTTATCTAGGACCGACCGATTTTCCCGTATTAAGTCATTGTACTTCATTTGTAGAAAACTTAACTCATTCAAAGATTCTTTTCGCGACTTTTCATCGGGGTTCTCCCCATTTATATCAGCCGCCGGTGTTTCAAAGCTAACAGTTTCAGTATTTTTTATGAGTTCAGCAAACTTCTGTTCCAAACTTTCCTTGTCCGACAATAGTTTGTCGTATTTGGTCTCGATACTACGCAGTAGCTTATTTTCGGCTTTTTTCTCACTAAGCTGTTCCTCGAGTTGAATTTTTTCGTCGAATAAGTTGTCATATTTGGCTTTTAACGTTGAATAATCATTCAAATTTTCTTGAAGACTCTGATTAAATTTTACAGCTTCTTCATAGTTAGCCCGCAAAGAGCTCAATTCCTTGTGTTCTTCAAGGGCTTGCTTTTCGAGCAGCAGCGCTTTATATTTTTCACTTAATTCATCGGTTTTAGCTTCCTGTTCGGTAAGATGCTTTTTAATGTCTTCATTTTCTTGAATCCAATCCATTATGCCCGTCGATATTTCGTCATATTCTGCCTGTAATTTTTTATAACTCGTCTGAAGTTCGGCATATTTTGCATTCACCTCGTCAAACTCTATGAAACGCCATTCCGTTTGTATTGCTTTCGTGTCAAATTCTTTATTCAATTGATTTGATATTTTCATAATTTGATTCTCTAGATCAATTGTACGATTTTGAAGCGTTTCAATGATCACTTCATCACGGGCCGACAAAATAAATGATGAATTCTTAATGCCCAAATCGGCTGCTGAAAATTCCTCAATACTTTGATTCAAATTCACGTTTGAACTATATTTCTCGGTCAATACGTACGATGTGGACGAACATATCGTTTTCAAATCTTTTATATACTCATTAATATTTTTATTATCCTTGCCGCTTCCATTCCCGTTCAATTCTTCTGAGCTTAATGATTTCAAATAATGCTGCAAGGTAAGTATCACACTTTGGATTTCTTGCAAATCGCTCGAGATGAACGAATCAAACTCTTGCTTTAGTTTACTATAACGCAGCTGTTCTAAACCTAATTTTTCTGTAAACTCTGAACATTTTTCACATGGCACTGCTTTAATTAAAGCATTCTTATTATTCTCCAACTCATTCGATAGCACTAAATTCTCTTTGATCAACTGCTCTAATTTGGTTTTCTCATTTTCCACAAGTTTTTCTAATTGTTTATTATTTTCTTCAAGCAACTCGATGGTATGTTTAGTTTCCGTCATGTAGATTTGAAATTTTGTTTTTTCGTGCTCTAAATCAGTAATAAGTTGGCAGTTGATTTTCTCTAAAGATTCATATTTAATTTTTTCATCTGAAATGCCTAATTGTTGCTGCAGATTTTCCTAAAATGGAAAATATGAAATATCTTCGATTAATTTATATTTATTATATATTTATATCAATAATTTATATTTATTTAAAAAATCAAAAAATTTACAATAATTTCAAAATTGATTATGTTATTATTATACGAGTGTCAACAAGAAATCCTAAGCAATCAGTCCTTATACCAGTCACAAACAACAGAACGACACTCGTATGCCACTAAATGGTACGGAAATCAGATCTCGTCCCAATCAAATACCGGAAACTTATTTTCTAGTAGAAACTGACATCATATACAGATTATGTATCAAGAGAATATTAGAAAGAGGGATCTTCGGTAGCAAAGCTTGGAAATGGCGCATTGCGAAAGTCCAATTGATGCATTGCGAAATAGTCCAACTGCACTGCTGAAAACTGGCAAGCTTAACATTTAACATATGTAAATTATGAAATCTGTTTACTTTTCGCAGATGAACAAATAGTTCAGAGCTAACAGACAGATGAAGCATAACCGATTAAATCAGATAAAAAAGTAAAAAGTAAAGTATACAGAACGGACCGCTATTCATATGCCTTAGGATATCATTCAAGCTCTTAGGATTGCCATTTACAATCTTTTAGGCGGGAGTTCATTCTATTGAATTTTCAAGTAAAGATAAACGTTGAAAAACATAAAAACATAAGAACTACTGCACAAGATTCAGCAAACTACATAAGAACTACCCAATTCATACGAATACATATTAGGAACTTGAACATTAACAAATACGGACCTTGCTAATCAAGAATTTTTTACCATTTGGCACTTTTTTGGAAAATCGGGTTATTTTCTCATGTTTCCTTAAACATCAACCCCATTCATCAAACATTAATTGTATATGATTTTTATGTAACAAAGATACATTGTGCTTGCAGGTTTTATCGTTTGACACAAAAAAATGCCCTTAGATTGAACTTACATTTTCCTTTTCTTTAATTTTACCCTCCAAGCTTTTTATTCGATCCATAATTTTGGAATTTTTGTCATTATTCCGAAACTCATCAATCATATCCGTCAACTCTTGTTCACGACTTGCCGTTCTCTTCTTCAACTGGTCGTATTCGAATTCCACGCAAATTTTTGCCTGATCCGCAGCATCTTTTGATTTAATCGCCTCATTTAAATCTTTCGTGATTTTTTCCAATTGTTTTTCCATTTCTGTTGAACTAGTAAGTTTGGCACCCAATCTTGATATTTGTAATTCTAATTCGGAATTTCTATAAACAAAAACGAAAATAAAAAAAACATTAAACTATAACCTAAAAATTAAAGTAAATATGCACTTTTGTTTGTTATGACGACATTATACAACTATTTGTTTAGGTTTCTGCATTAAGACAAATTAAAAAAAATTATAACCACAATATAAATTAAAACCGCACACAAACTAAGTTACATAAAGCTAGTTTCGCTTGCACAGCTCTAAATTAAACTTTAATTTTTTTTTGTTTTGTTGCTTACCTTGATGATAAGATTTCTAATTGTATATCTTTTTGAAATAATTTGCCCTTCAACTCTTGATAATCTTTCGGTAATAAATCAGTGCAAGACTTTGATTCAAATTTTTTTTCCAATCGTGTAAATTCTTTTAAATCAATCAATTCTTTTTCGAGTTGTTCACACTGGCAGCTAAAAATTAAGAAAAAGAAAAATATTATTGTTAATTTTCAGTGTTATATTTCTGGAGCAGATTTGCTTTTGTTGTTCCGAGAATTTTGTCAAATTGCCAACAAAATCATTACAGTTGCAAAGTATCGATGGATTATTCTTGATTAGAATATTAAAATCCAAGTATTATAATTTGATTAAGGTTTACGATTAAGTTCTATGTATTTATTAAAATAACAAATACAGAATTTTAATTAATGAACAAACTGTAAGTACGGAACCGCTAACGTACGTATAAATTATTCATTATAATTGAGAATTCATAATATTCTCAATTTATTTAAATATAGTTACTCGAGAGGATATTACACTAACAATGTTTAATGACAATTTGATTACAAAAGCAGATTGAATATAATTTTTGGGGTCAAACCCAAATAAGTTCCTGTAATTATTCATGTTCCTGTTACTTAAACATTTTTAATTTTTTTTTAAATTTCTAATTTAGTTATATCATTCCTATTCTATAAATAATATGATCGGCCAGCCCATATGTTGAAATTGATGTAACTTTACTTACTTAACACCACATTTATTATTTAATTGATTCCTTGTTCTGAATGCTAACGGTGTTATAACGTAATTCGGTGATATTGATTGTTCAGAACGTGTACCAAATGAAAGATTATCCTCTACCGGCCGCATAATAAACATATCATCGATTGTATCAATATTACTTGCGTAATCCAATGTGGTCGAGCATTCCCTTAAAAATAAAAATGATGAGTATGTAAAGCTAATGTATTTAGAGTTGAATCATACCTGTCAAGAAGTAGCATATTTGACAAACCACCGTGATCAGATGGCAGTTTTAATAAACCACAAGCACCTGCCTCTTTTTCTTCATAAACCACAGACAATTCATTTCCATGCGTTGATGATGGGCACCACGTACGGCGCCGTGATTTATCCTTCGTTCGCATTGTATACGAACCCACGAATTTTGTTTCTCGTTCGTTTATATCACGTTCCAATTCTTCAATACGATTACGATTTTTACAATTTTTTCGTTCCTCAACTTGTAATTGCTCTTTCAGTCGAGAAATTTCCTTTTGCATCCGCCGTGTTACGGTCGCCTCCGAAACAGTTTCATTGATGATTGGCTTATTTTTGATAGTCTTTGCGCGCGTTGCAAAACTAAAAGTGAAATTAATTTTGAGATAAAAATAGATGTTGTGTATATAAAAAACAAGACACGTAATAGATAAAAAATTTTAATTAATGGGATAATTACAATAGTGTATAGTTTGTCTCCTCGACTGTAGCCGGTGTAATCGTACAAATTATTGATGTCATGGAATTACCACCAAGCGATGCCTGAAGGATACGGGTTAACTTTGAATCACGATAGTTTATAAATGTATCCGGACCCTTTTCGCTCAGCTGCTTTATTACAAATCCTAACGAAAATAAACTTCGATTTATAAAGGCACCATCTTTTAGACGAGCGCCAGTCGTGCCAGTTTGATCGGCTTTCTCAGATCCTGCCAAATCAACTAAATTTAAATTACTTATTTGAACCACACCTTCATCGTTTCCTTCACTTTCGTTTGGAATTGTGCGAGATTCTATTGTCTGCATAAACGAAAATACAAAACAAAATTATTAATTAGCAATACGCCCTTGAGAAAGTTTAATAGTTTTTATAGTTTACAGTGTGACGAGAATACTAAATATAGATTTTAGAAATTTTTTAACTTACTATACGGAAAATTGTATGTGACCGACTGGACCGCTCGTTCATTTTTGTCTCTTCCATGCGTTTAGCCGCATTCCCCTCGGCTAAATAGTGTAGTATTTTTTCCGGTGAGTTAACAATTATTTCATAACATTTAACCTTAGCCTCGCCAACATTCTGTGTATCACGAATTTTTAGCTCAGTTAATTTCCCGTCCAATAAATCATAAATTTTCTCATTGTAAATTTCAATGTAGGCAATTCGTAAAAGAAATTGTCGTTCTGGTGCCATCGATTCAATCTCATGAAAAACTTGATGGATCGACAGTGGTATCACCCCCATTTCTGTATCAGTACCGGACATGGTATGTGTTTTACCAGACGAAGTTTGTCCGTACGCAAATATTGTACCATTTATACCTTTCATGCAGTTCTGTATTATCGGTTTGGCAACAACTTCAAACAACGATTGTGTTGATTTCGTTTCATCGAATATATGATCTAAAAATATCCCGCCCCAAAATTAATCGCCACAATTATTTATAATATAAGTAACACAGTATGTACATACCAAAACAATACGGATCACTAAATGAATTTGGATCTATGGCCGCAATTGTGTTATCTTTGATTCGCCACAGTGATGTAAGTCCCAACTCCTTTTCCCTTCGAATCAGTGGGCGCACCTTTATTGCAACTTTTATATTATCGCACATGTTGTCATGAAGTTTGAACTAGTTTTAATTTGATATTTTAGTTTATTTATAGGGTTTTCACGATGTATACAGTTTAATTTAAACAAGTAATATTTTTCACAATATCTATAGTCACAAATTAAATAATGGATCAGCAATAGCCTCCTTTTCGCTTAAAATTTTTTAATACAATGGCTACCTAACTCCTTAATAAACAAACTTCAAATAATTTTATAGCGAAAACTACAAAAATCAGTTAAAACTTTTGATGCTCTCTGTTTTGTTTTGGATATTATAAAGGATGCCAACATAAAAATAACAAAATTTGTTTCATTACGATTTTTACGTTTATATGGTGGTTACAATTTTTTTTAACAAATGGATTCGTTCTATTTCGTCGGGGTATGAACATTTGGTTTTCACAATTTTCTCAAAATAGAAACATCAATTATTACGACTTATTTGTCGTACTTAAAAAGTTGATCGAGAACAATAGAAACATAATTAACAACAGGACATATAATTAATATAAGTAAATATGTATGTAAATCTGTCGTAATTTCAAAGAATTTGTCATATAAACTCGTAATGCTTATATAATAGTATTTATGCCTTAGGTTGAACCTTAGTTATCTTTCACTAAAAACAAAGTCAAGTCATTTTGTATTAACTCGACTCGTGCTAACAAATTTGTATAGTAGAGTCGAGTTAACTGTTAATAGGTGCACTACCAACGGAATCGGGTCGAAAAACACCAACAACAACAAAAATATCAAAGTTATTATTATTTTCTTATTGCCGACTGGCTTATTTCTTTTTTAGAAAGAAACAGTTAAATTGAAATAACTAAAAACAAAAATTTGTAAAATATCGTAATAATGGTTCGCCACTCGCCAGTCGGCATAAAAATGAAACAAAATCACATTCATTATTTTGGTTTTGTTGTTTTTCGAGTTCGACCGCGTTTCTAGTGCACCTTTTATAGTTAACTCTTCTCGACTAAAAATTTATTAGGTCGTGTCGAGTAATGAGTCGACTCCGCTAATCTAGGTTCAACCTAGGTTGAACTCTCAAACATAAACGGACTAATATTTTACTAAGCAATACCAACATAACCAAACGAACTATCCTACCACAACCACACCACACCACAAAATAGTGGGCATGTTTGTATTTCTACCGCAGTTGTCATAATTTAGAAAATTATTTTTCAAATTTTAAATAAATTTTACATAAGAAATTAAAACCAAAGTTAGAAAGTTAGGATAAGACAAAAGTTTAATTAATAATTATCTATGTTATGTACTTTTTAGATATACAAATTTAGTTAACTTATGTTTATGTGATCATGTCGAATTTATCAAATAAAGTGGTCTCCGAAGAGACAAAACCATGGAAAGATAAAAACCGGGAACAAAATGAATTACGAAAACGATATAAAAAAGAAAATGTAATAAAAAAATTGGAAAAGGCGTTGAAAGAAAAACAAAATCAAGAGGCCAAAGAAACTGAGAGGACTCTTGTGCGAAAGCCATTGTCCACCATAAGCATAGCCGTACCCGGATCGATACTAGACAATGCACAGTCAGCTGAGTTAAGAACATATTTAGCCGGGCAAATTGCTCGAGCTGCATGTATTTTTAAAGTTGATGAGGTGATTATATTTGATGATTATGGTACTGCGGGGCCTAAGAACTCAAAGATTGTAAAGTATGATTCCGGAGAAGGTGAAAACACTATATCACAGTGTTGTGTGCAACTGGCGCGAATACTACAGTATTTAGAATGTCCACAATATTTAAGAAAACATTTTTTCCCACTTCATAATGATTTAAAATTTTCCGGTTTGCTGAATCCTTTGGATGCACCACATCATCTGCGACAATACAATGAGTTTCAATTTCGCGAGGGTGTCGTCACGAATAAAGCGGTAAAAGATAATCGAGAAGGATCGTTTGTAAATATTGGATTGTTAAATGATTGCTATGTAGATAAATCGTTGGAACCCGGGTTGCGAGTAACGGTGAAGTTGCTGCCTAATCAAGATCTAAAATCACGTAAATTAAAAGGAACCGTTGTAGCTCCTTCACAACCTAAACTGGAAACAGGGATTTATTGGGGTTATAATGTTCGAATAGCGGAGTCTCTATCTAAAGTATTTTCAAAATCCCCGTACGACGATGGTTACGATGCAACTATAGGGACATCGGATAAAGGAGCTTCAGTACATACTGTGGACAAATTTTCTTTAGAATATAATCATTTACTAGTAGTTTTCGGTGGACTACAGGGTCTCGAAGGTGCACTCGAAACTGATGATGATTTAAACGTGGATGACCCTAGTTTGTTGTTTGACCAATATCTAAATATTGTGCCAGATCAAGGATCTCGAACTATACGGACTGAAGAAGCTATACTAATAGCATTAGCATCATTGGATGAGAAACTTAAGCCGCTGGAAACAGTCAAAGTTTTCGATTTTGCCAAGCTAATCCCCCAGAGTGATGATACTGGAGTGAAGCAGTACGAAGAGCTGAAACGTAAAAAGCCCACTACAAATAAAAATAAAATAGATTTAAGTAAATTTGATTAAAATTTATTATTACATTATTAATTATTGTTTTATATTCGAAAAAGTTATTTTTAATTACAATTGGCACTCAATAGTCAATAATAAAGAAAAAATTAATAAAATTGAAATAAAATTGATTTGATTTGAACTACCTTTACCTATATTACATAATGCAGTTTCACAGCATGATATACATGCATACAACTTAGTTCGCTCTCCAATTATAATACATCCGGGTTCACAGACCGTGGTGCATCGTCTTTCTAGTGACCACATTTTTGGAGGTGATGTTGAATTTTCAGTGCTCGTGGTATACGAAAAACGTTGTATCATACATATAAATTCATCATGATTACATTTTTTTGTATGATTTGTTTTATTCACGGCTATATCATAGCATACATCTCCATCGTCCATTGTATGGCATGTATAACACTGTAAATCATTTACTTTTTCAGCAGCCGCTTGTGTTTTATGTACAGTTGTCGTAAGTGATTGTGGTAAGCCTGAAAATAAAATTCATCCTAAATGTTGTGTACTCCAAAAAAATGATGCGTTTCAACACTATATACTTACATTGATCAATCAATAGTGTATTAAGCAAAATAATTATTAATGACAGCATATTCCAATATTCTAATCCATTCACAAATTATTTTAAATATAATAAATTTCATCACTCAAACATCATAATATTCATGATCGTTATTAGTGTGGTAAAAAAATTAATACTAAGAGGAATAATACAAATTTTGCCAAAATGTTGATATATGTTTCTACTATTTAATCAATTTGGAAGCCATATTACTTTTTTATGTTTTTTTATGTACTTATTTGTAGATATGTCACACAAGGGATATTTGTCTGAAAGTATGTATAGTTTATTTATGGGCCTTGCTATAACCCAATATGCAAAAGAACTATATTTGCGAACTGCTTTCCGTACTCAAAGTTTAGCAAAAACACATACATACATTTAAATTTTGGGTATGTTATACTTTAAACAAGTTGTTTTCTGTTTAAATATATTCTGTGCCTTTTGTTTTATATTGTTAGAAGAAGAAAAGGATTGATGTCGTGTTCACGAGATTGGATTTATATCCTAGGAAATCATAGCCGATCTCTCTCCCAATCAAATCAATTAAAATGACGAAAAACACGCCCCTTTTTCTCTTCTTTGAGTTGACATATATTTAACTTTGAAGCAGTGTCCTCGAGACCGAATTTATTTCCTAGGAAATCAAAGTCGATCTCTCTCTGAGAGAATTTTTGTGTGAGTAAGAGAATTTTTGTGTGATTAAGTTGGTCGTCCGCGAGTTTTTTGCTCAAGGCTTGTACACGAGTTAGGAAATATTTGCTAGGAAATCATAGCCGATCTCTCTCTGAGAGAATTTTTGTGTGATTAAGAGAATTTTTGTGAGATTAAGTTGGTCGTCTGCGAGTTTTTTGCTCAAAGTTAAATATATTTCAACTCAAAGAAGAGAAAAAGGGGCGTGTTTTTCGTAATTTTAGTTGATTTGATTGGGAGAGAGATCGGCTATGATTTCCTAGGAAATAAATTCGATCTCGAGGACACAGCTTGAGCAAAAAAACTCGCAGACGACCAACTTAATCACATAAAAATCCTCTTAATCACACAAAAATTCTCTCAGAGAGAGATCGAATTTGATTTCCTAGGATTTGAAATCCGGTCTCGTGTACAAGCCTTGAGAATCAACCGAATTTATTTATTGTGAGACGCATTATTCTGGTTTTGTTAACCATTCGTTCGTTGTTGTTAAATTGATGTACGTTGAATATAAAACAATTTTTTTATTTTAAACCAAACCATGGGATCGAAATCCACTACATATTTTAGTTAGTATGTATATATATATATATATATATATATATATATATATATATATATATATATATATATATATATATATATATATATATATATATATATATATATACATATATATATATATATATATATATATATATATATATATATATATATATATATATATATATATATATATATATATATATATATATATATATATATATATATATATATATATATATATATATATTTATATATATATATATATATATATATATATATATATATATATATATATATATATATGTATTGGTAATTTGCGCGGATTATTTTATAAATTTAGACAGGAAATATTCAAAAGCAGCATGGAAAACAACTTTAATTTCATTGAGATATGGGTAATTTCCTACGCTATTTGTTTTAACATACTGAGATCGCAATAGCAGGCGCGTAATTGAATTAAACGAACGAGCGTACAAATTTGTTGTTTGAAAAGAGACGCAAGCGTATCTATCGAGATTCGAGTATTCAAAATTGCATAAACATTTTAAACTTACGTGATGCGTCGAATTCAGTGACGAAAGTGTACAGCAACCGGTTTAACTTGCGGTTTAGATTTTCGTGTTTATAATTTATATTAACAAACTTTTGACAATTACAAATTTGATGTTATACGAATTGTTAAAATACTTTTTGCATAATTATATTGCGAAAAAATATTATAATTATATTATATTATAATTATATATCATAATTATATTGCGAATGGTTAAATAAATTTTATTTGTTAACTACCTAGTCAAAATAAAATAAGAATTAAATGGCATCAACGAATGAATTAACACCTACATATGTTACACCATTGCGCCGATCATTAGGATTATCCAGAAGATTAAAAGGAAGCACAAATAGTCCTCTAACTCCGTCGCCTTCAACTAATTTGAGAGCTTCTTGCGTAAGAAAATGCAATAAAAGATTTAACATTATGTATTATTTTATATTTTTTTTATAATTTTTAGAATTACAATAGCCCTAACATAATAAGAACTATTAATAACGAAAATTTAAATACAACACCACAGTTGTCAAAATGTCTCATGAGCCCTTTAAAACAAGAATCAGCTAATAGGACAGAATCTTCTAAAAGAATGTTTCGTTTATCATTAAGTAAATCAAAAATCCAAGAACATCCCCTAGTGAAAAAAAAGAAGCTAGAATTTCTTGAGTACGCCGAACCCAACGATGTAGAAATTGAAAGTAGTTCTCATCCAATGCCCAAAATCTTAACATTTGGGAATGTCGAATCAAAGATAAATAATGAAGAGTACGCGGATGATTATATTTCGTCATCACAAATGTTAACTTTTGAAATTTTAACTCAAATTCCAAATATTGAAATGGAATCGAATAAAGAATTAGCTAATGAGCTTAAAGAAATTGAGCTGCTTAAACAGAAACAGTATCGCAGGAGAATAAGTTATGGTCTTAAAGTGCGAGAAGATAAACTTAAAGACATTGGGGAACTTAATACTAGTATACAATATACAGATTTGTGCAAAGAAATCGAACCATCGCAAGTTGTGGGATTTCATACAGCGCGACAAGAAATAAATACTGATGGAATTCCGGATTCTGGCACAAAACAAAAATGTCACGGGCAACAAATCGCTGAAATTAAAAATTTAATAAAAATATGGAGACGTGGATTACGGGATGCTTTGGAATATTTATCATGTTTGTCATATCCGCCGACTGATATCCAGACTATATTGCTGCATCATGGTATTCCACCAGAGTTGTTGATTAATAAATAATTTTTGTAGTAAAGCGAATATTTATTCTGATAAATAAATTTTATACATATTTCTATTTATCTCTAAAATGTTATTTGCAAGCTCTAATTTAATACTTATGTGAACGGAGAGGTCGTTCCGGATCGAAAAGTTTTGGATCTTTAAGGAATTCAACATTCTTGTGATACGTTGGCATTATACCACATCCTTGTGCTTTGATTATTTCTTTTTCAATTTGTTCTTGCTTTTGTTTACATAATCCAGTAACATGTCGGCCATATATTCGCCCAGTATATGGACTCTGAAACTGCGACAATAGTCTAACATTTTTATAATCAGGTGTTATGTTCATTTCGCATAAAATACATTTTATTTTTTCCTTTTCAAATGGATTGGTAATTTGAATTGGATCATCAGCTTCCTGAGAATTTACGCTACTTAAATAGGTTTTTGAAGAACTAAATAATCTTGGGGCGATGACATAACCTAAAATTTATTTATATGGTTATTTATAATTTATTATGATTTAATATAAAACTGTTACTTTTTCTAGCTTGAGATATGATTGATGTAATAAATGTCGTCATCATTTATATTTAATAATACTTTAATTACATAAAACAAAGAATTATAAATGTATGATTGTATTATATTATATGAAGCTGTACACTAATTCCGACAGAATGACATCTAGATTAAAGGTTAGGTTATTCAAATAAACGTCAAATTATCGGTTTAGTATAAAAATAAATATTTTATTATTTAAACATTTGGATTCCAATTACTACCATCCTCTGGCATTAAATTATTTGTAATTAATAAAACTATGTCTATAATCCACCATATACCAACACCGCCCAGTGTCAACAGCTTTCCAACAGCAGTTCCAGTTTGGCCCAAACAAAACCGATCCATACCAATAAATCCTAACAAAATACTGTATAGTAAAGTTGTTACAAAATAGTGTTCTGAATATCGAATGCACGGAAACCCATGTCGAATTATATTCTCCTTTGATCCAAAGCATTCAATACCCGGTATTACATGACACTTTCGGTATGTTCGTTCAACATCTTCGAATTTTACACCTCCAAATTTCAGGCATCCTTCACCTTTGCTTAGCTCTTTGGCCGTTGCATTACCATGATGATCGATTAGTTCGTCACAATCGAGGAATTCTAATGGTAAGAAAGCACACGAAATAAGTGGCCCCAATGGATTGTAATCTGAATTTAATTGTAACTGTTGTTGTTGTGCGGACGCTGTTGCTTTTGACGAATCTTTTTCTTTTTCCGACTGTGCACCATTTGTAAATGTTAGAATGATTGAAAATAGGAATACACAAATAATTGTTATTGTTAAATTATTCATTATTTTTATTTACATTTTAATAATGAAACAAATTGACAATCATATGGATAAAACTGTTATACAAATAAAGTTATGTTTATATGCATGTAGTACACACTATAGTATTATAATACATATCTAAAGTCACGTCCAACATAACTTAAGTTATTGAGGTTGGTTTTAATTGGTATGTAGTAGAAAAATATTTGACTAGACAAAATACAAATCGAAAACCTTAGATACGTAAGAACTTAAGGACACCGGGTTTGGACTCCATAAAAGATATGAAATAACCTTGTTAGATTGCTATTGTTTTTACTTATTATAATTATACGTAACCTTCCGATTAGTAAAATTTACTTAGGTAGAGAAAACCTCAAAATCTAATAAATGTTACAAATTTTAAATTATAATAACATTTTATTTATTTATACATAATATTTAAATACGATAATATAATAATATGTAGTTGCTTCTTAAAAATTGTGCAATAAAATAGATAGGCGGACAATTGAGGCATTCACAATTTCGAGAACCCCAGTCCTTAGGACTACCAATCTTAAATTGCCGTTAAAAATATTTATTTTATAATTATATAAGTTAAAGAGTTGTTGTTTAGATATACATCACAACGGGATGCAAATTTTTGGAAAAATATGGAATGTTGTGAATATTTGTTATAAATATACTTTTTATGTAATTTAATTTGTAAATGATTATTTTTATAATTATAGTAAAATGGGATAGTTTCTACAAAATGCAAATAAATTTAATTAAGAAAATCCATAATATCTTTAGATGATAACAAATTAGCTGTTTCCCGTTTTTGAGTTTGATTGGTGCTGTTATTTGTTGGCATGAGAAGTGATTGCATAAGGGCGTTATTATTATTATTCGCATTACTAGTATTACTTAAGGATTGCATTTGATTAAGCGGAATTTTACCGTTCGATTTGTTAGGAAGTAAATCGTCGAAAGCTGACCAATTTTGTGCCGATATAGAATTATTATTTGTATTGTTATTATTGGCTTGAGATAGTGAAGTATTTGTAGTGGATACGGCTGCCCATTGATTATATGAGCTCCAATTCGATGTTGAATTGTTATTTGAATTTGGGCTAGTTAGCCAATTATTATTGACTTGATTTTGACTAGTTTGCATAGTGCTCCAATTTGCATTATTCTGTATGGCCCAATTGTTGTTAGCAGTTGAGCTACCTGTACTGGTATTGCCCCATGGATTTGACGTTATATTATTCATTTGTTTCAAATTATTTTCGATCAGTGTTGATGTTATATCTTTTGATGGGCCGGCACTCGTAAGTTTCATCGGTACCGGGATGGGTGTAATAGCAGATTGAGATTGTAATTTCTGAGCGTGCTCTTGTTCCCGCACCAAACGCTGTTTATCTTCAATCGATAGTGTACTTGATTTTGCTGTTGGTATTGGATTTTGATGCCAGCTGTTACCATTCGACTGTGATGTGTTTGTATTTTCCTTTACTGGACTACTATTAACATATTTATCCAGTCCGAGTCCAGAAAACATTTCGTCAAGTTCAGAATTAGCTGAGGTAGGAACAGATGGGACTAGTGGACCGGATGCATTCTGGAAATTCAAGTCTAAAGTTTTTGATTCCTGTTGAATCGAATTTAGTTGTTCAAGTTTAGTTTTATGCTCACTCTCTACACGCGCTAGCATCTCCTTGACCAATGATATGAGAGCATTAAATTGATTAAGTGTTAGACCATTTTCTATGCAAAGTGGCACCAAAAAGGGTATAACTTTATTCGCCATTAATTCCTTTGTGATGCCCAGCTTATTATGAGTCAACGCTAATTTATAGATACCTAGTATACCCATCAAGACAGCAGGCTCACGTGATGGGATTTGAGGAAGAAACGGAACAATTTCATCGAGTACCAGCCATTTATCTAAATGTTCGAGTAGCTTACCAATACATAACAAACAGTTAACTCGCACCGAAACATATGGCGTGTTGATACACAATTTTTTTATTCTCGGCAAAAGTGCATTCTTCATAGCTGGATAATCGATTAGAGATGCAAATGTCGGTAGTACGGATAAACATAGCTCCTGAATTTGTTGTGCATCCGATTCGAGCGCCCGATATAACATTGGTAGCACGTCGGTCTTAACATCCTCTCCAGGAGTTAGTTTTAACAGAAGTTCCATTTTTTGCATGAAAATCAATAAAATTTGAATCGGTTCCTGAATTTTCATGACCATCTTTAAATTTGGTAATATTGTTTTTGTGAAATCTTTTGGAGTACATTTCTCGGCAATCAGCAATACATTTGGCAACACAAATGGCACCATCGGAGGATTAACAAACTCTTTGACAAGACACGGTAATATACGATAAATGTTAATTCGATGTGGTAACTTTTGTATGATTTGCGGCAATCCTTTATAGAATTTTGATTTCTGCAGATTATCCCATTGAAATAGCGAATCTAGATAACTCAAGGTTTTTACTCCTACATCATCGAAGAATGCCATTTTTGTTAATTGATGAATATCTGGGCGGATTTCTGGAGTTGCATTTATCATCAACTTCACATAATCTTGTATTCCTTCTGGAACGCAACTCAGCCCAGGATATTTTCCTTGTTTTAATTCGTTTGCAAAACGTTTAAACGATCCAAAATCTTTTCCAAACATTTTTAACGGCTTTCCACCATTCGAGTGTAACGAATAAATTAGTATCCCAAGCGAATATATATCACTTGCAGTCGAATGTGATGAGGTTAACGCGTATTCGGGTGCCATATACTCTAATTGTGGTTGAGTTAATATATGCCACGACGAATTGTATTCCTGAATTGGCCAAAATGGATTCGCATCATGTGGATTTTGATTTAGAACACAAAAATCAAAACCAAATATTTTCCAAGCACCTTGATTATTAACTATTATTGATTCTGGACAAATATTCCGATGTAATAATTTCACATCAGAGTGTAAAAATGATAATCCCTCAGATAATTGTATAATACCGTATTTTATCTCGACCTCAAAGAGTTTATAATTCGCAATGCCACTGGGCACAGGTAAGGGCATATTTGTTGAGTTACCTAAAATATTAGCAAGACTGGCAAATACCGGTTCGGTAGCAAAAGCTAAAGTATCTCGACTTTCTTCAATTGGATGCTGTACTGTCAACACTTGAGGATGTCGTATTTTCGTGAGCTGAGTTATACCGCGTCTCAATGTGTCTATCATGCCGTCTCGATCATCTTTAGGCCATCGTTCCAACTGTCTTTTTTCAAATACAAATATAGCTGCTTCTTGTTTTGTCGATTTTTTGTACCCTTTATAAATTTTCCATAATAATCCTGAAAAAATATATTAATATATTATTATTTGAAAGCGACTTGCGAATGACTCAACCACCATATTGGTTGTGAAAAAATAAGGATTTTTTTTCATATATTTACCTGGCCCAGCACTAGCAATATGTTCAGTAGCATCAAATTCTCGTGTCACCGGGTTCCCAGGTAGAACGCCAGATAATTGGGATACTGTACTATGCACTGATGAATATAATTTGTTTATAACATCCATTTTTTCACACAAAGATTTTATCAAAATACAAGTTTTTTTGACAGACGTCAAATAATAATTAAAAAAATTGATTTAAGTTTTGAACTGTTATACAAGTTGAAGCTAGTTGTACTTACACTGATTTCTTTGAAATGTTTGTTACATTGTTACAGTGTTTCCGTTCCGCACGACTCGCGGTTGGTTGTTAAATTGAATCTCTTCCGTATCCTTTAACAAAGGTATAATAAAATGGATAACTTAACCATAATTAATTTGAAAAACCACACAACAATTTAAATAGCCGGTGAATGTGTTTATTTCTGATATTTGTTGATTATTTTTGGTTGATATTGTTAAGTTATTTGAACCAAACAGAAAACTCGTGACGAACACTAACATTCCTATTTTAGCATTGCCACGTTTTGATGTACTACTAGAACTGCTAGTTGTGGTTTAAACGCAGCAATACTAAAATAATGTCAAGTTACGGGGAATATAAATTAACCTAAATAATTTATTTTCGTTCGTTTGGAGAAAAAAATATTAATTTTGTAATCTAGATCAATTTTTGAGATATCTTTATAATTATTGAAAGATTTTGCTTTCATCTTTTGCTATTAATGCCAATAAATGTCAATTATTGTTTGAAACAAAATTCCGCACTAATTTTATTAATAGTCATTTGTGAATTTATTTTAGTTGTCTTTGGATCTGTCAATTAATTGTGTTGCAATAAAATAATTCTAGTGAAAAAAATAAAATCTCAATAAGACATCATATATTTTATACAATGATAAAAAGACAACTAAAAATAAAAATAATACTTGACGAACCCAAGTTGGTGAATTTTTAACCAACTACAAAAACGCATCTGTTACGATTTGTTATATTGTGTTGCAACCATGTATATTATGCGTTCTTTTCAATTCAGCAAGTACACTGTTATCATCGACACGCTGACAATCCCGAAACAAAAACAAAATCCGTTGACATTTGTGATGCGATGCTTTGAATGCAAGATATTTTATACGTAAAAAATAATGTTTATAATTATATTTTAAATAATATAAATATTTAAAATTATATATTTTTATTAATTTAATTAGTTTCCAGTGTTATAAATAGGAAATATAAATGAAATGTCTAATATTTATATAAAATTTGGTGAAAAAATTGAGGTGTTTACAATCATTTTGTTGTGATTTCTTTATAGGCATTCTAATTTGAACGAAATTGTTAATAATTTGTTTGTGTTTCTGTTTTAGGATTATCAAATAATATCAATTTTGGGGAAAGGCGGATTTGCAACAGTATATAAAGCAAAATGTTTAAGAACAAATATCGATGTTGCTATAAAAATTGTAAGGCAGATTGAACGTGTGGGACAAGTTTGGCTTCTTGATTAATAAGTTTGTTATTTTAGATCGACAAAAAGATTATCCAGACTCCAGGGATGATCGACCGTGTTCGACAAGAAGTATCCATTCATTCGAGATTAAAGCACCCGGCTATACTAGAGTTATACACATTCTTTGAGGATTCCGATTACGTTTATATTGTGTTGGAATTGGCCTACAATGGTGAACTCCAGAAATATATAAAAGATAATGGTATAGTAATAACGGAGACGGAGGCATCGAATATTATAAAACAAGTTGTAGCTGGTCTAATATATTTACATTCGCATCAAATTTTACATCGTGATCTTACATTGTCCAATTTACTGTTGACAAAAGAGATGGTTATCAAAATTGGCGATTTTGGACTAGCAATACAGTTGCAGAATCCAGATGAGAAACATAAAACTATGTGTGGGACTCCAAATTACATATCACCCGAAATTGCATCACGTGCTTCCCATGGACCACCCGCTGATGTTTGGAGTGTTGGATGTATGCTGTTTACATTGCTTGTTGGAGTGCCTCCATTTGAAACTGATGGCATAAAATCAACCTTAACTAAAATTGCAATGACCGATGTAAAGTATCCATGCTGGTTATCACTAGAGGCAAAAGATTTAATTGAACAACTTTTGCGAAAAAATCCATCTGAACGCCTTAAATTGGACAGTATTTTATCACATCCTTTCATGCATAAATCTGTGAAACCCGTTCTAAACCCAACAAATTTGAATGCATACCAGTCGCATGATAGTGGATTTTTGTCTACTTCAAATTTAAGTAAACAAAGTTGCTTTACATCAACTCCATTGCAAATAAAAAACAATCCCATGGACTATATTAAAAGAAATTTACTTAATCCTGAAAATAATTTTGTTGGAAATAATATGGCCGAATCGCCTGGTTCGATTTACAAGTCAATCCCGATTTTAACGTCGAACCGCAGTAATAATAACAGTGAAAATAATTTTGGAAGTTGGAAAAATTTTACTCCAACGAAAGAACTCGAGCAACCGCAAAAAGAGATTCAATTTCAAATAAACAATTATCCGGAAGAGAAATTGTCTGTTGGGCCGTTTAATACGAAACGATTGTTGCCAACACGACATAAAACCAGAACCGCCATTATGAGTATTTTAGAGAGTGGCGAGGTTGTAATCGAATTTATAAAATTTCGAAATCGCTATAATGAAGAGCGCATCGTTGATGTGTGTCGGATTTCGAACGATGGGCTTAGAATTGTACTGTATCAACCAGATGGGAATAAGGGTATACCAGTGCGAGATATACCACCAGAATTGCCCACCCTCGGGGTTGATTCAATTTACAGTTATGAAAATTTACCACAAAAATATTGGAAGAAATACATTTATGCGGCACGCTTTATACAATTGGTGAAGGCGAAAACTCCTAAAATTACGTACTACAGTTCTAGTGCTAAATGTATACTAATGGAAACCCTCGAAGATTTTGAGATGTTTTTTTACGACGGTGGTAAACTTGTAAAGACACCAAATGATGGGGTAAACATTTTCGATTGCGACCAAGATACAACAAAACAATTTATGATGGAACATTTTAATCACTGTTTCCAGCATTGCCTTAATATTGAACGCACATTGGAACAATTGGAATTTGGACAGAATAAATGTTTTCCCGTAATAATTGGTAAAAAACCGAAGTCAAATGTAGCTGTGGCGAACGTTGCACACATTGCGGAAAATACTCCACGATCGATAAATGTAAGTTATTTTGACGTAATGTGTGATTTATAGTCTAAAATTATTATTTTACAGTTTTCAATTTTATCACTGAACGGACAAACAAATCAAATTTCGAAACAAATTTTATCCGGTCCGCAATTCCGTTCTGCCTCGAAAATCCACACAGCAAATATTCCAGATGTGGCACAAATTAACCAGCACATAGCAGGGACAGTTGAAATAAAATATAACGATGGCCATATTTTAACGTTTACACCGAATAAAGAGTATTTAGGATATACTTATACAGGAAATGGCTCAACAAAACAGTATTCGTGCTATGATGAAGTGCCGCTTATCGTTAAGGAACGTGTATCTCATATGCCAACCGTTTTAAAATTATTAACGCAAAATAATAATACGAGCAATATGCAATTTAAATTAAACGATAATAATGTGAAATGTATTAGATAGTAATTTTAAATAATTATATTGTAAATAAATTTAAAAATAAACAAATTTAAATTGGATACACATTACGATACAAGAATGTAAACTTGGAAACTATTTTTCCAATACAACTCTAAAAGTTATGTTTGTACTCAGATACAAATAATAATATCCTCCGTTTAATTTATTAACCAATCCAAATTAGAAATTAATTCTTCGTAAATTTTTAATTATCGTTCACCAATTCACCATACGCGAAAAAATCCGTCTGAAGTTGAATACATGATTTAATTAGTATAACGATATTATTTATATTGACCAAATAGAATTGTGAAGTTTAAATTGTAAATTGCCAAAACAAATTGAATAGTTTTAGCAGAATTTGTGTATAATAATGGCACGAAATAAAATATGATATATTTACTCCAAATACACGTTGTTTTACATGAAGAATTTTTTTTTCTAGAAAATTTCCCGAATTACAGGAATTTTAAATAAAACCAAAATAACTTTCAAATTTTTCTCTATTTTTTTTAAATAAAATTTTCTATAAAATGACCTGTATATAATAAATTTATACATGCTGCATTGATATTTTTCTCTTTCATTTTTTACATACATAATTAATTATTATAAGATCTACATTTTTACGCGCAATTTTTCAATAACACAATATCATTCCCATCAATATGCAGCCCATTATCAACAACTGATCCCCGATAATCTATTGTAACATAGTAACATTTAATATAAATACCCAGTTTATTATTGATTGAGCCGCGTGAAAATGGAGAATTTTCATGAATCTATAAATAAACAAATAACAATAAAACAACCTTGGTTGCCAGATTTTGATGCATCATCCGAAAAGTAAAACATTCTAGACGAGAAATTAATTTCCAAAAAAAAAAAATGTTTAATATCTTATCTACTATTCAGTCTACAAATTTAAAGGAATCTATACATATTTTATTGTTGAACAATAGCTATATTTATTTGCAGAGTACCATACTCATATTATTTTAGCATTTTTAGTTTTTTTACAACTCTGCGCTTTGAGGAATTTTTATAAAAAAACGTCTTTTTTCTTAGTAAATTATTATTCTTAAACACACTACAGGTTTTAATCCTATTTTAGACCCGATCTACGAATTTGATTTTGAGACAATAGCTCTAGATTCCAGATGTCAACTAAAACTTAAAAACTATAAAATCATAATAAAAAATTGCGGAAAATATAATTTTCTTTTTTTTTTTGTAAATATGACACATATAATATCCAGCATCATAAGTGTAGACTTTTTTTATAAACTATTTTAACTATTGACTGACTACTACAGAACTGTTTTACTTATTTTGTAACTGGTTTGTTTTTTAAACAATTGTTCAACAATTTAAAAGATTTTGTTGTTTCTTATTGTTGTCGTGTACGTTTAAATTTCACAGGCTTTTTGTTATGTTATTAAATAAACGTCTACCCCACCATGACTCTAGATCGAATGGTTTAAAATCTGTTAGCACCGGACTTGGTGGATCTACATAATAAACAGATGATGAATTTGATGATATCGATGATGTTGGAGAACCTAAGATAGTAGAATAAGAGAATCAAGTTAATTCCGGAATTATATTTTATGTTCGATTTATGTGTATACTTACTAGGCGCACTACTTTCTGATGATGATGATAATGATTCATATGGATTTTGTGCTACAATCATGTTCCATGCTGCAATAGATGAAATAAATATTTAATTATTTAGTAGTTCGGTTTTATAAAATATTTTCATAATAAGAGTTTATTTAAAGGGACAGATCACTAGTATTCATTTAACTTTATAACCAAATGCAAATTCATAATTTAAAAAAACAAATAATTATATTATCCCAAAAAGGAAGTAAAATAAAAATAAAAAACCAAAAACATAAAAAACTTATAAGTGTTTTATTTATATTTAAATCATAATTATATCTACAGTGATTTTGACTATTAGCTAAACAAATTTTTATGATTTCGAATAATTGTTTGTTGGAACCGTTTAAATCTTAGAAAAGGTATTAAAAATGATGAACGTCTTGTTTCTCAGTATATGTCTGCCTATGTAACCTGGGAGAATGACGATATTCAACGAAGGTACGATTTAAGAGTAATAAGTTAAAAGTTAGAATAAAGCAATAATTAAAAGGATTTTTTTCTCTGGTCCCAAAGGCATTTGATTCCTTAGCTTTACTTGTTAACCGCAAACGCAATATTTTTGAGATATAAAAAATAAAAATTTATACAAATAATATAAACAAATAAATCGATGATTTGTATTTGAAAATAATATCTTAAGCGACACCTACTGGACTTTTAATAAACCTAACAACTATGAATAATCGAGGAATTAAATTAAATCTTTTATACTCTAGTGCCGAAATACATAGGGTTACAAAGATATCAATACTAGACAATTAATCCAGCACTTCCTGAATTAGAGAAGACTGAGTGGATGGTACAATTGAAAAACCCGAAATGCAGACAAGCCACTATGGTTCCTGCATTCGTTTTAAAACGACCGACTGCAAAAAAAATGACTGCCAAGTTTTCATAGTGTAAATTTAATACCCAACTTACATAAGAATGTAATTTTGAAAGTTCAGGATTTCAGCCAAAATGGATCATATCAAAATATAAAAAAAAATGAAATATGCGAAACCACTAAAAGGAATCAATTTACTCGTTTATTAAATTTTAAAATAAATCTGTATAACCATACGATTATTATTTTTTCAATATAATCACTTGCATCAGTGCAGTTAACATAAAACGACTGTAAAAACTGCTTAGTACTCTACTGTACTTAATTTACCTAAGACTGGGTATTGTACAAATCAGTTTTTGGCCATATATAGTAAAGTTGAATATATTTGCAAGCGAGTAAATGTTTTTTTTAAATTCGCTATAGTTTATTCGTAAACGTCTCAAAACCATTTCCGCACAAACCAAATTTATCAATATTATTTTCATTAATTTGTAAAAGTTTTATAAATGGGAGTACATACAGGAAGATATTATATACATGCTTTTATAAAAAAAAAATCATTCTAATTAGCGAGAAAATTGAAAAATATTTTATATCGATATGCTGACAGATGTACTTATCGAAAAATTTGTACCATTGGTGTTAATATGGTTTAGAACTCAAATAAATCTTGATAATTTTTAGTTCAGCCTTTTTTATGTACGTCATGCGTACTTTTTTGTTTCATATACATATGCATTAAATTGTAAATTTCGATAGCAGAAATTAACACTATTTTAGATACATTTTAGGGCACTTAAATCTCGACATTATATTTGATTATTTTGTAGGTAAAGTAGAGTTTATCATATTTAATGTAAAATCGAACAAATTCGTTGCAGTACGACAATACATACACTTTTGCAGTGATAATTACTAAATCATATATGTACTATCTATTTTAAATAAAGGTTTGTTCAATTTAATTATTTTTATTATAAATCAGTTAGGTAACTTTATTCTAGAGACCTAAACCTCAAACATATACGGATGAAACTATGTATTATGTAATTGAACGCTAATTTAAGTTAATTTCAGATAACAAAACACATCACATTAGGTGATATGTTACATTATGTAGCAAGATCTCTCAAATGTTAATCGGTGTAAAAACGCTTAAATCGTAAACTATTTAGACTCTTTAGAGTAAAATAAATTTTGTTTCTGATATTTGCAACATACGCATACAATGATTATTCATATTTATAGTCCCATGAATCATTACAAATGATCAAGCATTATTTGAATTCACTCATCTTACAGTTCGAAAAAACATGGCTTGTGATTTATTAGTATTTATATTCAATATATTTTCCAAATGTCGTAAATTCAATTTTTTTTAAATAATCATTAATCTGAAATGTTATTTTTTACAGTTGATCCATTAAAACTTTTATAAATTTGCTATCATCTGCAAATAGAGGATATCAGAATTTTATAAAACATCTGTAAGGTATTTATTTACGAAGGAACATCCAAGTTCTAATCCTAGATACATATAGTTAATCTGTTCGCCAGAAATGTTGCATTCAATTATAATTATTTATAATATAATTAATTCATTAATAAAAATAAAAATTAACAATGAATGTAAAAATATACCTATCTGAAATTATGGACACACAGTGTCAAATTACCATTAATTTTATAAATTATAT
Organism: Tipula unca; assembly: GCA_951394425.1. Taxonomy (NCBI): domain Eukaryota; kingdom Metazoa; phylum Arthropoda; class Insecta; order Diptera; family Tipulidae; genus Tipula; species Tipula unca. The sequence continues at coordinate 204,378,518 of OX596380.1, forward strand.
TAAAAAATTGTAAAAAAACCAAGTTTGTGATAGAACAATATACCTAGGCTGGGTAGTAATTGGTGGAAAGTTTCTAATTTTTCCAATTTAAACAAAATATGTACTGAGTTGTAGCTTCTAGGAATATGTAGTATTGTATTATCATTTATCCAGGGTTTGCTCCGTAGCCGTGTCTTTGACTTTCAAAATACTGAAGGTGATTTGGTTAGAAAAACTGGGATTTAATTGAAAAAAATTAACGTTTTCATTGTTTTCAATCGTTCAGTATACGAGTATTATATAAATATCGGAATATTAGTTAAAATTTAATTTGAACCAATATATGTAACTTACATTCGTATATATATTTTATTAATTCTTCATGTTGCGGTGTTATGGTCTCGTCCTTATTTGTCTGTAAAGCTGTTTTATAAATTTGATTTGTTATCGTTTTCTTTGCTGCGGTTTGAAATACTGGCTTTGGAGGACTAAAATTAAATAAAAAATATAAAAACAACTTAATTACTTTCAATTTAGTTAATTGAACTCTATAACATCTGCTTTAATAAATTAGTGAATTTCATCATATCTGAACAAAATCTTAGAAGAAATAATTTCCTGCTTAATTTGTATCATACGATAATGTATTTGATGCCATAATTGTTAGAATTTAATTTGGACAATGAATTCTAATATTCTAGTATTAATTTCTTATATCAATTTAGCACTAATTGGAAATCAATTTCAATTAGAAATAGAATACACAAAAGTGAATAAGAAAACTATGTATTATATAACACACTTTGTTAAAATTAATCTATGAAGTGAGAATTTATTATTTACACGAAACATATGACGAAATTACATACTGAGCAAACATTTTTAATTCAATCATAAATTGGATAAACAAGCATAATTTAACAATTTTATTAAAAATTAAGTCGTACATTTCCAATACGAAAACAACATAACCTCAAAAAAGTATTGGTTCCCAACTACTCACCTAATTATATCGGTTGTATCATTTTCTGTCATTTTTCTATTAATTTCCCTCATTGTTTCTAATTTTTCATAATTTTGAGGAAAACCTAAAAATAAATTCGACTAATATTATATCATAATTTTTAAGTAATTCGTAATAAATCAATTTTATACCTCGTCTTGTTTTAGCTACTAATTTACTAGGTCCTTTTGAAACTGTATACATAATTTTTTTGCTTATATAAAAAAACACATATATTGTAATATATAAATAGATTTTATAATTATTAATCGGCTTTTTATTAATTACAAATACACAACTTGATACAACAAAAAATATATCAAAATAAATAATAATAATAAAATCAAAAAAATAAGAGATGGACTATTTGTTCACCCACATGGAATTGGACTTGTGTCAAAAACAATACCATTAGGAAAAATTGTATTGGTCGAAAAAATGACATTACTGTAGGAGGCTCCTTTATGTAGAAGATCTAATTTTCTATATCGTTGGTGAATTTGAACAGTGCCGCGTGTGTTCGATTATTTTATCGGATAGCGTAGAGTAATGAGTTAGATTAGACAACAGATATGAGGATTGAGTAAAACACTACTATATTGAGTTCGATTATACATCAGATATTAGGATTGAGGACAATAATAATCAAAACTTGCCAGTGAGATAGGTGAGATCAGATAACTATACGCTGATTTTAAAACTGATACCGGGTTTCCATCGTCAATAGTTAATTAATTAAAACAGTTTTAAAGGCCATTACTGGCCTCTTACTGAGTCAACAATTTGGCTCTAGCGGTTTCGATCCCGAGCATGTTCTTCATACTGTCTAAGACAATCTGAAGAGGCCAAGTCGTTCTCTACACCGTAGAGCCATCGTCGCCTGCAACGACCTCTGCGCCTACCATATGGTGGCCCTCCTTTCAAAGATCGCTGCACAATTCGTTCCGGATCATCACGCAGAACGTGCCCGAGCCAGCGTACTCGCTGAGATCTTACTTCATGTACAATATCGGGGATCTTCATCAGATCTGTGATCTCGATATTGTACAGAGCTCGGTAGGTACCATCTATTTCGCGTTTTGGGCCGCAAATCACACGCATGACTCTTCTCTCAAATGTTAGGAGCCATCTCTCGTACTCATATCGTCAATAGTATTATACTATTATACTATCATTCATAGTCGCGTTTCCATCATATAGTGTGAAGTAGGCTGTATAATTATGTTTGAATATTGAAATTTGTCTTTTAATGTTTTATACAAATTTCATTACGATAATCAAATCATAATAACTATGTATGAAAATCAAAAACGTATAATTATATTGTAGTGTTTTCATTTTGATCTTCATTTTTCATTTTTATTTTGTACCATTTAGATTTTTATTGTTTTCGTTTGCACTTTAGATTTTAATGGTTTCGTACAAAATTAGATTTAATTTTTATAAATAAGTAATCATTGATTTTATATTTTGTTGATTTTTGTTTTAAAATATTATATAAAAAAAATCAGAGTTCGATTGTCAGTAGACCGAAAAAGCTGTGTGTTACCAAATTAAATTAAATTAAATTAAAGTTATAAACCTAATTCACTTAATATTGCAAAGTATAGATATATAAAATTGTGAATAAAAACATAACATTCGACATTTTTGAAATATATCTGCATATGGAATTGTACAAAGTAAATAAATAAACCAAAAGAAAACTTGTAAAGATTCAAGTGATATACAGTATCATCATATTTAATGGGGAACTACAACAATCCCCATAAGTATTTGTAGTGTTTTCATTTTGATCTTCATTTTTCATTTTTATTTTGTACCATTTAGATTTTTATTGTTTTCGTTTGCACTTTAGATTTTAATGGTTGCGTACAAAATTAGATTTAATTTTTATAAATGTAATCATTGATTTTATATTTTGTTGATTTTTGTTTTAAAATATTATATAAAAAAAATCAGAGTTCGATTGTCAGTAGGCCGAAAAAGCTGTGTGTTACCAAATTTAATTAAATTAAATTAAAGTTAATTGTAAACCTAATTCACTTAATATTGTAAAGTATAGATATATAAAATTGTGAATAAAAACATAACATTCGACATTTTTGAAATATATCTGCATATGGAATTGTACAATGTAAATAAATAAACCAAAAGAAAACTTGTAAAGATTCAAGTGATATACAGTATCATCATATTTAATGGGGAACTACAACAATCCCCATAATATCAAAATACCACAAAAAAAACTTCGAACGAATCGAAATTGTAATAAAAAAAGTACACTGTCATGAAATATATTGTTAAAAATATAATTTGATACCTACTTTATTTTTGATAGTTAGTATACAGAAATATTATAATAAAGTATTATACTACCAACTTCGCGTTTCCATCGTCGTAGTATAATAGTATCAAACTATCAATACAGTATAATACTATTAAACTATTATACTATCACGATGGAAACCCGGTATGAATCTATTTACGCAGACTTCCCCAAAAATGTTATCTTTTTTCTAAATTAAAGTAAAATCAAAGTTGATGTTAGTATTAGAACTTGCCAGCTATTTTGCAATTTTGGAAACAAAACTGTATGATCTTTATAATAATACTGAATTTTTCCTTTTGTTATTAAAACAATTTTGTGTTTCTATTTTACAAATTTGCTATAATAATATTTTTGTTCTGGCGCGAATTTTTGACATTTTAGAGGTAAAACCGAAAATTTTCAACCGAAATTTGAACATTGGTTTCGGAACACCGTAATTAAAAGAATATATGTTTAAAATCGAACTCGAACTGTCATTATTAATCTTATTGTAACAAGTAAAGTAGGGGAGGGGAACGCCGACCTGGAAATGACCTACCCCTCTATCACCTCGTTTTGATTGTTCGACTACTTTTGGTACACCCTGTATATATCACACATATATAAATATAACCTCACATGTTACACTTCAAAAAATTATAAACAAATAAATATTCAGATAATTCCAACTTATAGAACTAAATGTATTTTTATTATAAAGTTAAATTGAAACTTATACTAAATGGATATAAAATTAGAGAATAATGTCACTTCAAGTATCTTAATAAAGCCATTATTGGTAGATGATGTTATCTCGATTTCATCTACGGAAGAGCCAGTTCCACCACCAAAAAAATCGAAACCACTGCCAAAAAAACCTCGAAAATCATATAAACATTTACACAATGTAGACATAAGTAAAGTAGTTATTAAGAAAGATGAAATTAAATTAAAAATATCCGATTATTTTCCTGTAAAAACAATGGTTTTCCATGAAAAAGGGTCGGACACAGGACTTTTAAATATCGCCGCTGCGAGTACTTCAGTTCCAGAAGCAGTATACTATTATGAAAAAAAACAACGTGGAAATACGTCACAGACAAAATTGAAATTGCCATGTCCAAGTTACAAAATAATACGCGGAACTACGTTTGCTGTTGACTCATTTCGATTTGGGATCATTGATGGGATTTCACATTATTTCTTGACTCATTTTCATGCCGATCACTATATTGGCCTAACAAAATCGTTTAATAAACCTCTTTATCTTTCACAAATTACGGCGCGTTTGGTTCGGGCGATGATTAATGTAGATGAGAAATACATCAATCCTATTGAGTTGCATGAGCCGTTCATCATAAATGATGTAGAGATAACAGCTGTAGACGCAAATCAGTGAGTATATCGATATTAAGAAAAACGCTATCTAATGTTTGGCCTGTTTACAGTTGTCCTGGAGCTGTGATGTTTTTCTTTAAACTTCCAAACGGTACCACAATCTTACACACAGGTGATTTTCGCGCTTGTCCTGAAATGGAAAGTGACCCAATATACTGGAATAACGATGTTGACCTAATATATCTCGATACTACGTATCTTTCATCAAAATATGCTTTTAAATCTCAATGGGAAAGTGTTAAAGAAGCTCAGGAGCATGTATATGAATTTCGTAAGAAATACGATTGGCATCAATCCCTAATTATTTGCGGTAGCTATTTAATAGGAAAAGAAAAGGTATGGTTGAATATCGCTGAATTTTTTAATCTAAAAGTTTGGGTCGATAAAAATCGCCGCAAAGTATTGGAGTGTATGAATAACGAGCAAATATTGGCCTACCTGGTGGATGGGCAGCGTGATGCTCAAATACATGTGTTACCCATAAATAAGCTACACTACAATTTTCTGTACGAGTATTTGGCACTTTTCGATAAATTTGAGTATATCTTAGCGCTCGTCCCGAGCGGTTGGCAGAAGAACGCTAAGCCGATTGTGCGTGGCCGCATCACCATTATCGGTATCGAATACTCGGAACATTCCAGTTATGATGAATTGAAACGATTTATTCGATTCATTCATCCTAAAGAGGTTATTAGTACTGTACCGTATGGCAAAGATCTATTGAAAACCCCTAACATCCCAAAAGACTGGATGGAGAAGTACAATCCTAAGTCAGACTATCAAGAGTCGATATCGAATTATATAAAAGTAGGACATCAATTGGTGCCGGAAGCCAAACAAGAATCCCGTAATAAATTATTGACTATAAAATTAGCTGAAGATGAAAAAAGAAAGTCGTTGGCATTATTAAAATCATTGATCGATAATTACGATACGATAGCACCCACGTTATATCAAACTTTTAAACCTATCGGCGAAGTGGAACTAATTGAAGTCGAGAACGACAACAAAATGCCTAACGATCAAGAAAGTATTAATTTAAGCGAAACATGTGAAAATGAACTTGAGATTGAGCATGATTGGATGTTTTAAAATAAAATATAAATTATTAATAATTTTGTGTTTTTTTACACGTTCATATAACTTGAAATGTACGGCTTTTGATCATATAAGTGGTTCGATCCCACTTACTGGGCGATGGGAAATGTATGGGTTGGGCTGGGAACATTAAAAAAAATATTATGAAAACTATATTTTTCCCCGATAAAATAAATTGATGTTTCAATGAACACAAAAAAAAACTATTGGAGAGATTTGAGACTTTCAAAACAAATCAAATATTTATCTATGCTAATACAATATAAAACCAAATATGAAAAAACTATGGAATGGAAACTTTTAAATACTATAATAAAATCGATTTCCCTTATAGGTAGTAGTTTGCCTACATCATGTTAACTCATGACATCAATGATCAACATTTAATATCAAATTATCAATTATTTTATGTTTTTTATAATTCGCTAGTATTGCATATACACGTTGTATTGAATATATACAACTTGAAATTAGCTAGGTGTGCTCAGTTGAGCTTTGGTGGTCCAAGGTGCAGGCTTCAAACCTGTAGTCGATTAACATCGAAGTGGTTCGATTCCACCTACTGAGCGATGCATTAAGCACAATACGTTTTTGCTATATCAGATAAATGTCAAATTGTTTTAGGTGAACTTTTGAACGTTTTAAAAGTTTAATACTGTAGATTCGATTCCACCTACTGAGCGATTCATAGGGATAGGGGGTTAAAAATAGACGAAAAATGCAAATTTTTGTTCGATGTATAATTTATATACATATTATTATTGTTATAAATCAGAATTAGTTGAATGTAATTTTTCAATCGATACAGATAATTGTTCTAATTTTTCTACCAACTGTGACATGTTTTCCTGTCCATTGACATCAACCCCGTTTTTATGTTCAATACCTTGCCCCAATTCAAAATGAAGTTTAGCTAGTCGCTCCTGTTGTTCACGTATATCAGTCATTTGATCCATTGTGCATCCAGAACCTGAAAATTAGATTAATTTGCAATAATTATGAATTTGAAATGTCTCCAGGGACTCACCAAACGCACGTAATTTTCCTGAATGGAAATCTTCAAGTAATCCTAGTAAAGCTCTTTCCATATGCCGTACGTCCGGAACTTCTGAGATAAAAGAATGGTGTTTCAATGAACGCGAAGAAAAACTTAAACTAACATCATTATTGTGTTGCACTATTATTGGAGAGGGTTCTAAGATTTTTTTTCAAACAACAAACAACCAAATAACCAAAAAATAAAAACAGAAAGAACAAAATTGTGGAACTCAAACATAAATTTTCTAAAAATATAAATAACATAATTATAAATAAATGAAAATGTATCTACAACATATAACATATAAAAGAAAATATTAAATGAAAATAAAATTTTCCTGCTATGTAGTACACTATAAACACATTTTACAGACAATCATGTACCTCTTGGAATTTTACGCGATTTTGATTTAAAATCCACCCTTGAATCATGTAACTTCCTCTCGTTAATATACATTAGTCTGGCAGATGGTGGTCCCGTGTCCGTATTATTACTTTTCCCTACCGAACCAGTTGTTGAATTTTGGCTCCGACTTGTCTCGCCACTCGAATATATCTGGAAAGAGAAACCATACAAAGCACATATACATAAGTTGGGTGTGTCGTTTTTATAAAACATAAAAATTAATTCATCAAATTAATATATTCATATTATTTCATACTTTACTACTTAGCACAGGCGAGATTGGGGTTTGAACATTTTTTGGTGGATTTGTATTCGGTATATTCGTGTTTTGTATTTGTTCCTCCTCCACAACTGGATCACCATCATCCGACACTAATTTTTGACGTTCAACCGATTCATTATTGCATTCCATTTTGCTATTTTACTAATACAAATTATTAAATTATGATTATTATATTACGTAAATATGTATATAAAATATTAATTATATTTCACCAAAAACATAATTATATTAAAACCTATGAAATTAAGCAAAAACAAATAAATATTGGTTTCGTAAATTAAAATAATAATAAAGCAAACATGTCATTTTGACAAACAATGATTAAATTAGGCACACAGGGTAAGGCAAGAGTTTGGATTTGTTGCTAATTGGTTAAACAATTTTAACTTCTTCAGGCAGCATTTTTCTGATCGAATTTGAGCTATTCCAAATTGAAACTTATTTGTTTTATTTTATAAATATGATGTGCAAACTATAAATATTTAAATAAAATAAGAATAACACATTTTACTTAATTTTTACCGAGTGATTCATTTTTTCTACAATTTCAATGATCAATTTAAGTTCTATTACATTATGAAGAAATAAAAATATAGATTTACAGGTGGAGCAAAAGCAACAACCAACATTGTCAGTAAACTTTTATTGGTGTGCAGATACGAAATTTGTCTCGCAACCCACGTAGTTTTTAGTTTGAAATTTATATGGTCAAATGTCGTTTGGTTTTATTTTGTTGTGAATTTTTTAAATTCCACGAGTATGGATTTAAATCCTAGGAATTAAAATCTGACCACTCAACCACTCTAAATCATCTAAAATGTTAAAGAAAATGCTCTTTTTTCTCTTTTTGAGTTAAAATATTTTTAACTTTAATTTTCAACTACTAGTACGAATTTCAATTTTGAATCCTAGGACTTAAACCCATACTTGTGTACGCAGTTTAACAGTGTAATTAATTTATAAACAACCTGATATTTTATAAAAAATATTTTAAACTAATTTAGTGTAAACATTTGTGTGTATCATAAAAATGCTGCCCTTAGATGAACGGCAAATTTCTACGATGTATAGGAATTAAAACCACTATAAGGGAAAAATAAATAGAACTATAGTGAGCTGTACTAATAAAAGGGTGTATCGTTGCTTACGAATATAACGAACACATTTTTTTTAAAAGTAATTTTCATACAAACTTGTTAGTAAAAAGTAAAATAACTTTGGCCGTACCAATAGTTTTGCTCAATCTCACAATCAAACCTATAATAAATTGTATCTGTCAAAATAAAAATCAAGTGGTGTGAGTATAGATAAAGACATAAGAAAACAATTATTTATTTATTAAAATTTTCAATAATTTCCAAAAATTAATTAACTAATCATGAAAGTAACACACAAAGATTCCATTAATGAGAGTAGTGATCGCGGTAAACGAAAGAAAATAACCGAAACAATTACAACTAAAGTCGCCAAAGACGTATACGCGGTAAACATAACCTCAAATTTTATTTTCGTTATAAACTTTATCTAAATATTAATTAAATTAATTTAGAATGTTGTAAATTTCGAAGAAAATGAAGCAAGGCAACGATCGGTTGAAAAAGATTCTCATCTGTTCCATCATACATGTGAAGAATTGCGTAAAATATTTGATGCGGTTGCTATGGCGAAGCGAACTCCTAATAGTGAACAATCAAAACAGGAAATTTCTGATAAGCGTATAGAAGGTTCACTACTATTTGTCCTGCTGAAAAAACTCAACAGATTAGATAAAGTTCGATTCCGTGATAACCGAGAGGCGCTGCAAAAAGAGAAACTACGTGTTGATAGTAATCGGCTGCAATTGCAGAATTTACTATACGAGGCCGACCATTTGAATAAAGAAATCCAACGCTGTTATCAATTTAAAAGTCAGGATGAGGAGATCCAGTTGGTAACAGAAGATGAATTTTATGAACACGCACCAGATACGGTAGCACGACCGGATAAAACTAAAAATGATGAGCATGCAAAACGATTAGCCCGTTTGGAATGGGAATTGCAACAAAGGAAAGAACTTTCAGCTTTATTTAATGAATTACTAAAGGAAAAGGATAAAGTTGCTCAAGATATAAACACAAAAACTGATCGAATGGAATCGTTGGTACCTCGTTTACAAGGCCTCTTAAAGGCTACTCGACCTTTGCAAGAGGCTTTAGACTTGCATATAGAAAAGGAATGGGAGATCAAGAAAACTTCCAAATACTTATGCCGCCCATTGTATTTACTTTATGCAAATGTACACGCTTATATATCAGCGATTGAAGATAAATATTTAAAAGTAATGATCAATGGGAACGAAGAGGAAGCAAAACAAGTTGACGAATTCGATGATAATGTTGTAAACGATAAGGATCATGTTGGTTCTGAACAAGATTCAGATGGTGAGGATAATGAAATTGAATATGAAGTCACATCAAAAAGTCATCGTCGTCTTTCAAAATCGGCAATCAAAGAACAGAAAATTCAAAATTTGTATAAAACTCACCCACTTACGATAACGTTATCTGTCTACAACAAGGAAAATCAAGCAAATTATTTTGATGTAAAATTTACGTATCTTCAAACATTAGGTTTTGTCACCGTTAAATGTGAAATGTACGGATATGAAGCACCCGGAATATCTGGTGACATATTAGACACTAGCAGTATACTCAATTCCTTACTCAATAATGATATTGGTGATGTTAGTCCAAATCCAAAAACGAAATACCAACTAAATGAGCTTAACGTAAGTGAAAGTACATTTTATGAAACGATTAGCGATAAGAGCTTAGGTAAACCGTATTCATGGGCCCAAAATATGTGTGGCCTGGATTTTATAAGCGCGGCGCCAATTCATTCATCCGGCATATTTCAAACATCACCATCGATGAATTTAAAGGATGATTTATCAGTTAAAGCGTTACCTGAGATTATAAAATTAATTCGTTTCCGCTGGGAATCGCGCGTCTTGTTACAAAAACAAATTAAAATGTTCGAAGATAATTCCATAGATTTTGCGACTTCAATAAAATCATCGTATTCTATTCGAATTTCGAGTAATTTAGTTCAATGTAGTGCGATTACATGCCTCGACTATTTGAATCAATTGAATTTGTCGCATGACGAGACATCAATGGGTGATGATGAATGTAATGTGAATGAAAATGATTTATTTTATTGTGCTGTGCTAACGCGAGGTTCGGCAAAACTCGAATGCTACATAAGTATTCCATGTGATTATCCAAAATCACTTGCATTATGGAAGTTACAATTGCATTGGAATGGAAAACAAAATGCAGCAAATAACTCGGCCATTCGGGAAATGGAGTTTTGGATTAACTACTCTATACGAGATACGAAGAATACAGCAAAATTATTGGGGAAACAAATGGAACGTGCGCTATGTTGTCTTGATATTTACTTGGAGACTGAAGGTTTAATGTTTAATTCAGCTGAATTTGTTCCGGACAAAACATTTATTAAATCGTTTCGTGGACGGCAGCGTTCACGACCGTTTAGGTTGGTCGATAGTAACGATGGTTGTTGTGTATTTACGCAGATTCAAGATTGAAATTTAATTGTTTGTAATTTTTAACATTTTTAATTGATAATAAAATAAAGTAATTATTTGAAATACATAAATGATACTTTATTTTCTGGTTTCAGATAATTTCAATTGAATATTTCCATCTCCTTGGGTCTATAAAAAAAATAACATACTTTATTGATGCCCCAGTATACTAACATAGTGTTAAACGCGTATTAACTGGCGAACTGGCTAACTTTTCCGTATGAAATTAGATAATTTGATCAATACAAGAGAATATTTATATTCTATACTTAGCAGTAGTTAAATTGCAGTGCAATAGATATTCGTTATATGTATGATAAGTATATTAGCATATTAGTTATATGTATGATAACCGAATTTAGTCGCAAGCGGTGTTTATCCAGGCTGTTACAGGTGGGCGATCATATGTGGTCAATATTTTTATTATAAATACAATACCTAACGACATAATTTAATCCTCAAACAATTTTACTCCAAATGAATACATATTTTAAAACTAATAAAAAGATTATTCAGTAGATAATATACCTAACCTACACGATTTTATTAAATAATAATAATAATAACAGTGTTAAAGGCCATTACTGGCCCCTTACTGAATCAACAATCTGGCTCCAACGGTTTCGATCCTGAGCTTGGTCTTCATACTGTCTTAGACAATCTGAAGAGGCCAAGTCGTTCTCTACATCGTGGAGCCATCGTCGCTTGCAACGACCTCTGCGCCTACCATATGGTGGCTCTCCTTTCAGAGATCGCTGCACAATTCGTTCCGGATCAGCACGCAGAACGTGACCGAGCCAGCGTACTCGCTGAGATCTAACTTCATGTATAATATCGGGGATCTTCATCAGATCAGATTGTACAGAGCTCGGTATGTACCATCTATTTCGCGTTTAGGGCCATAAATCACACGCATGATTCTTCTCTCAAATGTAAGGAGCCATCTCTCGTACTCATCCGTCAGCGCCCAACTTTCACATCCAAACATAACAACGATTTTATTAAATACATACATGAAATTACTATAATCGAGTTCTCCTCTCTCGTTGGAAACACCTTATATCTATATATCATTATCGATACCCCTAAATGGTTAATCATTAGTAAAACTCGCCCACTTGTTCGATCATTTTTCACAATACATATTTGTTTTTCGTGTCGTCCCAACGTCGATGTCGAGTGAAATCATGTTTTGGATGATCTTAATAATAGAGAATCGGAACCCATTTTGGTTTATTATATGTAATAGTAATATGTTATAGGAATAGTAATATGCTATATTTCAATAATAATTCATCAAATTTATGTAGACCTTAGAAATGGGCTTCAAACTAATTCAATTTAAACTCCAACATGTATTACCTTTCGAGAATACGAGAATTAGGTCTTTTATTCGATAGAGTCGTCACTTGAAACACAGCTAGGCGGAAAGCGATAATTAAAAATAAAATTATAGACGGTCAAACTTAAAAATCAGTTATATTATATTTATTCAAAAATGACACAGCAGATTTTAGGGACAATGGCACACCAGGTTTTAGTGACAATGGCACACCAGATTTTAGTAGTGGCCACTATACGTTTGGGGTAGTGAGAAGGTTAAAATATTTGGGCTCTCTTATCACTCACGATAACAGTGTGGGTGAGGACATTAAAGTGCGGCTGGCATGCGACAGCCGTGCTTTGTATCCTCTAAGGCCACTGCTAAAATCTAAACACCTATCAACTGCCGTGAAGCTGAAGCTTTACAAAGCGTTGATCAGGCCCGTTGTGATATATATGGATGTGAAAGTTGGGCGCTGACGGATGAGTACGAGAGATGGCTCCTTACGTTAGAGAGAATAATCAAGCGAAGTAGATGGTACATACCGAGATCTGTACAATATCGAGATCACAGGTTGGATGAAGATCCCCGATATTGTAAATGAAGTAAAATCTCAAGGAGTACGCTGGCTCGGTCACATTCTGCGTGCTGATCCGGTACGAATTATGTAGCGCTCTCTAAAAGGGACCCGCAATATGGTAGGCGCAGAGGTCGTTGTAGACGACGATGGCTCCACGCTGAAGAGAACGACTTGGCTAAGACCAAGCTCAGGATCAAACCCGTTGGAGCCAAATTGTTGATACAGTAAGGGGCCAGTAATGGCCTTTTAAAAACTGTTTATTATTATTCGGCCCCTGTGGTCGGAGGGGCACTCACATGTCTCGTAAATCTAAATTGCACGAACATGTTTCCTAAGAATACCACCACAGTAGCCTTTGCTTGTCGTAGGAGGCGACTAAACGGTTGGGTCGCTGGGCTGACGACCCGCATCCGTAAAAAAAATCAACTGTTTATAAAACCAACAAAAAGAAAAATGGATACCGCCAAAACAACACCGGACCCCCGCTCAAGTACCCGGATACGAGATTTAGGATCGGCACGTGGAACGTGCAATCACTTAGAAAACCAGGAGCGTTGGAGGGTCTAATCACGTGCATGAAAGAGTATCGGCTGGAACTCGTTGCTCTTCAAGAAACTCGCTGGCCTCAAAGTGGAGACCATGTGTCCCAGGGCTATACGTTGTTCTACAGTGGAGATGACCTCGGAAATCTTGGAGCTGGATTTCTTCTTGGGCCGCAGGTAAAGAAGGCTGTTTTGGATTTTCAAGCAGTCAACAACCGATTGTGTATGCTTCGCCTGCGCATGAAGTTAGCCAACCTGTCGATAATTTGTGTACATGCGCCCACAGAAGTCAGCCAGCCCCAAGATAAAGACTCATTTTACAATGACTTGGACGATCTGATGGGATCTATACCCGAACACGATGTTAGAATGGTAATTGGGGACTTTAATGCTAGAGCTGGCAGAAATCAGGCCGACTTGTGTGAAAACATAGGTCCGTACTCCCGACACGAAACTGCGACCGATAATGGTGAGAGAATGATGTACTTTGCAATTGCTCATGATCTTAGAGTAGCAAGCACATTCTTCCCTCACAAACAGATACACCTAGAGACATGGACACATCCTCGCAAAACATCCCGGAGCCAAATTGACCACGTGTTAATTTCAAAAGGGCGAGCTCGGGTTGTGCAGGATGTGAGAACTTATCGGTCAGCAACCAAATACGTAGGCAGCGATCATTATTTGGTCGCTGCAAAGCTACGGTGGAAGTTTTCGTACAGGTCGGGGAACACAGCGAAACGGATGGAACGTTTCGACTGTGAAGGTCTGATAAACGAAGATCAAAAGAAACGATATCAGGATCTTGTCAGCGACAACATTGAGGGAGCTAATTACCAGTCTGACTGCGTGAACTCTGTCTGGGAGGTACTGAAAACTTCGGTTGTCAGTGCTGCTCAACAGACTTTAGGTATAGTGAAAGTCAGACCCAAGAATGATTGGTTTGATGACGAGTGTCGTCTTGCAGTTGAGCAACAAAATATAGCCCATAATGAAGTGCAACAACGTCTCACAATCGCAAGGAAAAACAAGGCAGCTCTTGCAAGAAGGGCAGCTAAGCGGATTTGTAGACGGAAGAAGCGAGAATGGTGGAAGGCCGAGGTTCTGAAAGTACAACAACTCAGCAATGAGCGTAGTTCACGTAATTTCTTTAAAGGAATTACTGGATTGCACCATACTTTCAGGCCTTCGTCAACCGTCATTCGGGACCGGGATGGAAACCTCTGTGTCAACATCGACGCAGTACTTGACGCATGGAGTGGACACTTTACTGAGCTGCTTGATGTTCATCATGCGTCACAGACTGTTGTTGAGCCACCTCTAAAACAGTCTGCGGAGATTTGCACTGAGGAGCCATCCCATGAGGAATTCACTAAGGCCATGCAGAGAATGAAACGAAACCGCTCACCTGGAGTGGACTGCATTAATTCGGAGCTCTTGATATTCGGAGGGGATACTTTGTGGAACTGTCTTTTCGACCTTATTCGATTAGTATGGCGAACCGAAGTTATGCCTGATGAATGGAAAGTGGCCGCGATATGCCCCATCTTCAAGAAGGGAGACCGCTTGAAGTGTGAGAATTATCGCGGTATAGCTCTCCTTTGCACAGCATACAAGTTACTGTCATACATTTTATTGGATAGAATCACTCCTCTGGCGGAGGGCTTGGTTGGTGACTATCAGGGAGGATTTCGTCCGAATCGATCAGTCACTGATCAGGTCTTTTCGCTGCGGATGATTCTATCTAAATATTATGAGACATCCATCTCCGTACATCAGGTTTTCCTGGATTTCCGGCAGGCCTACGACTCGATCAATCGAGAGAGTTTGTGGTCTGCCCTGGAATACCTAGGAATGCCAACAAAATTGGTACGACTGTGTAGGATGACAGTGACGCAGTCTCAATGCTGTGTTAAAGTTGAGAACAGGCTATCGACAATTTTTGCAGTTAACTCGGGTGTTCGGCAGGGAGATGCTCTGTCCCCGATACTCTTTAATCTCATGTTGGAGTACATCTTTCGTAAAACTGAAACACCTCAGCGCAACATCTTATATCGCCAGTCCAATCAAGTGCTTGCATATGCAGATGACATATTCGTGATTGGACTGAATAGCAACGGAGTGAAAGAAATACTTGATCCGCTTGTAGAGTTTTCAGCTTCTGTTGGACTCCAGATCAATGAGTCTAAAACGAAATACCTGATCTCTGGTTTTAGAGACAATGGCACACCAGATTTTAGTAGTGGCCACCACACGTTTGAGGGAGTGAGGAGGTTCAAATATTTGGGCTCTCTTATCACTCACGATAACAGTGTGGGTGAGGATGTTAAAGTGCGGCTGGCAGCTGGCAGTCGTTCTTTGTATCCTCTAAGGCCACTGCTAAAATCTAAACACCTATCAACTGCCGTGAAGCTGAAGCTTTACAAAGCGTTGATCAGGCCCGTTGTGATATATATGGATGTGAAAGTTGGGCGCTGACGGATGAGTACGAGAGATGGCTCCTTACGTTAGAGAGAATAATCAAGCGAAGTAGATGGTACATACCGAGATCTGTACAATATCGAGATCACAGGTTGGATGAAGATCCCCGATATTGTAAATGAAGTAAAATCTCAGGGAGTACGCTGGCTCGGTCACATTCTGCGTGCTGATCCGGTACGAATTATGTAGCGCTCTCTAAAAGGGACCCGCAATATGGTAGGCGCAGAGGTCGTTGTAGACGACGATGGCTCCACGCTGAAGAGAACGACTTGGCTAAGACCAAGCTCAGGATCAAACCCGTTGGAGCCAAATTGTTGATACAGTAAGGGGCCAGTAATGGCCTTTTAAAAACTGTTTATTATTATTTATATTTATTCAACGAATATAAAAATAAATGTACATTTATAGTGTTATGTATATTAACGCTAAGTAAGTAAAATATACACTACTGCCTTGCTCAATCAATAGGTATTTTATGTGAACGGTTAAATCTTAATATAGTACTTAAAATTAATTTTACTTAAAATAATAGAAAAATATATAATTATTTCTTTAAGAATTATTTAATTACAAAATATAATCTTGACTAATTTGATTTATAATAGTATTTTAGTATTAAGTATGTTTTTAAAAAAACTGTGTAATGCTTGGGCGAAATTAATAATATTTTGAAAATGTAACTTTTTTTTTGTTCTTAGGAACTTTATTATTTATTGACTAAGTACATACGCTTCAACTATCGTGATACCTAATCATGGTGTCCTTGTGCGTATAAAACAGCATCGTGTACGGTTGGGCATGTTTCGAATGGTCCTAATCCAAGTGCTACACTATGTTCGAGCGAATTGTAGGCTTGGTCGCCCGGACATGCTAGTAAAAATATTGCGCCAATTGTGTTGAGATCACTTTGAATGTCCGCAAGTGCATGACACCCGGCCTGATCCAAACGTCCGCAACATGATAAATCAAGAATTACTGTGTGTAGTCCGTTTAGCTCTTGGATAGCATCATCCTTATTTGCAATAGCTTTTATCAGTGTGGAATCGGTTAAATTAATTGCCTTGTATAACGACTTACGAAAATACGATCTAGTTGCGAAATTAATCGATCCACAGTATCGAAAGATTTTTGTTTTTGGTACTTCTTCAGCATTTTTGTGATTTTTCATGTTGACATACACACCAGTGTCACCAATTTGTCCCAATATGGAACTGTGATGTTTCATCCCATTTATGTATAATACCGCAATCGATAGTATGACTCCAACGAGTAGACCAATATCGATGTCAACAATAACAACGGTTAGAAAAGTTACGATCCAGATGAGTGCCTCCAATTTTCCTTGTTTATAGAATTTTTTAAAATCTAGTGCTTGCATATAGACACCTTTTAGTGCCACGACAATAATTCCACCGAGTACACTACGCGGTAGAGCCTCAAAAATAGGTCCAATCCATAGCAAAACCGCTAATATTACTAAAGCAGCTATTACGGATGTGACTTGTGTTTTTCCGCCGGTCTCGTGTTGTAGTGCAGTACGTGATAACGAGGCTGACATGGGAATGCACGAGAATAGTGAACCAACCATATTCGCCATGCCTAATGCTAGTAATTCCTGATTCGGCCGTATAATGTAGTTATTTTTTTTGGCGTACAACGTTCCCATCGATATTACGACTGAATAACTAACGATTCC
The DNA here is from genome assembly GCA_951394425.1 of Tipula unca. Classification (NCBI taxonomy): domain Eukaryota; kingdom Metazoa; phylum Arthropoda; class Insecta; order Diptera; family Tipulidae; genus Tipula; species Tipula unca. The sequence goes on from OX596380.1 coordinate 204,396,249, forward strand.
AACAGTGATACAATCAACTGCAACTTGTTTGATAAGCACAAAAAGCGGGAAAACAGGTTCTGGAAGGCTGTACATTAAAAATACAAAAATTAATTTAGCCATATGAATTTTAGCGTATATAGATGCTATAATCGACCGACCCAACAGGTATTTTGCCAACTAGTTGAAGTGCACCGGTTTTTGGAAATTTCATAACTAACGACATTACGAGGCCCATAATTACGGCAACCAATTCAATGGGAAATGGAAATTTACACTTTTTGGCAAACCATGGCTTAAAACATTCATTCATTGAAATCATGTACAGTATGATACAGCCGGCAACAATGAGCGCCGTGTAATTTACTTCGATTATATGTTCAAATAAATATTGAACACTCATAGGTAGTTTGAATGATGATTTGTAACGTGGTATTGGAATTCCAAAAATATCTTTTAGTTGGCTCACGAATACATGTGCAGATGCGCCCGTAATAAAACCACTTATTAGAGGTTCACTTAATAGGGAGGTGATTGTTCCTAGTCGTAGCATAAACATAATAAAATACATTATACTCGTACAAAACGAAACGGCGGTAACAATTTGAATTGGGGTGTACCCAATATCGATGGAGTTTAGTGTTCCATTCGACGTGGAATTTAAACGCCTGAACACAATTGGATTTGACGGGGAATGTGTGTCCACTATTTTAGCGCACATAATCGATACAACCGCTAATGTACCCATTGAATTGTGTCGTGATGTTCCGAATACGACATAGGTCAGAAGTGGTAGAAACGCCATGTATAAACCCGTTTTTGGTGATGTACCGGCTAATAAACCATATGCCATGCCTTGCGGGATATGCATCACGGCTACTGTTATACCCGCAGATAAATCACCACAAAAATAATTTTTGCATGAATATTTTGGTAACCACCCCAGTACGGGAACTAGATTGATGATTAGTTGCAAAAAACTAAATTCGGTCCATGATTTTTTAATCCGCTGGGCTAGTGTAACCTTCGGCGCCTCAAAGCCAGACAATCGATGCACTTGATATTGAAGCAACACTTCACGTTGTACTTGAAATTCGGGTGTTTTTGTTGTTTTACCGTAATTATCATCTTTGTTATTAATTCTGAAAATAACAACATTTTGGCTGCTTTAGTTAATTTGAAATAAACACATAACTGGGATCTGGGAAAGAGCAAAGAGGTTTCTTTTTTAATTTATTTTCGATTTACTTACGCGGTTTGATTAATCGATAGATTTGAGCCGTTTTTCATCTCGAATCAAAATATTTTTTTTACTTTTTGCAAATAGAAATTAAAAATAACATTTATTGTAGTTTATTACAGCAAGTATTATAGTTTTGTAATCAATAATTAAAACACGGGTCTTGGGAACCTTGACTGAACTTCGCTATATGAATACAAATATTATTGAATTAATTGAATGCATTATTTTCAAATGAAACAAAAATATTTATTTAATAGTTTATAATGCAAATATTGAGTCGATATCGAGTGTAGCAATAATTTTAACTAAGTTGATATAGTTTATTAGAACAAGACTATATATCGTAATTCACGTTCATAAAACGAATATTCCAATCGAAATCGATTTAATTATTAGTAATTACTATTATTAAAAAAATGTAAGATACATAGGTAATTTAATTTGTACCTGAAAATGCCATTAAAACTTAAAAGCTTATTAGCGTTCTTATTATTTTTTGTAGGCGAAATAGATTACCTGATGAAAATAGCTGATTTATTTAAAAAAATTGTAATTATAATTTACTTAGTATGATTGACTTAGTAAATTTTGATTTAACTTAACAATTAAAAGGAAACTTTTACATGATTTAAAATTGGTAAATTCTGGCGTAGGTACTTGCGAGAATCGAAATTGTTTTTGACAATTTATTTATTTGTTTTAAATAAGCACGATCAATAAATTGAACACACAAAATTATTATACTGTCTTTTATATTATAGGGATTATTATTTTATACATACATATTACATATAATGTACATAGATCATGCGGTGGCATGATCGGATCCTAATATGCTTGAGTTTGGCAGTTGGACGTATTTACATTTCTTTTCAAAAATTTCCAAGCACAAATATTACTATAAAATGAATGTCAGAATGGTGCCTGCTGAGTTAGCGTTTATATTCTCGGTCACAATTTAATCTTGCGGATTATGTTCTGTAGAATTTTAGGAGTTTATGGGAATTGAAGAGTTAAATAAGAGTTACCATATAAGGTAATTAAAAGTTCATTAGGTTCACAAAACTAGAGAGACAATTAGAAAGTGACGCATTGATAGTAAAAAATATATATTTGAAACAAGAAATGTCGCATATGTTTTCAATCGAATGGAACATAAAAATTGCATGGTCATGTCCATAATTGTCTCGCATATATTTATAATAGTTGAATGAAAGATAACATCTACCAAACAATATAAACTTTATTCTTAGCGCTAAAGCATACTCAGTGATCAGACAGGCATTGCCAGTTATAGCTATAGGGGTATAAGATCGATGAAATAACTTTCATTATTAAAATAAACGTACATTTAGTCGTCAAGTAGATATACCACAACAGGAATGGACGAGGTAGATTACGCCATGTGATGTTTCTTTTTGACATTGAAAGACTGAGCCCGGCATAGCGTGTACAAATTGTTGAGCTTTATTACAAAATTCAGCGTTCTTTGAGGAATGTGTTTCGCACGCTTAGACCAAGTTACGGTTGACTTAATCGGCCTGTCGAGACTACTATTTGGAATACCATCGAACAGTTTGAATCCCAGTTTACAGTATTGAATGGTACGCGACTAAATAGACGGTTTGGTGTAGTTTATGGGCCCGTGAAATCATCGGTTCATATTATTTCAAAAAAGAAAGATTATCATGGCGCATTAACGAGCACTATTAACATGTACGTCTCGGCCGTCGGACGTAACTCATAATAGTGCTCGTTAATGCGCCATGATAATGGAATATTTGCTGCCTGAAATTAAAGCCCGACCTCGACGACATTTGGTTAATAAACAATGTTATTGAAAAGTCATGTTGGCGAGCAATTAATTTCACGGTCCGGATCGTTGAATTGGCTATTTAGATCGTGTGATACCTCTAGACTCTTTTCTTTGGGGCTACGCAAAGTCCAAAGTGTATGTTCAGTACATTGGAAGCCAACATTTCTCGTGTCGTTCGCTAGATACCACTCGATATTCTCGAACGCGTCATAAAAAATTGACGCCTTGAGAAAGGACCATCGCCGTTGCGGCCATCATTTGAAAGAAATATTTTTTAAAAAATAAATGGCAGATATGTTCTTTCGAATGAAAATAAAGTTTCTATACGATTAAATTGAATTTTTTAAGATTTTTTATTTTTTGCACATATCACCTCTATTGATTTCACTATTACGGATAAAATCACGCACATGTTGTTTGATGCTCCCTGTTTCTGACATACCTGACTTTTGCCCTTCAGCATTCTTTCCACTATAGTCCAAAATGTTTCGAATTAGAATCGTGTGAACGAGCTATATGGCCAAAAATTTACTGCTGAATCGTGTTGAAAAATTAGCGGCAAAATACGTCGATATGAAAAATGTGACAAAAACCTGGCTCCACAACTGCAAGTTACTGGCCAAATCATACATTTTTTTGCAAATGTATCTAACTTGAAGTGCTTATACTTAGAATGAGCATTGCCTCGGTTTTTGGTAAGATCCAATTTTTTACCTAATTAATTGTTTCAAAACCAATTTCATGTACGTTCCGTTATCCATTAAAACACATCCACTAAATTTTGTGAAAATTTTGTCATCAGTCTGGTACATATTTTATCGAACAAGTGTTGGTTATCTCAACGAGTTAGCTTTTTAATAACTCGGTAGCACTTATAGCCTTCCTGAACTCGAATTCGTTTTACCATGGAGTGGGGTGTGTTAAATTTAATGGCACAATCATAGTTAAATTTCCCTGGATTAGTTTTAATGAAATTTATAACCTTTTTGTAAAGATTTCTATCAGTTGTGCCATGTAAAGGTTTCTATCGATGTTCATCGCCAATTTTTAAAACGCCGGTGGTCGAGTACGCAGAGTCAATGCTGTTGGAATCGTAGACTCGAGTTCAAGACTTGTCAGCGCCAATACTTTTTTAATTTAATTTCTGCTGTAAAATTGGTTCAACACAGCTTCTGTAGAAATCTACATTCAATTTCTGCAAGTATAAGAGCCATCATAAGAGCATATAGTCCATTCCTGTTGCTAACATTTTCAATTTTCTCTATTGAATTGGCAAACATAAAAGATTTGGTCGAGTAAGCGGAGTCAATGTTGTTGGAATTGTGGACTTGAGTTGAAGACTCGTCAGTGCCATTACATTTTTAATTTAATTTCTTCTGTAAAATTGGTTCAACATAGGTTCTGTTGAAATCTACATTCAATTTCTGCAAGTATAAGAAGAGACGGCTCTTGTGTATGGCCGCAATGAAAAAGTGTACGGCGATGGTCAAATAAGCAGAGTCCAGAAATATTTTTGGTTATAAAAAAATCGGTCAGGTCAAGTATTTTTGCTGGGTCAATATGTTGTAGTTAATCTAGAATCCCAGTGAGTATTCTTCGCATTGAAGTCACCACCTATTATGAACCTTTTTCCCAGACACTTGAAGAACTCTGAGTATTGTTTGTTTTTAATAGAATGTCTTGGTGGATAGTACAATCCTCCCACAATAATAGGAAAGTATTGGTTATCTAAACGATCTGGCTTTTTAATAACTCGGTAGCACTTATAGCCTTCCTGAACTCAAATTGGTTTTACCATGGAGTGGGGTGTATTAAATTTTATGGCACGATGATAGTTAAAGTTCCCTGCATTATTTTTAAGGAAAGTTATAACCTTTTTGTGAAGATTTGAAGCGGCCATCTCTGACCACAATCCATTTTGCCTCTAGATTATTAGATGTATATTAGGCAATGAAACAAATTGTAACTGGTTTAACTCGAACCATCTTTCTGTAGAACTGTAAAGTTATAGTAAATTTACACGAAATGATCAGCAAAATCTATCAGATAATTTAACCCAGCCAGACGACTACCTCATAAAACAAGAATCGGAGTAAATATGTAAATTTCATTTGATCAATTGTTTCCAAAAATGATCGATTATTGGACGCTGGGGTGGGATGTTGTAACATCACCGCACTTTCGATAGACATATGTGTCTCTTTTTCAAGAACAAAATGGTACCCTATTTCATAATTTATATTGTGACCACGGCTTGCTATAGATTCTATTTCTTAACTGCTAAAGAAATGAGGAAAAAGAGATAGTGTGCACATTTATTCTAACATGCTGAGATCGCAATAGAAAAAAATATATTAGAATAAACGAAATAGCTCATCACAAATTTGTTCGTAAAAACAGAGATACAAACGTCTATCGAATATGAAAAATCTGCTGTTACAACATCCCACCGATGGCTTAAACAAACTCGAACATCAAATACAGTAGGCTGCTTTATTCGATGACACATGAAGTGTGGGCATGTGATCACGCTATAATATTTTCTTGATTGGTGGCAGTTGGTTGCTTAAACCTCGAGATGACATCACTCCCTGTTTTTGAGCGCCGTTGCGTATCTGCTTCCCATCAAATATACTCTCTTATGATAAATTTTAACTATAGGCTATGTATAGAATGTAGTTATATCTCATTCTGTTACCAGGTCTAGTCCTCTCCAGACGATTCAGGCCTAAATCCCATTGTCTATGTCAGTATATGACATACATGAAGATCAGGCCTTAAAATAATTAAAACATAGTGCCTGACACACGAATTAAAAGCCGGCTATTTTAAGGCCTGACTGTGAAGCTATTTTGAGACCTATTTTTATAAGCATATTTGAGGCATATTTATATTTTTGTATGGCTACATTTGCTTATCAATTACTACACTGAGAAACACCTCTTTTGCCCTGCACTTTTCTCTAGTTGTCAAATATACTTTGATATTTTTACTCACCGACTTTTTGTCAACGCACTGGTTATCTATTATTAAAACCCATTATTACATTTTATGTCTTTGATTCCTATGCGGTGTTTGCAATTAATATTGTAACTCAAGAACGAAGAAGCAGAAATAATTAATATCTAAAAGGCGTTTAAAGGTATCTTATTCTAATATTTCCGTCATACATGACATTTATATAATATCAGTCATTTCTGTCATGATCTTACGCACACGTTACAGTCATTCTTCGTTTCAAATCGTCTGGAGGGAATAAACGATTCTAATGTACGTATTCACGAAAAACGAATTATCTTTATCGATTTTCATTAACTCCTAGAGGGTTGTTATCAGCAGTAATATCCAAAGGCATTGATAATTTCCCGAAATAATTGTATTATATTTTTCGAAAGGACGTTGCTTGGTAATAGCGCGGGTTGTTAGTTGTTACCCCAAAAGCAACGTGATTGTGGAAATATACTAAAATTATGAGGTATTTAGCGTTCTCTGAAAGGAGAGCCACCATATGGTAGACGCAGAGGTCGTTGCAGGCGACGATGGCTCCACGGTGTAGAGAATGACTTGGCTGCTTCAGGTTGTCTAAGACAGTATGAAGACCAAACCCAGGATCGAAACCGTTGGAGTCTGGGCCCTTATTATGAAATTCTTCGATTTCGGACTTTTTCGATATCTAAAAAATTCGAGCCGCCTCGGATTTGCATTATTATGAAACTTGTTATCGAATTATTCCGAAATCGAATTTGCACAACAAATCCCAACAACACTAATTTGACAGATGTTTTTTATTTTCCGATGGGTTAGTATTATACGTTGCTTAAAGCGTCTCGTGTAGATTAAAAATTATTTTATAATAAATACAGGTATAACATTAATAATTTTAAATAAAAATAAATTTAAAATGGTTTTTTTGCCCGTTCGAGTGATGAGGATTCTCAAGATAAAGTGACGCCGATGACCATAAGAAAGCGTTATTCTCATGAAAATAATTTATTAAAACAATTTAATTTTTATTTTAATTTTATTTTGATTTTAAAAATTGCAAACATATGTTTAAATATGTATATAAATATATTTATAATAAAACTTACATTGTAAATGTTTTTATGTTTTTATTTCCCGATAGCATTAACTAAACAACGATAGAATTTGAAATTCGTCAACTAAATAGCAGTCGAATTTTGCCATGTGCTTTCGGAAAAATTCGATTTGATGTTTTGTTTTAGTTTCATAATGTTGTGATTGGTGTGATTGTGTTTGAGGTACAAATAAGATGGAGGAATTCCAAAGAAAACATTTACTTTCTATTCTAAATTTATTAAGAGTTTTATTACACAGACTTTATTCACATGTTGACTTGTTAACTCCTAAGAGTAGACTGTCTTTTGTAATACACAAGATATATATATTTACATGATAACATAAAAGTACTTTTTCTTCGGTGCGCCAACTTTTTTTTCTGGATAAAAAAAAGTACTAGCAGAGAGAAAACAAAACAAAATTATAATAAATTTTAGTCAGGATTTGAAATCCATAAGGGTAGGGTGTGCTACACGTGTAAATCTAAAAAAAAATCTGTGTTTTGTTCAAAGTTCAAATTCATTCTTATAAATTCATTATATTATTACAAATTAATTTTTTATTAAAAATTAATCATCTATTCTGCAAAAAACCTGCAAATACGTATAAAGGAAAAAAAATATCTATCGAAAAAGAAAAGATAAGTAAAAAGTTTCATTTTTTTTTGTTTTTTATTATTTGCTGTCAATTTGTTTTACATTTTTTTTTATATTTAGGCAGTGGCAGCGTCAAAATATTTTGATAGTTGGTTATGTGTTATTTGGTACATAGATGGTGTTGGAAATATGGAATGATGCAAATCCGTCTTTACCATTTCTTGATGTATTCCTTCGATTCCGTTGACCGGCATGTGTTTCGTTGTCTAATTAATTAAATCGTGTTGATTTTTCGACTTTTAATTAAACGTCAACGTTTTATAAATTACATAAAAATAAATTTAAAAAATTAGTTGTGGATCAGTTATTCATCATTTCCACACTTCAAACAAATACTTGTTTGGAAATAATTAATTATAAATAATAAAATTAGTATAATTAGTATATTAGTATATTAATATAATAACAATATCAATTCAATTTTAAAATTAAAAAAGATCACAGGCCAAAATCCCAAAAACTTACATAATTATAAATTATTAGTATATTAATTAAACTTAAATAATATAATATGTTATACTAAATACGTAAATAAAAATATTTAAATAAAAATCACAAAAAATACAGCTTTCTAATTCAATTCTACAAAACGATTTAATTTATAATTTTAGATATTTAATAAATCAACTAAAAAAAATTTATATGAAAAAACTTACCTTGATCAAAAAAAATCCTATCTTTCCCGCTGCACTGCACGTGTTGAATAATTTTCATTATGTTAAAATTTTTAAAACAAAGAGCACAAAGAAAAAACAAAAAAAATACAATCAGATCATCACATGATCAGATGATCAGGTAAAACGAGAGAATACGAGAAGCAATAACAGAGAGATAGTGCAATAATAGAGAGATAAAACAATAACAAAAAAATATCGGCGCACCAACGTGTTTTTGTTTACTCCTAATGACTATATCTAATATTTCTTATATCATGGTAATACATATACCGTACGTCATTGCATCAGCAGAACTATGTCTACTGAACTATATATATCATATGGAAAAGATTCCATATGCTTGAAGTTGCAGTTGCAACACATAATATGGCGGATTTTTTCGACAACATGTGCGTTCGGAAAAATACTCGTCGATATTTTTTTTTTTAGTTTCATAATGGGGCGAATTTTTTAGATATCGAAAAAATCCGTAATCGAAAAATTTCATAATAGCCCAGATTGTTGACTCAGTGAGGGGCCAGTAATGGCCTTTAGACACTGCTTATTATTATTATGAGGTATTTATCAATACTCGAGAGGTATTCGAAGAGAAATTTTTTTGCAATTTTATTTTATTCTGTTTTTTTTTTTACATAGAATAGTTATTTTAATATGTGTACATAATATAGTATTTGCATATTACCTAAAACATTTACTGAGTTAAAAACGATTTTATTTATTGGAGATTAGAATTACTGAAGAGGTAGTTCCTCGCATTTCAATTATTTTGTTATGATGCTCACGATCAAGATTGAAATACATGTTTATAGAATTCGAGTTATTATGGCCCGTAATTTTCAATAGTTGTTCTGGCACTCCGTTTTTAGCCAATTGTCTCACTGCTGTCGATCTATTAGAGCGATTGGTAATTTTGTTATCCTTGGTATTTAAGCAGATTGATTCAGCGGAAGATTTTGTCCTGGTGTTTATAGTATTTTTTCCTATTGATATATTATCAAACCAAACATCTATTTTCTTTTTCTAAGAGCGGTTTGGCGTGAGAAATATTCGGTTTGATTTGATATTTTTCCGCGTTTTGAAATTTATTTTAGGAATAATCTATGATGTGCTATCGTGGTTTTTCACTAGCCATTTACTGCCAGCGCAGTTCTTCGAGCCTCCTTGACCGGTTTTGTACCCGGTTTGTTTTCGAACCACCATTGTTTTTTTTTCAGTACAAAAAAAATCGATTAAACATCCAACCGCTTTACCACCTCTCCAGGCTAACTCCACTGCAGCAATGTGGTACAACTTCCGAAGTAGACTTTCAGGAGTGTTTACATCCCACAAATTCACTATATTATTGAGCTCAGCTGAGCTTAATCGTACCGAGCTGGTTTTTGTTTCTGTTGGATCCGCTTGGAGTATTTTGCGCTTTGCATCTCGTGCAGCCCGAGCTTTTCTAAATACATATTACGCTCTTAAACGGATCTACCACCGCTTTAAACTCGTTATAATACTTTTCTTGAAGAATTTTGGCTGTAATGTTCCAAATTGTTTTTAAAGTGGTTTCCTTAAATTCCTCGCCGTTTCTTTTTCGCATTTTTACGGACCAGTCTGTCAATATTATAGCGAGCTCCTCCGCACTAACATTTTCATTTAGTTGGTAATTTCTGCCATTACAGAATTTGGTAAATATGTTCCAGTTATATTTTTTACTGATTGCAGTATTTCTTGGTGTATTTTCCTCAATAATTTGATTTATTGATTCGCAGTTTTCGTGCCCGAATCGTAAAAGTGATATTTTGAACTAAAAGTGAATTTATTTATTTTATTGGATGTATACAAATATTTCTTAACACAGAATTAGTTAAGGCTGCTAGATTGTAAATTGTGCTATGAAAGTGTCATTTTGAAACAGTATTTTTATAGTAAAATAATAATAAATAAAACTATGAATCCTTTTCATCTAGTAGCCAGAGTCTGTTTTGCTAAAATAGCAAGCCTATTAAATCGGTCAATTTCGAGTTACGTGTGCGAAATATTCCACTTGCCAACCAATTCACGGGTAAAAGTTGATTTTTACTTTAATTTTCGGTAAATTGATTTACCCTATCAAAAAGTAGGGTAAATCGAGTACACAAAAGTAAATGTTTAACGTTTAGATTGTTAATTTTTTAGTGATCTACGGATTAACTAAGCTGAAAATAAACAAAATCACGTATTTCAATTAAATAAAAATACTAAAAATCGACTTTTACCTTAGTAATTGATTTACCCGTGGATTGGTCCGCAGCCTTAACGAAATAAACCAATCAAATAACATTAAACTGATAATTTCCCTAGGGAAGTTATCAGTTTAATATTATTTTAATTGCTTTATTTTGTGCACTTGACTCAAAATAGACTCATTTAACAGGCTTGGTATTTTAGCAAAAAATTTTCACCTAAATTGACTGGTTTAATTTCGTATACACATTTTGTCCACCTGATGTTGCGTACTGTGTTGGAAATCGCGTACCAAAATAGAATAATAATTTCTACGTAAACTTTAATACATATGTATAGCTAATTGAGAATACGATTATTAGATGTTGCATTCGATGGAGTCGTCACTTGACACTAGACCTGGTGAAATGCGATAGTTAAAAACACTTTATAGGGGGACAAATTCAAAAATCAGCTATTTATATTTTATATTTATTCAATAAATGTACATATATTTACAGTGTAGATACCTAAAATCACATAATTAACACTAAGTACAAAAATACACACTAGTGCTTTGCTCAATGATTTTGTATTTTTTATTAACATTTAAATCTTAATATAGTACTTAAAATTAATTTTACTTAAAATAACAGAAAAATATATAATTATTTCTTTAAGAATTTTTTACTTACAAAATATAATCTTGACTAGAGTTTAACATTTAATTTGATTTATAATAGTACTTTAGTATTAAGTATGTTTAAAAAAAACTGTGTAATGCTTTTACATAGATATCATGCTTTAATTTATCGCCTCTGCACGCACGATTGCAGAGGACGTCCTTAAGCTAGGGCTTTATTGTCAGTCTAAATTAATAATATTTTAAAAATATAATTGTTTTTTTCTTCTTAGGCACTTCATTTTTTACCGACTAAGTACATACGCTCCAATTATCGCTATATCTCTTCATGGTGGCCTTGTGCGTACAGAACAGCATCGTGTACGGTTGGGCATGTTTGGAATGGTCCTAATCCAAGTGCTACACTATGTTCAAGGGAATTGTAAGCATGATCGCCCGGACATGCCAATGTAAATAGTACGCCAATTGTGCTGAGATCATTTTGAATGTCCGCAAGTGTATGACATCCGGCCTGATCCAAACGTCCGCAACATGATAAATCAAGAATTACTGTGTGTAATCCGTTTAGCTCTTGGACAGCATCATCCTTATTTGCTATAGCTTTTTTTAGTGTCGCATCGGTTATATCAAGTGCTTTGTATAGTGACTTACGAAAACTCGATCTAGTTGCGAAATTAATCGATCCACAGTATCGAAAGATTTTTGTTTTTGGTACTTCTGCGGCATTTTTATGATTTTTCATGTCGACATACACACCAGTGTCACCAATTTGTCCCAATATAGAACTGTAATGTTTCATCCCATTTATGTATAATACCGCAATCGATAGTATAACACCAACGAGTAGACCAATATCAATGTCAACAATAACAACGGTTAAAAAAGTTACGCTCCAGATGAGTGCCTCCAATTTTCCTTGTTTATAGAATTTCTTTAAATCTAGCGCTTGCATATAGACACCTTTTAGTGCCACGACGATAATTCCACCGAGTACACTACGTGGTAGAGCCTCAAAAATAGGTGCAATCCATAGCAAAACCGCTAATATTACTGAGGCAGCTATTACGGATGCGACTTGTGTTTTTCCGCCTGTCTCGTGTTGTAGTGCAGTACGTGATAGCGACGCCGACATAGGAATACATGAAAATAGTGAGCCAACCAAATTTGACATGCCTAGTGCTAGTAGTTCCTGATTCGGCCTTATAATGTAATTATTTTTTTTGGCGTACAACATTCCCATCGATATTACGACTGAATAACTAACTATTCCAACACTGATACAATCAACTGCAACTTGTTTAATAAGTGCAAAAGGTGGTAGCACAGGTTCCGGAAGGCTAGACGTAAAAAAATACAAAACTAAATTAGTAATTTTAATTTTAGCGGAGGTGCTTTATTCGACTTACCCAACAGGTATTATGCCGACAAGTTGAACTGCACCGGTTTCTGGAAATTCCATTACTAACGACAATACGACACCTATAATTACGGCAACCAATTCAATTGGAAATGGAAATTTACTCTTTTTGGCAAACCATGGCTTAAAAAATTCATTCATTGAAATCATGTACAGTATGATACAGCCGGCAACAATGAGCGCCGTGTAATTTACTTCGGTTATATGTTCAAATAAATATTGAACGCTCATAGGTAGTTTGAATGCTGATTTGTAACGTGGTATTGGAATTCCAAAAATATCTTTTAGCTGGCTCACAAATACATGAGCAGATGCGCCCGTAACAAAACCACTTACTAAAGGTTCACTTAGTATCGACGTGATTGTTCCTAGTCGAAGCGCAAACATAATAAAATATATTATACTCGTACAAAACGAAACGGCGGTCACAATTTGAATTGGGGTGTACACAATATCGGTGGAGCTTAGTGTTTCGTTATTTAAAGTTGAGTTTAAACTCCCGAACGCTATCGGATCGGGTGGTGAATGTGTAGCCACTATTTTAGCGCACATAATCGATATAACAGCAAATGTACCCATTGAATTGTGTCGTGATGTTCCGAATACGACATAGGTCAGAAGTGGCAAAAATGCCATGTATAAACCAGTTTTTGGTGATACACCGGCTAATAAACCATATGCCATGCCTTGCGGGATATGCATCACGGCTATTGTTATGCCCGCAGATAAATCACCACAAAAATAATTTTTGCATGAATATTTTGGTAACCAGCCCAGTATGGGAACAAGATTGATGATTAGTTTAAGAAAACTAAATTCGGTCCACGATTTTTTCATCCGCTGGACTAGAGGAATCTTCGATGCTTCATAGCCAGACAGTCGATGTGCTTGATCTTGAAGCAATACTTGACGTTGTACTTGATATTCGGGTGTTTTTGTATTACCGTATTTACCATCTTTGCCATTAATTCTGAAAATAACAACATTTTGGTTGTGTTAGTTAATTTGAAATAAATCTCAGTTTCGGTGATAGCAGTGGCTAAAACGTAACTGGAGAAAAATGTTTTTTATATTTATTTCGATTTATACTTACAGCGTTTGATCCATCGTTAGATTTGATCCGTTTTTCATCTCGAATCGAAATAATTTTTTAACTTTCTGCAAATAGAAATTAAAAATAAAATTTATTGTAGTTTATTACAGCAAGTGTTTCAATTTAGTTATCTATAATTAAAACACGGGTCTTGGGAACCTTGACTGAACTTCGAGATATGCGTACAAATATTATTGCATCAATTGAATGCATTATTTTCAAATGAGAACAAATATTTATTTAATAGTTTATTTGCAAATATTGAGTCGATATCGAGTGTACCAATATTTTAACTAGGTTTATCTAGTTTATAGAATAAGACTATATATCCTAAGTCACGTTCATAAAACGAATATAATCGCGCGAATTCTTTTATTGAATCGCAATCGAAGTCGAGCAGCTAAGTACCAAATACCTCACTCACTTGTATATTTAACAAACATCTTATTATTTGTTTTTACAATGTATAGGCGAAATAATTTACCTGGTGAAAATAGTTGATTTACTTTAAAAATTGTAACTGTAAAGCACTTTAGTATATAATTAACTTAGTAAATTTTAAACGTTGAACTTAACGATTAAAAGAAAACTTTTAATCTGATTTAAAATTGGTAAATTCTGGTGTATTTATACTAGTGCGATTCGAAATTGTTTTTGCCAATTTATTTAATTGTGCTCGTCGAAAGTAAATTTAAATAAGCGCGATAAGCAAATTAAAACGATCGGTACACACAGAATTATTTTATTGGTTTTTATATTATAGGGCTTAATACTTTATTCATATGTACATAATATTGTACATAACATGCAATTATTATTTGAATTGCTGAAAAGGGTTGATTTAGGAAACAGAGGATAGCTAATAATTAATTGTCTTAATGATTTGAACCACTTAAGAATCTCATCACCACTTCTAAAACTTTGTTATTAGGATATGAATTAGAATTGTCTAAATTATGCAAGATTGTTACGGTTAATTATCAAACTTTATATAAATCCGCTAAAATCCACTCATTCACTCTATAATAAGCAAGTTAACAATAAGTCATCATTGGTTGTAGTTTTTTTCATACCATTAAAGTAGTTACCATTAAATTTAATTCTTAACCCACAAAACTATTTGAATAAACCAATTATAATAATTAGTTTGTACTAAATTTAGGGTGGTGGATTTCAAGGAAATTAAATAATTGATTTAATTAACATTTTTGATAATTTTAATCATATTTGGTATGAGGTACCCAACAAAAATATTTTACTCTGTGTACCACTATAGAAAGTTTAGGTTCACTTAAAAAAATGTTTTGTGGTTCTCATTGCATTTTAAGATCGACGATCAATTTTGACACAACATTTAAAACAAGCATTTTAATAACTAATCGTTTCTTAATACCAGTTAGTCGTATGTATTATTATCGCCTGTCGGTCCAGAATAATTCAATTGAGTGATTATGTGGTGACCAATTCATTAGATTCTTTCATCTCTGTAAATTTGAGAATAAAAATTCTTATTTTATTGTTGCCCAGATAATATCAAACTGTATTCAAAATAATTTATAGAAATACATCATTGTTGTTAGTTTGAATGTAGTTTAATTTTAGTATGTGGGGCGGTATTATGCGTAACACAGAGTACTTTTTGCATTTGTAAAAATTGACAAAATTAATGGAAAATTACTGATTCAAAAAAAAAATAGATTCGAGCATCAACAAGATTAGGTATCTATATTTGAGATAACAGAAAAGGGAGGAATTCGAATTTTAAGTTTATCACAATTTATTTTTCTATTAAGAGTTTGTTTCATATTTAAAAAATAAAATCATGGTCATTTAGAAGCGTAAATATCGTGATAATTATTCATTACCACCAGGTACGCTTACTAAAATGGTAATATTCATCTTGCATCACCACCATCAGCTTTTCATGGACAGTTAAGTTTTAAAGTGTCGGTCTATTTAGGCTCTACTTTACTTAACAATTAACCAAAAAAAATGAGTTTGCACAAATCATGTTTTGGCCATATAGGCAATGTACCGATTTAATTATATGTTCCTATATGTATATTTAATTATTTTATACGTTTCAAAATTAATTAAAAGGCGTATTTAATTTGCCCAAATTCAAATTGGTATTCATTTCGAAATGGCGTCTCCGATATATTACAAAAAAACTCTGCTACATTTTCGATTCGAATCGGTTATTTTTTTCTAAAATGGTAACAGATTGGCCGGGACATTTGTGAAAACACTTATGCCCGGTTACACGAATATATTTAACTAGAGGGTGGCCAACCAGCGGTTAAATGCTAAAATTGTTTTTCATTTCCCAACCGAAATTGAATTCAATTTAATTTTTGTTTGCACTTTACTTGGAAATATTAACTGTTTCTAAGATACAATAAGAAATCAAAATCAAAATATTAACAGCCGGTTAAATATGTTACTTTAAAAAATTTAAAAAAAAAGTCATAATAATATAAATAACATTTAGAACTTTAAAAATTTAATTTAGCGAAGATTCAATGAGCCTAGCGTTAAACACAATAACTAAAAAATAATATTTAATTTTCAGCATCGCGTACATGCTACACAAATAACTTATATGTACTATAAGGGAGATTACGGTAGATTTCCATAGTATACTCGCGTTTCCAGATGGCGCCCCAAACGTTTTTAACAAGAATTTTTACTTTACCTGTTATTTCCAAGTTATTTCAGCCGGGTATTGTCAATTTGGTTTTGTTTATTTATTTAGTTTTTTTAGATTTATTTATTTACATTATTTTTCAAAATTTCGTTAAAAAAATGGTAACATTTGCCAGTGGTGCCATCTAGATAATAAAGGTAAACTACGATAAAATGCCACATTTTGATACGCAAATCTGCAGCAATTTCCCTTATAGTATTATAAGTTATTTGATCGTACACTACAGGGACCGTATTCTTGAATTCCCTATTCAATTTCCCTACCAAAGGAAATTATATTTTCTGTCAAAATCCCCTACCAAGGGAAATGGTATTTTCCACATGAAATCCCACATGTAATCACATACCAAATTCTTGGATCATGCGGAATTTTATTTTCTACTACTTTTAAATTGTAGCTAACTTCGTAGTGTAGTGAAGTTATTGATGAGGTTACCCTATGTGTTATGTGTCAACGATATAGTTAATACAAGTTTGTTTATCAAGCACATAAAATAAATTTTATCATTTTAAAATGTTGTACATAATAATAATGGCGGGCTTAGATGGGTCAGGCATTCTTTTAGCGCAATCCGCAATAGACCATGCGAAACAAATGGAATTAAGCTGTAGTTGCGTCACAACAAGAGTGTTTTAATTTATATTAAGATACAAAATTTATTAAGCTTTTTCGGATTAACAAATCTATGGCGAAAGAACTAATTAAGTCCTTTTATGGTTGACAGCTTAAGAAGTAGTGCTTTAAGTCCGGATGGCGTTTAATTTTGTAGCGCATTCCTCCCACATTTTTGCTGGATCTTTAAATGTCGCAGCACTATCTAATTCTTTAATGAAAACGTTTTTATGATTTTCTACAAAATCAATCAACGCCATCTTTTGGGCTTTAGTGACCTTTTCTCTTTTTCGTTATTTTATCCATTTAAGGAAATGTATAATGTATAATGCTCGGTGGCACTTTAAAACTGAATATAGTTTACATCGAACAATAATGAATGTCAAAATATTGACATTTACTTTATGTACATATAACTATTCGGGAAAAATTCCCTCAGGCCGTGAGTCAAGTAGTTAAAAAATGTGTTAAAAATTAAAATTTTGACAGAAAACTCAAATTTATTTTTGTTTGTCCACCATAAAATAAGTAAATAAATTTAAAAATTTGTTTTTCCTGTCAAAAATAAATTTTTTAACTAATAGCATAAACTAAACATACGGCATTAGTAGGGAATTCATGAATACAGGCATTATAATTTCCGAACAGATTTATGAATTTTGACAATTGTCCGCACGAGGAAATTGGATAGGAAATTCAAGAATACCAACTCAGTAGTCGTTTTTAATTTAATCAAAAAAATTTAAGTTCGAATAACTCACGAACCACTGGTTAGTAAACTGCGTGTTAAGTCTAATTTCCCGTGGATTTTTACATTTCGTTTCCCAACACAATTTCCATGGTTATAGTTTACTAATTGTCGATATTCAATATTTCAATAACAAATTAAAATTAGGTAATATCAAGTGTTTTCTGACAATTTGTTGTCGTTGTTTTGAGAAATGGGCATATCTATGTTTTGCCATCATATGATCTTGTTTATATTTTTTTTTTATTTTTCTTATTTTAATACATTGAGTTATAATAATAATAGCATTGAGATTTTTTATTTTCATATTCTCAACGTAAGTAGCAAATAAACCAAAGTTAAATATTTATTCGCC
The DNA here is from genome assembly GCA_951394425.1 of Tipula unca. Classification (NCBI taxonomy): domain Eukaryota; kingdom Metazoa; phylum Arthropoda; class Insecta; order Diptera; family Tipulidae; genus Tipula; species Tipula unca. The sequence continues at coordinate 204,414,462 of OX596380.1, forward strand.
CGATTTTAGTCCGGTTTCACGAAAACATTGGTTAACCTAACCGGCTGTGAAGCTAACCAACTGTTAACTTTTCCATATAAAATTGTCTTTTTGTCATCATTTCTTGCAATGCAATCTGATTATAACTCTTTTTTTATAAGAATATATTTAGCAGACGTATAAATATTTATTTGATTAAAATTGGGCGACTAAATATTTATACGTCGGTTAAATACTTCCATATAAAAAAAATTGTAATCAGATTGGATTGCAAGAAATGATGACAAAAATACAATTTTATATGGAAAAGTTAACCGTTGGTTAGCTTAACAGCCAGTTAATCAATTTTTCCGTGAAACCGGGCATTTGTCTGGCTAATTTTAACCGGAGATTTAACGAGCGGTTGGTGCCCGTTTGTATGAAATATTTAACTACCGATTCTCCAGTTAAAGTTAACCGACCGATTTTTTATTATTTTAATTTGACTTTTTATTGTATCGATAGAAAATGTTAATGTAGTCAGGTAAAGTGAAAATCAAAATCAAGCAATTATTTTGTTATTTAATCATTTAACCGCTGGTTAGCTAACCTATAGTTAAATATTTTCGTGGTATCGGGCATAACCAATTTAAGATCACAATGGATTTGGTAAAACTTTAGATTTGAAGAATTAAATTCGTTTATTTTAACGGATCTGGTAATTATTCTAGCAGAATATTCTTACTGCAGTTAGCAGAAAAATGTCAGCAGAAAAAAATTCTGCTTTATCGACATAATTTAAAATTATAACTCATGAAAATTAAATATAATTTAAAATTACAACTATTTTTGTAAAATGTATAATTAATTTAATTTTTTTAAATTATTGATTAATAATTCTATTAATTATAATTCATGAAATTTTAAAATGTAAACACAAGGCTAATGAAAAATAATCCATATTTTACTATCACGAAATGGTCTATATTTGAAAATTCGGGAATAGCTAGCACTTTTGATTTTTAGATTTACCAGGCTATTTATTTAGGTTATCATCACAATAGAGACATTCTATGCGTCGTATCAGGTCATATTTTCTGTGAAATCAGGTTGAAAATAATTAAAATTCCCACCCGTCATTTATACGTATGAAATGTGTCATATTCGAAATTTCGGGTAGTTGGCACGTTTCATTTGTCGTGTAAGCGAGCTATCAATTAGAATTACCATCCTAATAAACAACTTTTTTGCTTCGTATCAGGTCTTGTCGTCAGGTCATATTTTACTTTGTCGATTTACCGGGCTATTTATTTTGGTTACCATTACAAAAGAAAACTTCCATGTTTCGGATCAGGTCATTTTTTATGTGGGATCAGGTTACTAATAATTAGAATCCCCATCCATCTTTTAAAATAACCCATTTTCGAAAAATCGGATAGCTGGCACTTTTAATTTGACGTGTAAGCGGGTTATCCATTATAGCTAATTATAGTTTCTGGAAGTCCAGATGTAATTATCTCTAAGTTTGCTTCAATTTTCAATTGCTTTGTAAGTGTTGTTAGTCATAATTTAAAAACTAAACTGAAACCATGAATTTCTGATAGCTTATGAAACTTAATGGGTAAAAAGAAACAAATGGTTGTAAACTTAATAGTCATCCTGCTAATTTAAAACGTCGTAGGAAGGTAGACATTGCAATCACTCATGATAAAAATAGTTATTATTGTAATACATTTAGAAATTGTGGCAATAATAGTAAAATGACCTGGTCGATTGTTAATGGTATTTTAGAAAATAGCTCTAGGCACAACATTGATAAAATTTACTCTAGATAATCAGTAATGTTAAATGACCTAGATGCAATAGCAAATGAATTTGGTAAATATTTTTCACAATTTTGTAACATCTAACCTTAATTTTAATCAAAGTAATGTTATTGAAAGTTTTTTTATAGGAGATATTGAATATAGATAGGTTGGAGATATTGAAATTGTTAAAATCACAAATAGCTAAGAATCACAAATAGCTTAAAACACAGTAGTAGTATTGATATGTTGGCTAATTTTAACCGGAGATTTAACGAGCGGTTGGTGCCCGTTTGTATGAAATATTTAACTACCGATTCTCCAGTTAAAGTTAACCGACTTTTTTATAGGAGATATTGAATATAGATAGGTTGGAGATATTGAAATTGTTAAAATCACAAATAGCTAAGAATCACAAATAGCTTAAAACACAGTAGTAGTATTGATATGTTGGGTTTTAACTCTAATATATTAAAATGTACCATCAACAATATAACTCTAATTTTGGCTTATTTTATAAATCAATGGTTTGTTAATGGGATTGTCCCGGATACATTGAAAACTGCTATTGTAATTCCAGTATTTAAGAAATGTGATAAAATTGCCATGGACATTTATCGACCAATAGCTATCCAGCCTCCTATATTGAAGATTATGGAAAAAGCTATGCAATGGCGAATGGATTCGTTTTTCAAGCGACACAACATTCTTAGTAACCATCAACATGGCTTTATTACAGGGAAAAGTACTAAGTCAGCGTTAATTGACTTTCTAAATAAAGTTCATACCAATTTAAATATAAAGAATACTGCTGCTGCAGTTTTTATTGACTTCAAGCGGGCCTTCGACATGGTTGACCACAGGCAATTGTTGACTAAGCTAAAGTCTATTGGTTTTAGAGGTATTGCATTGAGTTGGTTTCAGTCCTATCTTAGAACCTTTATATCGCTTTAACTTTCTGCAAATGCTAATGGTCCGGCTGTTGTAACGAACATGATTAACTCTGATATGAGAATCTTACGTACATGGTTTGATGCTCATTCTATGTTACTAAGTGAAAAAACCAAAGTTATGTTCTTTAAAGTACTGGGTAATCCATATCGAAGTTATATTCCTGAAGCCTTTTACCACATTCAAAATTGTGATTTATAGTTAGCAATCATTGTATACAAATTGAATTTGTTACATCATTCAAGTAATTAGGTATGTATCTTGACTCCAACTTAAATTTTAAAAATCATTGTCAAAAATTAAAAGAACAACTCAATTCGGCTTTACGAGCTATTTACATATTACGCAAACTCTGCCCTTCCGACGTTTTGATTATTTTTTATTATGCTTGTGTTGAATCTCGCTTGGGCTATGGGCCACTTTGCTGGGGTGGAGTATACATGAATACTCTTGAGCCGCTCTTCATCCTGCATAAGTATATTCTTCGTGTTATCTTTTTCAAAAGTTGTCGTGATCATACCTGGCCTATTTTTGTGACTTACAGTATTTTACCTTTACACCATCTTTATATTTTTAGAGTTTTAAGACTGTTTTATTTCCGAAATGGCCATCAGTTATGTAGATTAATTGGTGCTTATGATGTTCGTGATAACTACCGGAAAATATTAACCATCCCAAAATTTTCTACTGAATTATTTCGTAAATATTATTTGGCTTCGGTGTCAATTTTCTTCAATCGATTACCACCTAATTTGCGTCTTATAATAAATGGCAAATGACTTTTAAATTCATTGAAAAGTTGGTTACTGGAACATGTTCGTTTTATGTTTGCTAAACCATAATTTATCTGTTGTCTATACTTACTGTATTTTTTATTGTTTTTAATTTTTAATTGTTAATTCATTCCCCACACAACAACAATTCATTCTATTATAAAATGTACAGGTTAATCCAAAACTGTCAGTTGACATTGATTAGCCTATCTTCTTAGCCGAATTGTACGTAATATGTGTGTATCCTATTGTAATTGGTTAAGAGAATAAATAAATAAAAAAAATAAAAAAACAAAAAAAAAAATAATTGAAATCCTAATCCATTATTTTGAGCTATTGCATACCAGATGACCAGATATACAACATGAAACATCTCTACCTAGGTCTTAACTCAAATTCTTAGTCCGCATGTTTATATTCAAAAATAATTTCGTTTTTGAATTTAATTAAAATTTCAAACAAATCTAATTAAGAAATATGTCGATAATGCCAATATTTCTCTACAGAAATATAATGTGTTTGGTCCCTTTATAAAAAAGCTCTTTAATAAATTTAGCCTTGAAGAGACATTTTGCAGATCAGATTTTTGCATGAACCGCGAATGGTCAGTAATGTAGAAGTACGTACAAAATAATTAATTATAAGAATATTTTATTGAGATACCACAGAGAATTGATTATGGTAAACTGAGTTGTAATATAAGGCAACAACAACTAACTGTCTAAACTATACAACTCATTAGAATGCATATTAAAGTAATTGCCTGACACTGCGAAACTTGGAATGTGATCGAAGTAGAGCGATGAAGTACATAATTTAGCTGCAAGTACATATACATATGTAAGTATATGTCAAATACTTGTGCTAAAATCAAAATTCTAATTCCTCCCTTTTTTTTTATTATCCCAAATATATAGATACCTATAATCTTGTTTATGCTCGAATGTATTTTTTTTTCTAGATCAGTAATTTTCCATTAATTTTCCCAATCTTTACTCAATTTAATACCTTAAATAAATGTTAAACTGAAAAAAAAAATTATTATAGCCAGTTGCCAAGTAAATACGAAAAGCAATAATTTGTGTGACGCATAATATACACCGCAGTTCGCGGTTCATTACAATTCAATCGAATTGATGATAGAGATCGAAGTTAGCGTACTCCTTCTTGAGAAGAATTTTTTCATATTTCTTTCGATTTAATAACAAAGCAAAACAAATAGCTTCTTCTTATTCTTCGTAATTTGTGCCTTTCTTTGAATTTCTTATTTAATCTTATTATTTTTTTTGTTTAATTTTTGAATTTATATTTACTCGCGCAAATATTGACAATTCTGTAACTATAGTAAACAAAAATGTTATTATTATAAAATTATTGAATTTAGTACACTTAACTAAATACCACTAATAGTTATTGTTGGAACATTATACTCTCAATTATGTATACGTATATAGCCCATAATATGGTTTACGTTGGAACTATAACAGAACAGATCGAATAGCAGCAGCAGTTCATAATTTAAACCAGCATTTTGATCAGGAATTGTTTTATGGAGGCGCTTAAATCGTTTACATAAATGTATATAAATAATTTAAATATTTGCTTAATTTATAGTAGTGTATCAATTAAAATAGCGATAGTAAATAAATTAGGAATCAAAGTTATTTTCATATATGTTTATGTATTTGTGTCATAAAGTCGTAATTTTTTCGCACAATGCATGTTGTAAATAAAACTTAACAAACTGTTATATATAGCTCATTGCGATAATCTTGTATTTTTTTTGATTTATTTCGGGGTATTAAACCAAAATGATAATCAAATATTGTGAACTTAAGCATGTTCGTTCTTATCACACTAATCCACTTTAGCCAACAAAAACAGAATTATACGTGAATGGAATTATAATTTATAATTTTACAATGCGGTAGCTACGTGTCCGGTGCTCGATATGTGGATTGATTTATTTGAATTGTATATCTTTTATGATTTTCGATAAGGCGAACTTAATACAAAGACTTAAAAGATTTTACATTTAATGATAAATTAATTTAATACGATGTAGGATGTACATTTGTATATCATTGCTAAATCATTTAATAATTTTCACTAAAAGTATTACGTAAATACGTATACGGCACACAAGTTTCGTAAACCTAAATTGCATGAACATGTTTTCCAAGAATACCACCACAGTATCCTTTGCTTGTCGTAGGAGGCGAATAAACGGTTGGATCGCTTGGTTGACGACCCCCATCCGTACAAACAAGAATCTGGTTATAAAGTCAACAACACGAAAAATGGATACCGCCAAAACAACACCGGACCAACGCTTAATTACTCGGACACGAGATTTACGATCGGCACATGGAACGTACAGTCACTTAAAAAACCAGGAGCGTTAGAGGGCCTAATCACATGTATGAAGGAGTATCGGCTGGAACCCGCAGCTCTTCAAGAAACTCGTTGGTCTAAAAGTGAAGACCATGCTTCCCAGGACTATACATTGTTATACATAGGAGATGACCTCTTTTGAAATTTTGGAGCAGGCTTCTTGGGCCGCGTAAAGAAGGCTGTTTTGGATTTCCAAGCAGTCAATACCGGATTGTGTAAGATATTTGCCAACCTGTCGATAATTTGTGTGCATGCGCTCACAGATGTCAGCCAGCCCCAAGATAAAGACTCATTTTACAATGACATGGACGATCTGATCTATACCCGAACACGATGTTAGAATGGTAATTGGGGACTTTAATACTAGAGCTGCAGAAATCAGACCGACTTATGTGAAAACATAGGTTCGTACTCCCGATACGAAACTGAGACCGATAATGGTGAGAGAATGATGTGCATACTTTGCAATTGCTCACGATTTTAGAGTAGCAAGCACGTTTTCCCCTCACAAATAGATACATTTGGAAACATGGATACATCCTTCAGGACCGGGATGGAAACTTCTGTGTCAACATCGATGCAGTACTCGACGCATGGAGTGGACACTTTACCAATCTGTGTTCATCATGCATCACAGACTACACGTTTGAGAGAGTAAAGAGGTTCAAATATTTGGGCTCTCTTATCACTCACGCGGTAACGATGGCTCCACGGTGTAGAGAACGCCTTGGCTTGATCAGGTTGTTTAAGACAGTATGAAGATCCAGCCGAGGATCGAAACCGTTAGAGCCAGATTGTTGATACAGTAAGGGGCCAGTAACGACCTTTAAACATTGTTTATTATTATTACGTTAATATGTTTTTAGTAATTTTAATTATTGACAAACGGCGGTATGTTTTATAGCTGAGATGTATCCGCATGTAAAGTTATTGACACACGAATTAAGCGCTTTTAATCTATATTTTAACACAGTTTTCAAGAACAAACATTTTCAGTACCAATTTGACCCAACAGATAATTCAGAAATGGAATATGAATTGAAATGTAATTCTGTAATTTTAAAATTTAGGAATTAGAATTGGAAGCAACTTAAAAAAAATTGCATTTGAGCGGCGGGTATTGAAAAGATTTAAATATTTGTGGCTCTATCAAATGATGAAGAAGGATTCATTTGTATTTGTTTTGTATCTGCAACGTCGACGAAGTAATGTACGTAATGTATATACTAGCAGCAAACTCAAGTTGCTCCCATCATCCGAAAGATGAATTCGAATTAAGTGTGTGAAGTTATCCCAGGATTTTATCCCAGAAAAATTAAAAATGTTGGTCAGGCAATACTGTTCTCATCCCATTCCAGGATTTTAAAAATCATCCCAAAATTGGATATCATCATTTTAAAAATTTGCAAACGACGTGTTAGCTTACATATTCTTGTGGTAAGAAGTAATTGGCACAATAGGCTAAGAAATTCATATAAATACGGCCCCATACATAAAATTAGGAGTTTAACTACTGGTTCTCGAGAACCATGGTTGCAAAAAGAAAAAAAGTTTCCTTTGTTTTCGACTTGACATTATGTCCATTTGCTGTGATAAATCGATGAACACCAGCCGTATGTTGTAATTGGCGCAATGGGCTCATATGTACATGGCTCCATATAAGAAATACAGATTTTAATTAATGGTTCTCGAGAAGCTTCCTTTGTTTTCGAATCAACATGATGTTCATTTGCTGTGATAAATTAATAAAATTAATAAAATAAAATCCGTATTTCTTATATGGAGCCCTATACATATGAGCCCATTGCGCCAATTTAATATACGGCTGGTGTTCAACAATTTATCACAGCATGTGTACAGTTGAAAACAAAGGAAACTTTTTCCGGCAATCATGGTTCTCGAGAACCAATAGTTAAACTCCTAATTTTATGTATGGTTCGAAATTCATATGAATTTTTGATCCTATTGTGCCAATTACTTCTTACCACAAGAATATGTAAGCTAACACGACGTTTGCAAATTTTTAAAATGATGATATCAAATTTTGGGATGATTTTTAAAATCCTGTGATGGAATGAGAATAGTATTGCTTGATGAACGTTTTTAATTTTTCTGGGATGAAATCCTGGGATAACTTCACACATTTATTCGAGTTAAGGAGCGTGTTGTAATTTTGTTTTACATTTGTGGCTCTATCAAATGAAAAAAAACGCTAAAATTCATTTAAAGAAATGATCGGGATATAGAAACAGATTTCATTGATATTAACATGGTTCATGCCCTAGAAATATATCCACTGCCATCTTAAGAACAAGAAATAGCAGGCTGGTTCGATTAAGCATCTGCCTTGGTAAAATGATTGGGATTTTGGAGTACGATCAAGATTTTTTCAAACGTGGCAATGTCTATATATGTGTTGAGAAAAGACCTTAGCATAAGAAATATTTTAATTGTTCTTCCTTATAAGTTATAATATAAAGACAGTATTAAACGATATGTTTGAATTGTGTACATAACTGAAATTTATGATTGTTTCTGATTTTGATTTCCGTTCAGAATCTTTTCAAATTCGCACCAATCATATAGCAAAACAAGTGCCCGTATGTAAGAATTACATATACATTGTTAGACCGGTGATGAGATGAGAGGACATTGATGATTATTTGGAGATGGTATCTACTAGAATATAATTTTTTTTTCTTATCACACGCCATACATTAATCATCTAACATATGGTACATATATAATTATCCTGTGTATTACAATATCACAATAATTTTTAATTTATCAATATCGTATTTACTCATCATATTGCCTGCCTCATGCAATTTATAATTACATACGTATCAAACTAAATGATTTGAATTGGACAAAGTCTAGGTCTTTGAAATAAACTATGTATTTGAATATTGAGTAGATTTGATCATGAGCGGAATTTACGAACATGTATACATATCATAAAATCCCGCGGTCAATTACTAAAATGTGTTATTATGGTCGTAACCCGTATATGTATATGCTGACATAAGCCCTCATTGTTCCATAAAATAGGCTTGGATCAAAATTTTGGCTTAGATTAATTTATTTGACAACCCCAATTTTAATTTTCTTTGAATACTAGGTATAAATTCCAAAAATCATACATAAACTAAATTTTTCATATTTTGCTGTTAACATTTGATATAACTTATTTAACGGGTGTGAAGTGTGTCCACCCGTAAGTCTACACAAAAAAATTAAGTAGAAATTCAAAACCTTAAAGTTAAGTGACATATAGAACAAGCGTTCAAAAATCGCCCTGCTGAAGCAAGAATCGTACCCAAATTGCGATATACATTTTTGGGTAGCTGAGGACTTTTATTTATTTATTGGAGTAAGATCTATACATATGACCTGAATGAAATCAAGAAGCAGCAAAATGTTGCTTCAACCTACATTTAAAGCAGTTTCTACTTAAGGTGAAATCGATTAGATGGTCGATTTTATTAAAACTTTTGGCCATCCTGTTGATAGCCTCATTATCACCATAGTTTGTTCTATGTGCATCTAAATGTAATAATTGATGGTCCTGTAGATTTCTGCTAGGCACCTATAATTTGATTGATTCCAATATAGATGGTGCGTCGATGTGATGAAGTAAAAAAGTTCCCAATAAATGTAATATTTAGCAATTCACGCCTGTTTTCAAGTGTAGTCATCGTATAGGTTTTGCAGCCAGTTACGTATAGTGGTAGTTGTTTCACATTAAGGCAATAAAGTAATTCATGGTTATAAGGACAACCGTCTTTCAAATCTGACATAGACTAATATAAGATCTTGATTGCCTCTATATCATTACATCATTTATTTAGTACTGTTGAATAACTAATAATGGTGTTGCACTTATTGATGTTGAGGTTGAGTAAGTTGAAGTCACGCCACATCGCTAGGTTGTCAACATCTGTCCTGGAGTTTGTAAGTATCATCGATATTCTCCACAGTTGTGTATATTTTGAGGTCATCGGCAAACATTAGGACCTTGGAATAATGAATTACTGCAGTAATTCAGTTGATGAAAATGAAGTAAATCCATGGGCCAATATGGGAACTTTGAGGTACACCTGAGGTGGCATAAATTGGTAAAGATATTTCCCATTTCAATATATTGAACGCGGCTGCAGAATTCAATTTATATAAGCTTTCTAGTGTTTTGCAATGACTGATGGAGTCAAAGGCTTTGGCAAAATAACATCTACTTGCTTGTGATTTTCAATTACTTTAATCGTGCTGCTGGTGAACTCCATAAGGTTAGTTGTAGTAGAGCTCTTTGGCATAAAACCGTATTGGTATAGTGATGTGTATCGAGGTACCATGGTCCGGAATGAGTTGCAAACTACCAGTTCAAATGACATTGGGTTGATGACGTTATACCTCTATAATATGAAATTTTATTCAGTTTCCGCGTTTCAGTTTTGCGTTGTGTATTTATGTATACTAGACTCAGAATAACATTTCAGTTTTTCATTGTAAGCCTTGTCCTTTTGATTTTTTAAGTTAATTATTTTCCGATCGTACCAAGGGGGATACCGGATAGGTTTAGATATGCCAGTAGGGATATCATATAAATTGTTGTATACATTTCCATATAATTGTACAATATTTGTCTACAATAATCTTTCCAGTTAAAGCGTTCAAAATAGAGAGTCAAGTTTGTTATGTCTGCTTTTCTATAGTTGTAGTAAGTTGTTTGGTTCTGGTGACTTTTTAGGCAGATCTTCATGATTATTTCGATAGATTTATGGTGGATATCGTTGATACAGAATGGTGATAATGATTTGAAGATTTTTAACATTCAAAATTGAGATTTTAAAAAAAATTTAAATCTCCATTTTGTACCAACATACAACGAGATAAAACACCTCTGTCCTAAGATACGTACATATATATTCTAGATTTAAGAAAGCTTTATTATTTTTTAGTTAGATATAGTTCTCAGCTACCCAAAAATGTATAGCGCTATCTGGGTACGATCCTTAGTTCAGCAGGGGAATTTTTTTAAAATTTCAATTTTGTACTAGCATACAACGTGGTAAAACACCCCCGTAAAATAAGTAAAGATACTTGTCTTCTAGATTTAAGAGCGCTTTAGTTAGATATAGTGCACAGCTACCCAAAAATATATATATACATACACCCTTGTCTGAAGTCACTTAGCTACTAGATAGAGGATTGTTTTTATTAATCGGAACATTAATTTACTTTAAACAAGTGCATGCTCGTGTTTATCCCTTGAGTTAAGGTACTATTCCATGCACTGATTGACTGAGTTGACTGAAAAGATGATAGCAACAAAATTACATTAGAGTAACAAAGACAATAAATAAACGTTTTCTTTTTTTGCAAAATAATTTAACAGCGTAGTTTAGTATTAGACATACCAAATTTGAAGTTTCAAAATTGTTTTTATAAAGAAAAAATTGACATTTACAAAATCATAACTTTGATTAAAATTGATATTTACAATTTTCTTCCATTCAAAAATTATTTTTATAGTGAAATTCTTTTCCATACACAAACTTTATAGTAAAATTCTCTTCCATGCGCAAATTTTAGGTATGTTGTTTGTTTGACTGCCATAAAAAGTATTCGATTTGATACTTTTTATTGCAGTTCACACTGCTAACACTCAAATATTTTTTGACTGAGAAAAAATTTTTGTTTCATTTGTACAACTACTACAAATATAATTTCTTTTCTTGCTTTAAATTGACTGAGTCAGTCAATCAGTGCATGGAATAGTACCTTAAAGCTTTGGTAGTTTTTCTATCGTTTGCTAATAAGACAAACAGCTTTTAACAATTTATCGGTTTATCCGAATTTTGTTTATTATTGTCACTAATACAAACATACATATTTATTTAGTATTAGGACAAACTTCACACTTTAAAACAGACGCGTGAAATTTGTCCCAAGTGTTGTTTTTGTAATTTAGGAAAAATTTTGGACAAACTTCACGCGAATGTTATTTAAAGTGCATTTTTTTTGATTTCTGAAGTTTAGATTACGTAAATAAAGTTATCATGCAGAATCAATCAATTGCTTTAAAACAAATTTCATGAACAATAATATTGAACTAAATTCCAACAAAGAGAAAAAAATATATGTATGTATATGTCTGTCAATAGTTTGAGGGTTTGCAATAATTATTTAGCAAAAAAATATCATATAAAAATTGGCTACTATATTTATTTCGCAAATAACATCATGAGCTAAACACATACGATGTAGATGATCATTAAAACGGCCATGTTCATAAGAATCGCTACCAAAATTCTTAACTGGTTCTTTTTTAAAGATAAAGCATACTTCGTTGACCTCTAATTGGGCTCCTTAGGTCTTTCAAGGCGTACTCCTTTATAACTTTCTTCCCGTAGTTGAAAGAAACAGGAACCTCTGGTTCAGGACCAACTAAAGTCAATTGCGAGCCATACAGTAGAATACTTTTATTTTTAACAGCAACATTCAAAGCCTCAATAACACTACGTGTCAGCGCTATTAGTTCCACCTGAAAACCAGTACAATGCGAACCAAGACTACCGAAAAGTCTCAGGTTCGTCCAATAGGACAGTAGATTCCAAAACCTGCACTGAGGTTAGAACGGGAGCCATCAGAAAAAAAGACTATGGACTCATCTAATTTGTTAAGAAAATCCTGCGAACTCCACAAATCTCTCGAAGGATAAGCCACCGAGAAAAGATTTGAGAAATAGAATTCTGGTAGTAGTCTGTCATTAGCCATATCGATTTCTGGAAAACATGAAGAATACTTTTTAAAAATTTCTCTATGTCCCACGATAGAACCGATAACATTCCATGCTCCAATGCAGACGATATGCTGCAGAAAAGATTGGATTCCATGGCAAGAAGTGGAGTCGAGGACATAGCCCCAGTTATGGCTCTGCAAGCAAGATTTTGTAGACCACTAAGCTTGGCTGCAGAAGCCTTCAGGTCAACCATTGGCCACCACACAATAGAAGCGTACGATAGTAGCGGTAGGACCAGTGATTTATAAATGAAAGAAAGCATCCTATAGGGCTTAAACACCAGGATATCTCAAAAGCTCTTCTACATTGTCAAAAATGGCAGTTGCTTTTTGAAGCTTGTAATCCAGGTGAATCCTCTAGGAAAGTTTACTATCTACGACAACACCAAGGTGCTTGACGTGGTCATATTTAGTGATCGTTCTCCCAACAAGAGAGGGAACAGATAGTTCAAGAGTATTCATTGTCCTTGTAAAGACAATTAAATCAGTTTTAGAAAGGTTGACGTGAAGACCCTTGTCAACACACCATGCCTCCACAATAGTTAAGGCATCCTGAGTTAGGTCGGATAAGATACTGGGATGTTTGCCTGAGACTGTCAAAACGAGATCATTAGCGTAGCTCTGTGCAATGCTGCAGCTTTACAATTAACTCGACAATGACCAAAAGCCACAGCAGAGATGAGAGCACACCTCCCTGAGGACAGCCTTTGGTAAGATTAACAGAAACTAACACCCCATCCAGCTCTGCCTCCAAAGTACGAGACTTGAGCATGGATTCAATCCATAAGATAATGGTGCGATCAATACCAATATTGGTACAGGCAGTATTGAATGTAGCACATGAAGTGGTATCGAAAGCTCCCGCAATATCCAGGAAAGTACCCACAAGAAACTCCATATTATTAAGATATTTCAATTCTGGTTCATGTATAGGGCGGTTTCACAGGAATTACCGACTCTGTAATAGGCCGAAAGGACTTAGGATCCGTATAATCGGACTTACCAGCTTTCGGGATAAAAACAACTCTAATTCTGCTCCTAGAATTTGGAACAGTGCTAAAAGCAATACACGCTTCAAAAAGGTGGAGCGAATGATCCTGAATTAGAGGAAAGCCCTGCTGTAGTTCAGCAAGAAAAATGCCACCAAGGCGCGCCATCCCAAGACATCACGATTGAACAGCTTGTGAGCCAAACTCCAATCGGGACTTGCAACAGTATCTCGGCAGCAACATCATCCGAATTGACAATATCACAACCAGGAAAATGAGCCGAAAGGAGCAGCTCACCAATTTCCTTGTTGGAAGAGGTAGGCTGTCCGTCCGGTAGACGAAGAGAATCAAATTTACACATACTGTTCTTAGCTAAAGCTTTATTGAGTCCAGCGACAGTAGATTTCTTAGAGGCTCTTAGAGCGGATCTTAAACTTCTTTTATATGTATTCCTTTTGTCTTAACAAGAAGTTATCCCAATCAATCTGTTGCTTAGACTTTTTTGCTTTGTTCTTCAGTTTTCTAGTAGATTTCCTTAATTTATTAAGGTCAGAGTTCCAGAAAGGTTTGTTCCGAATCTTTTGATTAGTGATAAGAGGACACCAGTTTTCGAAGGCTATCGTAATTGCCAATTCAAGTGACGATGCTTGATCTTCAATGTCCTTCCTCGACCAAATAACCTTCGGTGGCGCAAATGAAGAACCTAGCTCGTGAGAGAAAAGAATCGGTTACTGTCCGATTGCGGTAACGTTTAAGAGGCATGTCATCCGTCACCCTCCAGTCTAAAATTAAATCAATATTACCTCCTGAGAAGAACTCCTGAGGGTAATGTTCGTACTACCCCAGATCGTGTGATGAGCGTTGGCATCACAGCCAATCACCAAAGGGGTATGCTGAAGAAGAGGATATCATAGTAATGAACACAGCCGTAACATCGGCCGAGCTACAATCGTGAATAAGAACTGTATTGAGATTATTGCCAGTAAAAATGCACCTTCGAGTTTTATTGACAGAATTCTTACAGAAGATTCTGCCATTAAATAAGTTCAATCCAGAGACAGCATTATCAAGAAGATAAGGAAAAGGAATAACGAGCACGTAAAATTTCGCAAACTTTAAGTGATTATGCCGTATGAAAAAAGAAACGACTTGAGACTAAATTTGTATCTTTATACTTTGGTCCAATGTTCATGACTTATTTTGTGTAGACTGACTTATTTAAAAATTTACAATAAGGTCTGCTCGCAAGCCGACTAATTGTATAGACATTTTTTTAGTTTTCACAAATATGTCTTTTCATAAATGTTTGTCATTTGAACAAAATTGATGAAATTATTTTAAAACTCCCAAAATTGTGAACTGTCAATTAATCTAATGAGAGGCTATATGTTGAAATAAATCGCGATTTGAATTGGACCGGCAAATGACTTATGTCACACCATCATATTGATTATGTCAAATAATTCAACTTATTTCAAACAAGTCATAAATAAGACTACATCTACAGTCTTAGCAACTGTCTTGATCTGTCATGGATTTGCGATTGCAAAAATTTAATAGCAATATCTATAGCGGAGTTCTAACGAGAAGTTCAGTTACCACAGGACGAGCCAGAACAAACCATTCAGTAAATTTAACGTTGTTCAACGAAATTGTTCGTCCGAATACAAACCATCCGATTATTCGAATAAAATATTATTTTATGTGCGGCTTGCAAAGTAGTAAATTCTTTTTCTATATAGAAACATAAGAATGACAAAGCAACCATATGTTATCGATAACAACGCCATTTTGTCGGTACAAATCAGCAAGCCATGTTTTGGTTTCTTTTATTTTTATTTTATTAGTCTAATTTATAGTCGAAACTATAGTTTAAAAATATTATGTTGATATTCTAAGTATTACATTTTTTTTTTTACATTTTTCAAAACTTGAATGACTTATAAGTAAATTATTTTCTTGGATCAAAACTAATATATGAGAAGCTACAACACACTGTACTAAGTAAACGAAAATCTGTTTATTCCAAGTACTTATCGCATCCATATTCAACCGTTTTGTTTTCAAGGCACTTTCCTAACAAATGCCCATATTCACAGCGATCCTCATGTGCAATAGTGGCACAAGCATCTGCGACTTTTTCGAAACATTTCAAACCTTCCTCATTGGTCACCTTCATTTTTAAAAAGTCCACGAACACATCCTTTTTGAATTGTCCATCTTCAACAACGCCAAATTGTAATTGCATACAGGCCACCATGCATTTGCCCTTTTCTGTTTCGGGCATTTTTTGATCAGCTATCGCATCGACATCGGCTATACATTTATATAAATATCAAACAATATTATTAATTCCAATTATGAAATTCCTCGCAAATAATTCACATACCATCCGATGCGCCTTCCTTTTCTTTACAATCCTGGGCCAAACTTTTTATCATTTCCTTTTCCTCTTCACCAGCATTTATACCAATGACCAAAATCGATGCCAATGCAACAAAACAAATCAAGAATTTCATTTTAGAAATTAATTTTATTTTAATAACAATTTGATGAATAGATTTTTAATTGAAATCCACGACACAACTGATATTCGAATGGCAATTTGTTTTCGTTTTTATATGAATTTGAAACGATGCACATATGGTAATTAATGATGGGATGGATATCTTTGACTATCGAGAATATATGTACGTAGGTATGTATAACTTTTTGTACTAATTATACTGTACAATTTAAATTAACATGGTGGGGGATACGTATGTTGTGGTATCGGCATGTATGTTAGAACTTAGAATATAATTAAAATTTGTTATGGCAAATTCTAATCACATAAACATCTACAGATTGATTGTAATGACGTGTGGTCCCCGGTTATATTAACTGTATGCGATATAACGGTGAGATAACAAATACTTGTTGTGAATTGTATATATATATATATGTATGTATGCATAATAGACACATATATATATATATATATATATATATATATATATATATATATATATATATATATATATATATATATATATATATATATATATATATATATATATATGTATATATATATATATATATATATATATATATATATATATATATATATATATATAAAAATATATACAAATATATATATGTCTATTATGCATAATGAACTGCAAAATGAACCAGCAAAATACACCGGAGGTGAGAAGGAAATATGAAGACACGGCAAGACAAGTAAAAAAGATGGCAAGAAATCATCGTAGAAAATACATAGACTGAAAATATTCTCAAGGATGCCGAAGAGGCAGCAGCAACCAGAAATATGCGCACTCTACACCAATGCGTATGAAAGGTCACCGGAAAATACACCAATATACCACCTATAAGAGATAAGAATGGTCAAATCCTAACACCAGATGAGGGACAGTTAAAGAGATGGACAAAATATCTCGGAGAGGAAATCGCAAACAGCACAGAAAACTTCGAATTACCCAATAATGCTCTTAACGAAACAATCAACACCCATCCACCAACGGAACAGGAAGTTAGCAGTATCATATAATAATAATAATAACAGTGTTAAAGGCCATTACTGGCCCCTTACTGAATCAACAATCTGGCTCCAACGGTTTCGATCCTGAGCTTGGTCTTCATACTGTCTTAGACAATCTGAAGAGGCCAAGTCGTTCTCTACATCGTGGAGCCATCGTCGCCTGCAACGACCTCTGCGCCTACCATATGGTGGCTCTCCTTTCAGAGATCGCTGCACAATTCGTTCCGGATCAGCACGCAGAACGTGACCGAGCCAGCGTACTCGCTGAGATCTAACTTCATGTACAATATCGGGGATCTTCATCAGATCTCTGATCTGGAAATTGTACAGAGCTCGGTATGTACCATCTATTTCGCGTTTAGGGCCGTAAATCACACGCATGATTCTTCTCTCAAATGTAAGGAGCCATCTCTCGTATCCATCTCAGCAGTATCATTAAGAAAATGAAGAATAACAAAGCCGCTGGAATAGATAACATACCATCCGAAATATTCAAAGGTGACGCATCTGCAACTGTGAAGACTCTAACACCGATCATAACGGAAATATGGAATTCGGGTAAAATACCACATAAATGGAAAGAGGGATTAACCATAATGATTCCAAAGAAAGGAGACCTAAGAGAATGTAAAAATTGGCGAGGCATATCACTACTCAATACAACAATAAAGGTGTTAGCAATGATAATCCTCGACAGAATATCACCTACGATCAATTCGAAATTGAGGAAAGAACAAGCTGGCTTCGGACCAGGACGTAGTTGCATTGACCATATAAATACGATCCGCATCATCATTGAACAGTCCACTGAATGGAACTCCCCACTATACTTTAAGCGTGCATTCGATACAATACATAGAAACGCAATATGGAAGACACTTTGTGAAATGGGCATCCCAAATAAGATTATCGAACTCGTACAAGAGATGTACCATGATGCAGGTAACCGAGTTCAATACAAGAGCAAGCAAAGTGATGCATATTACAATAGCAATGGAGTAAGACAGGGATGCGTACTCTCCCCACTACTGTTCCTAGTAGTATTAGATAGTCTCATGCGGAAAATGGACCACAAATCGCCCAAGGACATCCAATGGGGACTAACAGGAAAACTTAACGATTTGGGTTACGCTGATGATATATGCCTGCTAACACATAAATACACGGACATGCAGCAGAAAATAGAACAGTTATCGGACTTAGCGAAAGAAGTTGGTCTAAAAATAAACATTACGAAAACCAAGACGATGAGGATAAATACTACGATAACCACACCAATAAGCGTCAACCAACAAAATATAGAAGATGTAAAGGAATTCGTATACTTATAGGTTATATATATATAGGTACACTAGCAGAAACAGGCGGAACCGAGGAAGACAGTAACAAGCGCATAAACAAAGCCAGAACGACATACAACATGTTACACAAAATCTGGAATGCATCTGTCCTCTCCCGTAACACCAAGATACGAATGTTCAACTCGTGTGTAAAATCCGTACTCCTATATGGCTGCGAAACGTGGAAGCAAAATCGGCAGATTACGAACAAACTACAAGTATTTGTCAACAAATGTCTAAGAAGAATACTAAAGTGCTTCTGGCCCAATACCATATCAAATGCGAAACTCCATAGAGTAACTAATCAGGTAAATATGGAAAATGAAATAAGGAAACGTAAGTGGAGATGGATCGGACATACACTAAGAAAACCAGCAAGTGACGTAACATGCATGGCCTTAGAATGGAACCCTCAAGGGAAAAGGAAGGTTGGACGTCCACCTGTAACGTGGAAATGAACGGTGCTAGCGGAAGCGAAACATCTCGGCAAATCATGGAAAGAAATTAAAGCAGTAGCAGCCAATAGAGTTAGATGGCCCCACCTAGTAGACGCCCTATGCTCCTAAATTGGAGATAAATGTTAAAAAAAAAAAAAAAAAATGCATAATATACATAATTTATTATTGTTCTACGGCCCAAAACGCGAAATAGATGGTACCTACCGAGCTCTGTACAATATCGAGATCAGAGATCTGATGAAGATCCCCGATATTGTACATGAAATAAGATCTCAGCGAGTACGCTGGCTCGGTCACGTTCTGCGTGCTGATCCGGAACGAATTGTGCAGCGATCTCTGAAAGGAGAGCCACCATATGGTAGGCGCAGAGGTCGTTGCCGGCGACGATGGCTCCACGATGTAGAGAACGACTTGGCCTCTTCAGATTGTCTTAGACAGTATGAAGACCATGCTCAGGATCGAAACCGTTGGAGCCAGGTTGTTGACTCAGTAAGGGGCCAGTAATGGCCTTTAATACTGTTTATTATTATTATTATTATTATTATTGTTCATTATATAAAAATAACAATTTCATTAATTGTTAATACACCAAAAATCCTCGAAGATTATCTCCTAAATTTACGTGTACGAAATATAATAATTCGCATGCGATATTAAAAAACATAGCACAATATTTTTTCTGTTTCAGATTAAAATCGAATCGCGCGCACATCTCAATTCTCTTGTTTCAAGACGTGTCACGCAAACAATAATTTGTACATTGACATACACATACAAATATATGTATATGTATGTAATTTATATGAAATGAAACAATTTTAAAATTAAATTGTTGTTAAATTTGTACATAGTTAGTTTCTAAATGTGATGCGACCATTAAGTGTGATCATCTTCGCATGATCACACAAAAGTACTAAATCTAGTACAAATGTTTGACGAAAGGTAAAATCAAATTAATTATTTGACTGAAATGTGCAACAAGTACATAATATTTAGTATTGTAAATGGTTCGTAAACAATTGTAAAATTATTCGTTTAATTTATGATAAAATTAATTTTATATTCAATCGATTTTGGTAAAATAAATTTATGCTTGAGGTGATGCGTTAAAGTGATCTTCAACCAGTGACAATTCAAATGTATGTAAGGTGGCTTTTTGATCACGCAAAAGTACTAAATCTAGTACAAAATTTTACGAAATAGTAAATCGAATTTAAACATTTGTTCAATGTTGTTTATAAATTAATGTCATTTTGTGACATATAACAATTGAATTCTATATCTGTCAAGATTTTCTTTCATATTGCTCGAATCGAAAGTGTTGTGATGTTTTGAAGGGCTCATAACTATTATTTGAATTCAAATATGTATTTAATTTAAGTAAAATAAATTTGCATTTTAAATTAAATTAAAGTTTCGAAATGATATATAGGCGCCATCTTTAAGCACATTAATTCTCATTCTTATTAATGTTGGGATGAACTCATCTTCCAATATCTATATGTATAAATAAGTGTGTGGTGTCATTCTAGTGAAGAATTACTTGAGTTTTTCGTACTCCAGAATTCTTGAATCTGCTTTAATCCTATAAAACATCTTTCGCAAAATGAACTCTGTTAGTTTTGTCATCTTTATTTAATAGTGGCACTGTTTGGGATTTAAATTAAATATTGCGTGGTTTTTCTGTTATGAGGAACTAATCCGATTTTTATTCCATATCTTTCGAACCGCTGAAATTAGTTTACCATTACCATTTTAGAACTTCTTACCATTTTAGAACTTATTTTTGTCGTGCTGCCAACGATTAAAATAAAAATTTAAATCCTACCCTGATCCTAAAGCCTAAACTTTTTTTACGATAGCGATACAACTTATGGTTCACACAATTAAGCTATTAGTGAAATTAATGTTTCTTGTATTGGAGTAAAGATGTGTCTATTTCATGTTTCACAGCGTTTTTAATCTGCGTATACGATTTAATATGATAAGAACTTTTAACTTCCTGACCAACGAACATTTTATTTCATTTCAGCTACGTATGTAGACCGACTAAATTTTGATATATCACTAAATCGTAAACAAACAATGAGTTATAAGAGCAGTGAAAAAATATGTACGTCAACCACTTTGTTTCTGAGATAAATAACGGTGATTCTTATTTTTTGATACTTTTTTCGTTATTTACAGTTTCTCTGTAAATATTTTAAATTTTACTCTCAAACTTTTCCTCTCTACTTATTGCCTGATTAAAAATTTAAAAGATCAGGCATTTCAAATACAATCCTTTTGTCGGTAAAGATTTTATTACATTTTTTTACCATTTTCAATTTTTTGGACAGCGTCAGGCTCTCAGGCACCCTGAAATAATCAGATGAACTAAACAATTTTTTTTTATTAGGTTACAGATTAATTGATAAATCAAAATGAAAATCGAACATGCCAGCTGACTCAGAAACACCACCACAAGTATCGAGGAAACAAAGAAATTTGGAAAATGCAGACATCATTAATTGGCGTACTTACACTTAACGGAATATGACAACGAATATGATGTTACTATTGATGGTACTAAATGGTACAAAAAATTAACTAATTTCAAAGAACATCACAGTATGTGATGAATTGCCAATAAAATAATATATTGATTGGGACTGCTATAAAGAAGTTCTCAGAACATACAAGTACGATTTAAGAAAAGCCGAAACAAGGACCTGGAGGTTCTAGTGTGGCAAAATGCAGGAGTCCTTAAAGGTAGCCTAGAACTCTGTCACATTTCTACTAAATGGACTGAAGTAAAAGTAATATTTATATACGGCGGGAAAAAGCTCTCATAGCAATCCCAAAGCCGTTTGGTCTATAAGCTTATCTTCGTTTTTATTCAAATTATTAGAAAGACAAATAGAAGAGGCTCAATCAAGCCGGACGAGCTACGACATCTTAACATGTGTATACTATAAGGGACGATAGGTGGACACAGCTCTCCATTCCCTTATTGGCCCTATGGAGAAATTGCTTGAATGCAAGGAACCTTCTTGGATAGAGAGGTGATCTTTAGCAACGTCACACCGGGAGCAATCACTCGGGCCCTTACATTTCTGGGGTTAGACGGGTCAGTCAGAGACTGGATAGATCAAATGATAAGAGGTAGAATCGTTACAGCTCATCTGGGTGGGGCGTCTGCCAGTACATTTGTGAGTGAGGTCACATAGCAAGGTGGGGTTTGTTACTGAACCTGTAAGGACAAGGCTTCAGGATGGTCTATAAGCGGATGATGTTGCTATTGCGGTCTTTGCATACAATGCAACTGTGGACTGAGCGTGAATTAACAGAAAATAGAGCTGGTCTTCTTTACCAGGAAGCACCTCAATTACCTCAGGATAACCCGCCAATACTAAATAGTACTAGCTTAATCTTTGCGGATAGAGTGGAATATCTGAACTCATTTTGAACAGCTAGCTAAGCAGGCTACCAAACATCTTAGAAAGGGTAAAGAAAGTTAATTTAGCGCTCTACTTTTATAAAAATGCCATTGGGAAGAGATTGCGGGTCTGGAGCCCTACATTATAGTGAACTGGGTCTATGTCGCTGTAATAAACCCGAATACTATAACTAAATGGGGTGGTCGTTGAATTGTCAGCGTTATAAAATGTGGCGAACCTGAAACTTTTGATGATATTTAGTGGAGCACTCAGGAGCACACCTACTCAAGTACATATCTATATGGACCAGCATCAACATAGGGCACTAATCTATTTTGTGTAACAGGGATACTCCCATTACTATAACTGAGACTAACTGAGATTCCCACCAGAACGGACTGGGTGAGTGAGACCGTTATGAACAATGAGCCGCTGGGCTGATGGCTCTTCATGGATAGCTCAAAAGGGGATGGAGGGATCGTATTCCGTGAGGCACTGGAGATCAACCAATCTGTTCACCTTCCCGACTTTGGCAGTGTGTTTCAGGCTGAACTTATCGGAATAATGGAAGGTGAAGCTATATTGTCATATCAACGACGAATATTCTAATTTTTATGGTCAGTCAGGCTGTTATTAAAACGCTAGATTCACACTTCCTTACGTCAAACCCAGAATTGCCTGGCATTTATAAACAAGATGACTCATTGCTTCATGTAAACTGCTGCTTTAGGAGGAAACTGTGAGAGAAACAAATGACAGATGGTACAGAATTGTATCATATAGGTAAACAGCCTACGATTTTTGCTCCCCATCTGGATGACCTGACGGATCTTGGTAAGATCAACGTCAGTGATTTTCAACACTTTTGGGAAAGCTCAGGATGGTTCGATGAATCAGGAGAAGGAAACTCAAAATGTGGTATTATAGCTACGGACCAATTTGTGTCTATGCTATAGTCCTTTAGGACAGCCACCCCAACCAAACCTAACCTTAGTATATTGATAACTAAGTTTAACTCTGGATGTTTAAGTTTAAACGTTTAATATTAGTTTAAAACCACTTTGAAGATATCCAAAACAGTGTATGCATATAGTTACGAATGTACAGCTCGATGGGCGATGGCTAAGATCAAAAATGACTGTGACTTGTGTTACACGATGTTTATCTGTAATTACATATTGCCTGAATTATTTACTTGTAAATCGAACATTTACGACTCGACTTGTTCGAAAATATGATTCAGTAATTATTATGAATGAATTAATTCTACTTTGTAAATTGTCCTAATCTATATGTGTTTATTGTTATTCAAAATTCGTTAAGAGTTCATTTACTTTTATTATTATTGCAAACAATTTTACAATTTTATCCATTCATTTTCGAACGATTAGAAAATTTTATGATCCTCAATATAGCAAAAAATAACCCATACCAATTGATCCCCATTCAAATAGATACAAATAATATTGTAAATAGAATATTAATTAACAAGTAAATATTTATTCAAATTGCTATAATTGGGAATACTATACAAAAGTTTCAAGAATTAAATCATTAACTAGCTCCTGTATAGGTTTAAACGAGTAAGATACCTTTCTATCCCATACCGCGGCTCGAGATAAGATAATACACCGTAACCGAACGAAGCAAGAAATATCGAGTAGATACTGACATTTGTACGTTAATAGAACCTAATAAGTTAGCTTGGAAACCACCAACGTTTTTAGTTTGGCCATTTATTGTTTGTTATTGCATGAGAAAATTCGATATTATTCATATTTGGTGCGAACTAGTGAGTTTATCTATAGTATGTTGTTGATTTTAACAGATTCGACAATTTTTGTGAATTAAATTAAGCTATAGAATTGCGCTAATATATATAGTAATCGTAACATTGGTATATATAATTGTATTTATATAACTTATAAAAAGTGAATTAAAAATGCATGTGACTTTATTTTTTTGGTATGAAACACATACTACATAATATATGTACATAGTTCTAATATAAAAATTGATGATGCAATTAAGTTCTATATTTGCCAAAGTTATTAAACCTATATTGAATAAATATATATATACTCGTATATATGTATATAGAATTAGAGATTTTGGACACAGTAGCTAGGTAATTTTATATAAAATTGTTATCTATAATCGAAATTTTATTGCTATGATTATAGTTCCAGTATTTTATGATTAAAGATTTCTTATAATCGCGGCATACGAACTAATTTCAGACACTTGTCAAATATAAGATATATTTGACACAATTTTTCGTGACAAATTTACAAATTTTCATCGAATATTTTGTTTTCGTAAATTTATGCATTTTTTAAGGTGTGTCATGGCATATTGGGGCAGGTGTTGAGAGTCCACACCATTGATTAAGTGACATAAAAAAAAAATTGCATACTGTATTGTCTAGCACTTGTGCAAGACAATTTTACGATGTGAATGCTTAGAAAGGTCGATTAAAATTTAGTATTGAGAATTTATTTATTATTTTTATTTTTATTTACGGAATTTTATAAAAAAATAAAATTTTATTATCAAATTGTGGTCGACCTTGTGAAGCACTTACACAATAAAACACACGAAAAATTGAATAGCACTGATACAAGACAATTTCTCGTGTGTTTTACTATGTGAGTGCTTTGAAAAGTTTTTAAAAATTAATTAGATTAATTAATTAATAATTAAATGTAGGTACCAAATATTTTTCAATATTTGTTAAACAGAAGGTTGTTGAAAAAATGTATTGATTCATCAGTTTGAATACATTATATACATATGTATATTCTATCTGTAGAATTAAACGGTTGGATCGCTGGGCTGGCGACTTGCATCCGTTAAAAAAAATAAGCTTTTTTAATAAAGTCAACAAAAATAAAAATGGATACCGCCAAAACAACACCGGACCCCCGATCAAGTACCCGGACACGAGATTTGGGATGGGCACGTGGAACGTGCAGCCACTTAAGAAACCAGGAGCGTTGGAAGGCCTAATCATGTGAATGAAGGAGTATCGGCGGGAACTCGTTGCTCTTCAAGAAACTCGTTGGCCTAAAAGTGGAGACCATGTGTCCCAAGGCTATACGTTCATACAAAGTGGAGATGACCTCGGAAATTTTGGTGCTGGATTTCTTCGTAGGCTTAATGACTTGGATGGTAAATGGGGACTTTAATGCTAGAGCTGGCAGAAATCAAGCCGACATGTTTGAAAACATAGGTTCGTACTCCCGACACCAAACTGAGACCGATAATGGTGAGAGAATATTGCGAGGCTTTGTGAAACAAACCTTGCATTTGCATCACAGCATATGCGATAAAACTAGTTTCACAAAAGGATTTAAAGCTTGCTTCGAATTTATTATTTCATGCAAATTTGCATCGAGAATATTATTATGTACCGAATTGATTTATTTTTTATTTTAAATAAAAAACTTTTATTTTTGATTTTGTAGTTTAATTCTTCCTTATTGTGACAATTTTTATTTTTGATTTTTTCGATTTTATAGAATAGTTAACAAGGTACTGAGGAAGACGCAAGTCGAAATCGATTTACCGAAAAAATCAAAAATAAAAATTGCCACAATAAGGAAGAATTAAACTACAAAATCAAAAATAAAAGTTTTTTATTTAAAATAAGTTATATAGTGACAAAAGATTACACAAAAACATTAAAATGAACAACATTCATTTAAACTCAATAACCGAATTGATGATTTGCAGGCTATTAAAAATCGTGTACCGGGGTCGGCAATCTTGTCGAACCGATTTTTATGTAAGGAGTATACTGCAATAGTCGACACGTTATTTGTTATTCAATTAAATAAACATACTGGCGAACAGCAAAAATAGAACTATGTAGGGGCCGTGGCTAAAAGATCTTGCTATAATATAAACGACAATTACTTCCGTAACTTGCTATAGTTTGAACACCGCAGTCAGATTGACCACGTGTTAATTAAAAAAGGATGAACTCGGGTTGTGTAGGATATCAGAACTTATCGGTCAGCAGCCAAATACGTAGGTAGCGGTCATTATTTGGTCGCTACAAAGCTACGATGGAAGTTTTCGTTTCAGCGAAACCCGTGAAGGTTTGATAAATGAAGATCAAAAGAAACAATATCAGGATCTTGTTAGCCACAGCATTGCGGAAGCTAATTACCAGTCTGACTGTGTGAATTCTGTCTGGGAGCTACTGGAAACTTCGGTTGTCAGACCCAGGAATGATTGGTTTGATGAAGGATGTCGCCTTGCAGTTACCAATTATAAACTATAATTTTCCATTAGTGATTAAGTTTTTATAGCTTCGGGTATTATTAAAACCGGCAGATAGTTGACATAAAACCTACAACAGATTTGCTTAAAAATTATCTTTTTAAACTTTTACATTTCAAACTTTTCACAAACCAAATATAGAGTAATAAACAGATATTTCACCTTTTCAAAGTAAAATAGAGGGAGCATAGGGGGAATAGAACAAGGTAGCAATTAACTGCTCACTCCTGTTTATTAAGAAATTATCTATAAATTAAGCGGAAAATAAATAGTGCAAAGTGTACAAGTGATTTAGTTAATAACAGTGAAATTTATTTTGAAAGTGAAAGTGCAAAATGGAAACCAAATGTTGCAATCCACTTGGAGACACAATAACACGATATATTGTTGGTATGGCAGCGGGCCTAAGTATTACCTTGGTGCCGAGTACAATGAAAATTTGTAACATCTGTCGTCTTGAAATTAAGAAAAGATCTGCCGAAAGAGACGAAAATGTAAACATGGTTGATGTCGGCACTGCGCAATCATCACAGTTGTCGCCTCCATTATCATCTTCACCATCGTCAATATCATTAGTATTATTTTATTTTGTGGACAAAATGAATTTTATAAATGAATTTTTTTTTCGATGGAGCTGGCGGGCAGTACAAAAACAAAAAGCACTTCTATCCACTGTGCCAATACAGATTTTCCAATTTTGATAGATTTTACGATTAAATTAAAATAACTTGTAAATAAATTAAATTTATTGAATAAAACTGTATACGAAAAAGAAAAAGATGAATTTTTTAGTTTGGAATTAATAATTGTACTGAAATGTTAAATTCCACCCTAACTTGTTATGACGTTTTATTCGTCGAGTCTTCATCGTAAGGTAAGACTAATTAAAACTGAAATTTAAAGGATATATTGTACATTAATACCAAAGTTTAATACGATTATTTGAAAGTGTGTAAAATTGTCTTTCCAACGAGCTATCACGTGAAAATCTGAAAAAAATACTTAAGATACACGAGTTTCCGACAAGAACGAATTATAACGGTACTCCGCGTATTTTGAACCCACCGAGTTTTTACCCAAATTATATTTTTTCTTATATAAGACTGACTATCTACCCGAATTTCAAAATAATTGGACACCTTCCACCCGTATGTGTGTCTGCGCAACATCTTATATCGCCAGTACAATCAGATGCTAGCATATGCAGATGACATATGTGTAATTGGACTGAATAGCAACGGAGTGAAGGAAATACTTGATCCGCTTGTAGAGTTTTCAGCTTCTGTTGGACCCCAGATCAATGAATCTAAAATAAAATACATGATATAGGGACAATGGTACAGCAGATTTTAGTAGTGGCCACTACACGATTGAGGGAGTTACTACTCACGATAACAGTGTGGGTGATATGATATTAAAGTGCGCCTGGCAGACGACAGTCGTGCTTTGTATCCTCTAAGGCCACTGCTAAAATCTAAACATCTGTCAAGTGCCGAAGTGAAAGTTGGGCGCCGACGGATGAGTACGAGAGATGGTTTCTTACATTTCAGAGAATAATCATGAGGGTGATTTGCGGCCCATAACGCGAAGTAGATGGTGCATACCGAGTTGTGTACAATGTCGAGATCAGAGATCTGATGAAGATCGCCGATATTGTACATGAAGTAAAATCTCAGCGAGTACGCTTGGTCACGTTCTGCATGCTGATCCAGAACGAATTTTGCAGGGATCTGTGAAAGGAGAGGTTCCACGGTGTAGAGAACGACTTGGCTGCTTCAGGTTGTCTAAGATAGTATGAAGGCTAAGCGCAGGATCGAAACCGTTGGATTGTTGACTCAGTAATGGGCAAATACAGTTTATTATTATTATTATTCTATCTGTAACCGTGACTGAGATACACGACGTTTCGCTAATTCGAAACGTAAAATGTTTCTCCTTTGACTGAACTATTTTCTTCTATACACTTCGTTGTCTTATCACCGCATTCTTAGTAAACGATTAACAGTTTAATCTCATTTAAAGTTTTCTCATAATCATTTTCACTAAATACAAACACTTTTACCCTTATATTTAGGCCATATTTGTCAAATTTTTATCATCATATTATCTGTCAAATGAACTTTGTTAAAAATTGGCGGAATTTTTTGTTGTGTAACATTTTGTCAAACACATTGTCAAATGTTCGTTCAATTATGTGTTCTATAGACCACAAGACTATATTTTATAATGAAATAATTTGACTAAACTATTTTGAGTACTACGTATTGAAAATAAAATTAAATTGTGCACATGTTCTAATCAAATTAAAGACAATTAAGCATATTGCGAATTTTACAAATCCAGTTTAAAATTTTTCAATAAATAATTGATAGTAATTGGAATAATATAATTGTGTTTCAATTAATTAAGCAATAGATTTTCTCACGTGACCTGATAACTCATTCTTGCCAAGCAATACAATTGAAATTCAAATTCGAATAGAATTTAGAATTATATACATATGTAGAACATATACATACATACATCTATTATCTCATAATTAATACTCGATTTCAATTAACGTCATTCAAATTGAACATTCCTTGATTTTCGATTTTGTTATTCCCGATAAGAAGTATATACGTAATGATGAAAGAAGTCATCATTACGTATATACGTAATGATGAAAGAAGTCATCATTACGTATATACGTAAAATGCTGGAAAACTCATCTCAAATCCTCCGTTTGGAAAAATCTTCTTCTATGAAATATTCCCTAATGATAGGCCTCTTAGACCTATATAGCGAAATCTTGCCCAAATCTCCGAGAGTGTCTTGTTATTGGATTTGTTAACATCTATAAAGTTGCTAACAAAAAATTATAAATTTTCATATTGGATGCCAGTTAGTGAGAATGTTTTCGTTTTTTTTATAATTTTTATATTGCCATAATTATGTTAAAAACCACTTTATGAAATAATTCGCTTTCTTAAAATTCTCATTTTAACATGGCGGAATTTACAAATCCATATTCATTTCAATTGGATTTCAATGGGATTTTCCTTCCGTAATTTTTTTCTAATTGGAACCGTATACGTATTTTTTGTTAGAAACTTCACATGCTCAATATTATGATCATTGTACAATAGGTTTTTAAGTACCATATACCTATATTACAATCACTGCGGTTATGTTAAAGGTAAATAGTATAGTCTATACGCTTCAAAATAGATCTATGGGCTATTATAAACATAATTAATTTTAACTTCAAACGAGAAAAAATTAACACAAATATTTATTACAACACATTTTTATATTCAATAATAATTATCTAATATCATAAATTAGGTACACGGTGTTATCAACAATTTTCCAATATATATAGATTATAGTATTTGTACAAAATTTTCATATATATTTACCCAAAATTAGAACACAAACACAGTGAACATATTATATTTCATGCACAGCACTGTCTCATAAATTATTCAAGTCGTTGTTTAATTAACGTTTCGGTGAAGACTGATAAAATTTAGCTTCAACCAGTCCATTTTATACAGAGATCTAATTTTGATAGTTTAATTCGTTTTTTTGATATATATATATATATATATATATATATATATATATATATATATATATATATATATATATATATATATATATATATATATATATATATATATATATATTTATATATATATATATATATATATATATATATATATATAATATATATATATATATATATATATATACTATAGAAATTAATTAATTCAAATTTCAATCCGCTCAAAATGCTTACCGTTTTGTAAAACTATTTTACAAGTCCAGCAACATATTTTATGTACACTCTTCTGAGTCCAGCCCGTTGTGTACTAACTTCACTGTAGTTACTGAAATGAAAAAAAAAAAAAATATATAATTAAAACTAAACCAGACTAGCATATGGTCAATTCCATCCAAGGGCCAATACAAATAAATTACGTAATTTACGTCACCCAGTAAACTGATTCTTATATACTCGTATGTACATTATTAATTAACAAAGTATAATTAACTGATTAATTTACATCAATCGAATTAATTTATTTTAAAATGGTAATACCCCCCGAAAACACTAAATTAAACATAAAAATAAACAATTTGATGAGCCAACCGAATAATTGAGGGTCTTCAATGACAACGCGTAATTATATCGCGCGGCTAAATTTTTTAATCAATTACATAATACAAATTATGGGTGGATGTTTATTTTGAAATGTGATATCATTAATTTAGTTTCATATATATTTTGTGTATTTGTTTATATATAGCCAATTTTAATAAAACCCATCATCACCACTTAACCATATATTATTAATATACATATAAGATATAATACGTCAATACGTCGATCAAATCATTTTTTCCTATGCCTTACTAATTCTTGCATATACGACAAATGCCAAATTTTAGGAACAATTTCGGCTAAAATTCATGACGGTATCACTTCCCAATAATTTGAATCATAAATTTGCATCCATTTTTTTTATTCATTATTAAAATTGGTTGGAAGAGGTTCTGAAAGTACAACAACTCAGCAAAGAGCGCAATTTCTTTAAAGGAATTATGGGATTGAACCATACTTTCAGGCCGGCGTCAACTGCCATTCGGGGCCAGGATGGGGACCTTTGTGTCAAAAATCGACGCAGTACTCGACGCATGGAATGCACACTTTGCCTAACTGCTTGGTGATCATCATGCGTCGCAGACTGTAGTTGAGTCACCCCAAATACAGACTACGGAGATTTGCATTGATGATCCATCCCATGAGGAATTCACTAGAGAAATCGAATAAAATTGACAGCAATTGTGTAGCAAAGCAAAGGCGTCTTCATCTTACCCAGGACAGTTATCACATACCACATCCTGAGATAAACCCATGCGATGGAGATGACCCTTAAGATGACCATGTCCCGTAAGAATCGCAACCAAAATTTTTAGCTGGTCCTTTTTTAAAGATAATGCATACTTAATAGACCTTCAATTGGGCACACTAATGAAATTCTTCGACTTACAACAGTTAGAAGAAACAAGCCACTATAGAAAATCGAGGCGTTGGCTATACAGACCGCGATCTCATTGCCTTCAATTCCTGCACAATGTGCTGGTACCCCCTGGTATTGTGGAATCAAGAAGGTTAATAAAATCTTTTCAATCTTTGACAGGTTTAGAAATGGTCAATGATTATTTAAATTATTTAAACTGTGCATAGTGAACCCAGACTACCAAAATATTTCAGATCAGACCAAGGATAGTAGATTCCAAATCCAGTACTGAGATTGGAGCGAGAACCATCTGAAAAAACGAAACGCTGTAGAGGAAGCAGTGCCAATAATAAGGGTGTGTAACTAAGGCATGGAAAGAGTGGATACCATTGCAAATAGTGGAATCGAGGACATAGCTCCAGTAACAGCCCTACTGTCCTTGGAAGCCTTTAGATTACCAACAGCCTGGGTGTTACATCCCAGGATTTTCCAAAAGCTCTTCTACATTGCCAATATATTAGTAACTTACCGGAGTTTGCAATCAAGATGATATTTCCAGGAAAGTTTACTATCTAAAATAATACCAAGATACTTGACTTGGTCACATTTGGTAAACGGTCTCCCAAAAAGTGAGGGAATGGGTTGCTCTGGACTACATCCATTTAATCATAAATGGGAAATCCATGTGACAACGCCTTGAGCTAGTACCAAAAATCGACTTTTCTTGTATTTCTAAGTATTGTCTGTCAAAGTAAAGTATCTGACATCTGGTGAACTATTTTCAAACTAGAGCGAAAGGCTGAAAGGTGATCAAGCCATATAAAGTTAAAAATTCTGCGCAATATCATGTATAAACAAACTATGATCACAATTTTTCTCGTATGGGTTGCTGCGGCTCTTAAAAGGCGATTACATATATAAAATAAAAAATGTGACATAACCTTAAATACTGATTATAACCGATTTATTTATATTTGAAATAGCCTTGTTTTTTAAAGTTGCATAACAGAATTATTTAAAAATAATACAAATATGTTTAGGTTAAAATCAATTTCTAATTAATAAATGCCTATTTCAAAATTAAAATGCAACAATAGATTTGGGCCACATGTGGGTATTCTCCCTAATACACACTTATGTATATATACAATGTAAGCGCATAGTAATAATAAATAACTAAACTATGTATAGTCAAGTCATGATATTAATTGAAATATTAAATTAATAACATTAACAAGATGACATAAATGTATTGTACAATTAATTACAATTAATATAAAAAGAGAATAAGCTATATACTATATTGAGCAGTTATTGTTAATGTCATGAATCATACCGTTATATAAATTAGTAGATTAAACTCTTCCAACTAACTTAACAAGTCGTTTCTCATCATTGGTGTGGGAACTTCGTACATACAAAAAAAAAGGAATGGTGCGTGATCATGAAATTTGTTCAGCTCGAGATTTATAAATTGTATAGCTCGAGGACTTACAAGTCTGGGAACACAGCGAAACGCATAAAACGACTGTGAAGGTCTGATAAATAAAGATCAAAAGAAACGATAATAGGATTTTGTCAGCGACAACATTACGGAAGCTACTTGCCAGTCTGACTGTGAGAACTCTGTCTGGGAGGTACTGAAAACTTCGGTTGTGAGTGCTGCTCAACAGACTTTAGGTATAGTGAAAGTCAGACCCAAGAATGATTGGTTTGATGACGAGTGTGGTCTTGCAGTCGAACAACAAAATATAGCCCATAGTGAAATGCAACAACGTCTAACAATCGCGAGAAAAAACAAGGCTGCTCTTGCTCGGAGGGCAGCTAAGCGGATTGTAGACGGGAGAAGCGAGAATGGTGGAAGGCCGAGGTTCTGAAAGTACAACAGCATAGCAATGAGCGCAGTTCACGTGATTTCTTTCAGGGAATTACTGGATTGCACAATACTTTCAGGACTGCGTCAACCGCCATTTGGAATAGGGATGGAAACCTCTGTGTCAACATCGAAGCAGTACTTGACGCTTGGAGTGAACACTTTACCTGCTTAATTTTCATCATGCGTCACAGACTGTAGTTGAGTCGCCCCAAATGCGGACTGAGAAGATTTGCATCGAGGATCCATCCCATGAGGAATTCACTAGGGCCATGCAGGGATTAAAACGAAATCGCTCACCTGGAGTGGACTGCATTAATTCGGAGCCCTTGATATTCGGAGGGGATATTTTGTGGAACTGTTTTTTCGACCTTATTCGATTAATATGGCAAACCGAAATTAGTGGCCGCGATATGCCCCATATTCAAGAAGGGAGACCGCTTAACGTGTGAGAATTATCGCGGTATAGCTCTCCATTGTGGGTGAGGATGTCGTCCGAATCTATCAGTCACTGATCAGGTTTTTTCGCTGCGGATGATTCTATCTAAAATTATGAGATATCTACCCCCTTCAATCCGGTGTTCCTGGATTTCCGGTAGGCCTATGACTCGATTAATCGAGAGAGTTTGAGGGAATACATAGGAGTGCCAACAAAATTGGTACGACTGTGTAGAATGACAGTGATGCAGTCTCAATTTTGTGTTAAAGTTGAGAACAGGCTATCGACAATTTTTGCAGTTAACTCGGGTGTTTAACAGGAAGATGCTCTGTACCCGATACTCTTTAATCTTATGTTGGAGTATACATCTTTCGTATAAAACGCAACATCTTATATTGCCAGTCCAATCAGGTGCTTACATATGCTGATGACATATGCGTGACTTGTAGAGTTTTCAGCTTCCAGATTTTGGCACACCAGATTTTAGTAGTGACCACTACACGTTTGAGGGAGTGAGGAGATTCAAATATTTGGGCTTTCTTATCCCTCACGAGAATATTATTCAGGCGACGATGGCTCCACGTTGTAGATACCGACTTGGTTTCTTCAGATTGTCTAAGAGAGTACGAAGACCAAGCTCAGGATCAAAACCGCTGGAGCCAAGTTGTTGACACAGTAAGGGGCTAGGTATGACCTTTTAAAACTGTATTATTATTATTATAGCTCGAGTAGTACCAATTAACCATTTCTAGAAAACGTCTGTATACCTAATCAATTTATGGATATGTAACTCAAAAACGTTTAAATAAAATTATGATATTTTATATTTAAGAGTTACATAGATTTTGGTCACGCCCTTTGTTATGTTTTGATGTGAAAGTTGAGCGCTAATGGATGAGTATACGTACATGAAGACATTGTACATGAAGTAAGATCTCTGCGAGTAGGCTGGCTTGGTCACGTTCTGTGTGCTGATCCGGCACGAATGGTGCAGCGATCTCTGAAAGGGGCGCCACCATATGGTGAGGTCGGAGGACGTTGCAGGCGACAATGGGACCACGGTGTAGAGCAACTTAGCTTCTTCCGGTTGTCTAAGACAGTATGAAAACCAAGCCCAGGATCGAAACCGTTATAGTCGGATTGTTGACTCAACAAGGGGCCACTTTATATACTGTTTATTATTATATGTAGATAATAATTATAGTTTATGATGGTGTCAGCGGAAGTCTTTCTAATATGGATCAAAATGTCTAATATGAGGCCGAGAAATGTAATTAAACTTTAAACTTCGTACGTGTATAAGTCATTGCAAGCTATCCTCATAATAGATTCAATTTTTTTTAAAAATGTTGGTGTAAACATTTTTCAGATAGAAATTTTTCGATAAAATATTTATTTCTATATGGAGGCGCCCATGATCGGATCACTTTGAAATATAAATAGAACAAAATATCCCACGAAATGGTGTTATGTGCCAAATCTGAACCCGGAGCCAACCATTTTAAAATTTAAAATACTCGAAAAGTGATGCTCGTTAAAACTATACAGGGTGTCCCAAAACTGAGCAATTATGATATACATATAAACGAAAATGGTTCTATTCCAACAACAATCCAACCACAGGTATGGTAGATTTGACTCAAAAAGACCTCCCATCACCCCCTTTCGTTTGATCGTCCATTTTTGGGATACCCAGTATATTTTAGTTCGCTGCGATGTGAAAACTTTGGTTAAGAAAACGGTGATAACACAACAGCAAAAGTGTAAATTAATTTATGTAATGTCCGTTTGCCGGCCCCCAAAATGTTAGTGAACGGCGAAAGTCTGGCAAAGTTGTGCATCTACTAAATCACTCCAGCGCGTAGTAACATCTATCAGAAAAATAAAAATAATGTCCTAGCTATCGCTTGCTCACAATATTTATGAAGGAAGGTCTTGTAACTGTATATTCTTACATATTTCATATACTCGTATATGTAATACATATTGTGTTTCGATTGTATATGTTGATGACATATCAGTAAATATTTTGATACAATTTGAATACGCGTTTTTGTTTGATAAGCACTCGGCACGAATGATTGATGCGTATTAAATAAATGTATTCAAGTACACGCGCGGTGGTTCAACTAAAATACACATACATAATTGTTTTTTTTTGTAACTATTTTAAATACCATACTTAATTGAAAACGATATTAGATGATATAAAGAATATTAAGATTAATAATTAGTATAGATTGGTTTAACTTTTAATTTAAGATATTTAGATTGCAGACTTCATGTAATTTTGTATATCGTATGTACGTATATTAATGTTATTAATTTTTGTGTTTGTATCTACAATTAAAACAATACAACATAAAATATAAACTATTACATAATAATGTGTTAATAATTAATATTGATTGCTTTCGCATATCGATATGTAAACTATGTACGAGTATAACACAATTTAATTTTAATGTCTATGATGCATGATTGTTTGAGTTTATCAATTATGGTTAAATTACGATTTAAATCGGACAAATATTTTTGAGCAGTTTTTTTTTTTGTAGAGTTTGTTTTTGGGCGATAGAGCGACGACCTAAATAATATCTACAATTCGCGCTGACTTTCAAAGTATCGAAAGTTAATTATCAGATCTAATGTCGCCTTATTATTTGCACATGACCAAACATACAAATAAAAAACCAGACCGAACCATTCAGATTGGGGTAATCTAGTTGTATGCGCAAATTTGTACACACAAAAAATTTTAAGTGGCTGAATTGATTGACGCGGCATCAAGTACGCGACGATAAATTGATAAGAAATCAAACGCATGTGCGTTAGTACACAAAATAATTGATTTTGTGAACCTATCATGATTTTGATCTGTAAAAAAAGATAAAATAAGAATTTATTTAAATATTTGTCGAATAAAATTAATGTATAGTTTAAATATAATATGCTTCGTTAATGTTTAGTTTAGATTAAAACGTGGCTAGACAAAATTAAATTGTTGTATATTCTTTAATTGTTTGTATATAAAACGCTTGTGTTCGTAATTTCGTATATGTATAGTAGATACACTATTTCGATACGTTATAGCAGGCAGCTTCTGTTTGTATAGTTACGAATTGTGAAATATTATCAAAAGGCACGTGCTTTGGTGCGAAATGGTATTGTTTCGGGATTCTAAATTATCGTGTATTACTACATGTATTTACAGCTGATTTATTTCTCTGCCCTTGAATTTTAATTAATTGCATAATTCAAATAGTAAATAAAAAGAATTCGCGCACTTGGAATAAAATGCAAATATGTACGAAAAATTAACTTTGGGTAAATATAAAAATTATTGTTACGAATTGTGGAATCGAGTGCAGTTAATGGAGGGCAGATATGAGCGATAAATAATTATACGCAGACCGGAAACACCTTAATTTAGATGAATGTAAGTACCTTGTATAGTTTAGGGCAGTAATTGGTAATCCAGAGTGGGCATTATAATTATAATATATCAAATATATTTTATCCAGACAATTTTTTGTTTGAAACCTTCTTCACATAGTAAAACACATGAAAAATTGTCTTGCATCGCAGCAGTTATAAATAACAATAAAAAAAATTTTAATCGTAGCGCAGAGTTAAGCTGTCAAACCTAAACTATTTACGTTTGATGTTTACCATGTAAAGGGAGTTCAAATCCGAATTATGTAGGTTTTGGTTTAAATAGTTTACCGAGGTTTTGGTTTAAACAGTTTACCGGAAGTTTTTAACTTTCCCTATGGGGAAGCTTCTATTAAAAACAATTTAAAAATACAATTCTAGAAACGAGAGAATTTAAAATAATTCAGTGTTGAATTTCAATCAATAAAATTTAGTTTTAATTATAACTAAAAACGTAAAAGGAATGTGGTTTCATTTCAATGTGTGAAAGAAAGTTTCAATATCATTTACTTCCATTTCCATTAGCCATGATTTAACACCCTTCAAAAAGGTCAAAAAAACAGGAATTTGTTTTAAACTATCTCATTATAAATTTTAGGTGCCACAGAGCTAAAAAAATGTTTAAAATGCTCCTTTCTTGGTGGTGCAGGGCAATTAACGTGGTTTGCATTACGTTATGTATAGTTAGTTACTTTTAAATTCCTGTGGGAACTACGTAAAAAGAAATTTTTTAAAACTTTATAAACGTATAAATGTCTTAACAGAAGAATGTTTAAATTTCTAAATAAAGGTAGGGTAGAAGTTAATCGTGGTTTGCAACATATCGTTATCATTATAAAATTTTATACAACTATTAGGGCCTTCAAATTGGAATAGTAAATTCCACACCAACAAGTTACGCCATACTGAAGTTATGACTGCACAATGCCAAAATACACTGATCTAAGTACGGGTTCAGGACAAATATCACGTGGAAGGTTCTATTACATGCTAACAAATAATTTTGTAACGACTAAACATGACTCTTAAAACTAAAACGCTTATCGATCGTGACTCCTAAGAATTTAAACGACTCAACTACATCTAAAACTTTACAATAGTCTGAGCATGTAACACTATTATTTAAATAGTCTGAGGAATGATATACAGCATTAGTTGGGTTAGACACGGCTCCAGATAATATAGTATATAGAATATTTGTTTTAGAAATAAGAACCATGTAGTGTAGGTCAAACCAGCGTCTTAGAATTCGAAGATCGTTATTAATATTCTGGACATTAGTATCACTATTCCTGGAGCTATATACCATCCCTACACCATCAGCAAAGCCAACCGAATGCCCATCTAACTTTAGTTCGAAAAAAGAATTAATATAGATCAAGAATAAAATAGGTCCTAAGACTGATCCCTGTGGCACTCCCCATTTAATTTTTCTAAATTCACCAATACAGCTCCCAATTTTTACCGCCTGCTGTCTATATTAGAAAGGTAAGACAAAATCCGTTCGTTTGCAATGCCTCGTATCCCTGCTTTATCTAGCTTGAATAATAATAAATTGTGATCAATAGCGTCTAACGCTTTTGTAACATCTATAAAATTTACTGCAGTAGATTCATCGTTATTTAAAGAAAATATAATTTTATTTATGAGCTCTAGCAGAGCATCTTCAGTAATTTTACCAACTCTGAAATTAAATTGGTTATTTTAAAAAAAAATTGAATTTTGCCAAAAACGAAAGTAATCTTTTCTTTATTATTTTTTCAAATAGTTCAGAGAAAACGGAAAGCAGAGAAATTGGTCGATAGTTACCCAAACTAAGTGTATCTCCCTTCTTATGTAGTGGTATGACCACAGCTTTCTTTAAGACATCAGGAAAAACACTGGTTGACATAGTAAGATTAAAAATATGTATAACTAAGAACAGATGAAATAAGCGGTCCAACATATTTGATCAGAGAGTTACATATTTTATCATATCCGCATGCTAATGAATTATTTAACGAATTAATGGTATCAAATACCTCACAGCTATCAGTTGGACTGGGATTCTTCTAATGCCACTGGATTTGCACACGAAATAGTATCTTATCTTTAAGATCTTCAGCAATGTTGGCAACATATTTATTAAATTCATTTGCAATATTTACTTCATCGGTTAGAATATTATTATTCTGAAATCTGATGGTCTCAATAATAGCTTTCTCACTATTTCTATTTAAAAGTTCATTTACAAGTCGTCATTGAGATTTCACATCGATTTTACAGTTATTAAAACGTTGGTAATAATAAAGTTCTTCTTTTGCTATAGGAATTCACTTATTTTCCTCTCTAACTTCTTTATTCTATCAATTAATTTAATATTTCTGGGATGTTTACGTAGAGTGTTTAGGAGTTGATTTTTCGTAATTAACAGTTTTAGACAAAGAAATCGAAATCCAAGGGCGAATTTTTTTAGTTTTTTGCGCGTGAGAATTTTGAACTATAGATATAGGACAGTGTGTAATGTGAGTTGACAAAATATGAAAAAAAACTGTTGTACGCTTCATTTGAATTTTTGCATAAAAATATGAGACCAATTTTCCCTACTCAAAACGTCATTTAACTTAGAGGCTGAACAATCACTTGCCTAGAATGAATATTAGTTACGTCTATTCGATTTTTTAATGTTATTTTTTGTGATTTCAAGCGACAACATACAATGGTCAGATAATTTATAATCTAAAACATCCGCATTTGTAACCAGATTGGAGTTAACATTAGTTCTCAAGTGGTCGAAGTTGTATCAGTAACTCCAGTGAACTCTTGAACTAGCGTAGTCAACCCAAAGGAAGACATCATCTGCAGATATACCCTAACATTAGGATTCGTAAGATTACACTCTGAAATATCAATATCTAAATCACCCATAATAATTAGATTTTTATATCTGATACCATTATTGAACAAAAGTGAAAACCACGCAAAAACACCCATAGTCGATTAAAATATTTAACCTCAAGCTGTTTTTAATGTTTTAGTAACAAAACTGAAATTTAGACCATACTTCACATAGCCAATTATACCTCCGGATGAGTAAGTATTGTTACAGCAATCAACCAAATTAAAATTAGGAATCTTATAACTAGAAACCTCATTACTTTCAATTCAAATCTCTGAGAAAAATATAATATCCGGCAGGTTGGAATATGAATTAAGATGTGCAAACATTTTATCACTAAGCTACGGGAATTTTGGTGGATTATCCAAAAGATACTTTCATCTTTGGATATAGAGGAATTTTTTATTGATGAGAGATTTACCATTTGATCGTAACGAATACAGTTTATAACAGACATTTATCTTCTCTGTCCTTGATTACTAGTCTCTCACTCCCATCAATTTTCCTCATGAAAATTTTAGAAGTACGTACCCAAATATGTTTATACTCCTTTTCCAGTTGCAAGATTTTAGCCTGACAGTACAATTCCTGCATTTTGAAACTCGATGACTCGTTGAGGAATACAGGCTTACTCGTTTGAAAATCGCATGCTGTCCCCTTAAGGTTTCTTTTCAACTTGGATTGAAGCACTTCGGACTTAGTGTTGCGACGAAAACTTGACAACAAGAAACCCAAGCCATCATTTAAGACAAGCATCACAACTTCATCAATATTTTCGTTTGGTACAGAAGGAATACCAACCACATCAATTGAGTTTTGCTGCATAACCTTCATTTGACATTTCAATTTGGCATTTTTCTCGTTTTTTAACAATGAAATTATTGTTGAATGTATTTATGAATTTATCGCTTAAGACTTTATAATTTTCAGCAGATTTTTTTCTAAGCTGCTTTAATTCTTCATACATCATGTCCATGACATTTGATTGCCTGACCATTATTGAAGGCTGTTGTTTAGGTGAAGCTGCGCAGATGTCATCAATCCGTATTGCGGGCACTATATGATTGGTGTGGGTACCGCCCAATTTGTCCAATATGATGGGCCGCGCTTGAAGAACAATTTGGAACCCCCGTATAATAACTTCAAAAACTCAACAAGTTTTTATAGAGTTTGGATCGAGGAATATGTACATCAATACCAAATACATGTATAGCCCGAATACGATTTAAACTAAATTCAATTTGAATAGATGCTTCAAATTAGAATTATACATAAAATAATTTATATAGTTAGGAATTCCAACATTGATTATAGGATGGTATATTTTTTTGGTTTGAAAGTATACTAGTAGAGTTGCTGTAGAATTTAAATTTATTTTCATGGCTATTAAGAGCCCAAAACTTCGGTCCAATGACGCACTTTCATCTGCAGGTATTACTGTTGGTGATAGAAATAAAATGTCTATTCTGTAACTCGATTCCACTGGAAAAAAATTCCATTGGACAATTTGCTATTCTGTTTCTTTGGAAAAACTATAATTAATTTTGTTGGAATTTTGCTATTCTGTAACTCGATTCTATTAGAACTTTTGATTATTTTGTTAGAAAAATCTATGCCAGAAAAATTTCTTGTTAATTTTTTGAAAATGCTTTCTTCAAAAATATATGGTTTGCTTTAACAATATATGACATTATTTGCTTTGGCGACTGTCATTGTCGTTTTACGGCAAATTTTTGTATAAAAATAAAAAATATTCCGAGATATAGATGTATAGCGCAAAACTCATTTTACCAGTAGTCAATTGCCGGCTTACAGAGAGTGTTACCTACACGTCGAAATATTTCAAAAGATTGGCAGGGCTGATAAAACGCGATCGCCAGTGCTCTCGAGACTGTTAAAAATGATTTAACGGACATTTTCTAAACATTATACGTACAATCAAAATTTGCGGCCAAACAACATTACCAATCGCCAATAGACGGTTATTTGCTCATAGTGAATTCATCGAGTAAAATTTGTTAGCCGTGATAGCGACTTTCTGATGTTTTGCCATCTTTTTACCCCTTTCAATTTTTTTTATGTTTGCAAACATGCACACAAATTAGACGTGGTAAAAATAAAATCATAAAAATTCGCCATTAAACAATACAGTGTTTTAACCCTTTTATTACAATTTTTTAGATAGGCTTAAGCCACCCACAAGTGCAATAAGTTTGTTAAAAAATTAGAAAATTCTCAAGTGTAATTCGTTGAAACTGAAAGATGATCGGTCAACAGTATTTTTTGGATAAGTGCTATTCCCTGCTGACTCAGGTATAATAAACTCAACAAGAGAATTACATGTTTGGAAAATACAAATTCGGTGTTTTAGTTAAAAATTTTAATCGTTCAGCTTAATCGTTTTTAATCTTAGTAGTGCAGTAGTAATACAGCAGAAAAAATCCAACAGAAAATGTCCAGTCTAACGAGAATACCAAATAAATACCAATGAAAATTTTTCAACCGGGTTACAGAATAGACATTGAAATATATACGTACGTCACACTGGATTTAGTTCTTTTTGTGATTGGAAGCAAAACAACATTGGGTAAATGACTCATATACGTTCTTATATCTAAACATATAAAGATCTGTAAAAAGCTGCTGGAAATAATAATTTATAAATAATCTTAACGGATGGTAACCTGAGATTCACTATGAATAAAGTTAGACGAGTACTTCAAATTTACTAATGACCAAGTTAAAGTCACAGATTTTTCATTCCATATAGGCTTGTTATACTCCAGCCAATTGGTTATAAATTATATTATTACTTTTTGTTTTAGATGTCATTTAATTTAAGCTGACGACAACCATTGGAATACGTAAGTAATTTCTCAGTTAATTATCGATTACTTTATTGACATTACAATTATGTAGCGTCATCGTGGAATGTCTGAATAAAATAATCAACAATTTAGAAAGATAATGAATTCGGCAAAAAATTAGTGTCAGCCACACAGTATAATTAAGTTTTCAATTTTCTATTTTAAAAACAAACATTTCACAATTTTATACTACGCTTAAATATTTTTAGAAAAAATGATAGTGGGCTATTTTTAAACTGATTTTTCCAATGAAAATGAGTCTTCAATGTGATCAATCCGGATCTTACTAGATTTCAGTTTCATGCCGTATCATTATAATTTAACATATAAATGTGCTAAAGTTTATTTCGTAAAAATTGCTTAACGAATTTAAGACCGCCGGAGAATAAGCGAATAAAAAAGTGAGCTATAGATGTCCGTTATTGAATCAAAATTCAATTGACATTGTTTGTTTCAAACCCGATGGGAAGCAGGAGGAAATCTAAAATAATCACAGATTTGTTGCTGTTTACTATGTTCATGTATCCATCAAGATAAACAAAATAAAATAAAAATCAACAATTAAAATTGTTGATTTTGGAAGCAATCAATAGCTAATTGTATCAAAATTTATTAGTTGAATGATTTCAATGAAAAAACCATTAAATTTCAACATTTAAT
Source organism: Tipula unca (assembly GCA_951394425.1). NCBI lineage: Eukaryota > Metazoa > Arthropoda > Insecta > Diptera > Tipulidae > Tipula > Tipula unca. The sequence goes on from OX596380.1 coordinate 204,458,339, forward strand.
TGCTCTTTTGACTTCTGTGCAGATCATTTCCAATGCGTAGAAAGTATTATATGTCTTACATTGTACGTTCATAATACGCAATGAAAGTCGATTTTAAATAAATTTTGAAAGAAGTATGTATGGCAAGAATTTCATGAGCATATAGTGTTTGAACAGTCGCGCTCATTGGCATAGTAAATAGCGTCCTTGCATTGGTAATCGAGGGTGTCGGGTTTCATTTCCGGTGGTGACCAAGAATCACGATTAGGTGTTTTGTGTAAATGTGTAACTACATATGTGTGTTTGTCCGGGTATTGTACCGTGAGCCCATTTGTGGCATTGAGTATTGAAGTGATCCGGCCAACTTTAATTTAAATTTTTTTTTAGTATTTGACCTATAAATGATAAATTTATCACTCAACATAAATTTAAAAGGAAAATCTGGATAGAGAGAGAGAGGCCTGTATAATCAATAAAACGTTGTATAATTGAAGGCCTTGAATTAAATAATACAGATAAAATGGATAATTTCTATAACAAAATCGATAAAAAGAACACAGCTGACCTGGTGAATGAAACTGTCTAGACTAATCCAAATAAAATTTGTTTCTGCTATTCACCGCCAGTGGATTAAAACTAAACTGAAATGAATAAAAAAATATATCAAGAGCCCAGATTATGGAGTTAAGTTTACGTCATAATTAAAATAATAATGAGTTACAAAATTAATCTATTAATAAATCCAAAAGGTTAATTATTTGTTTTACCTTTTCCGCGATTTAACAAAATATTTCCAATTCAATCTGGTTATTTTGAAGTTGTATTTCTATTTCTATCTAATTTTAAAATTGATATCAATTTAATTGATCTGTAATTTTGCAATCAACAAAGTGTTAATTGTGAAGATTATAAACGTATATGATGTTTACTTTTAAAATGTAGTTTGAACAATGATCGAGTTTATAATAGTTATATGATCTAATAGAAAACGTAAATAAAATCTTTATCATTAATCATATCACAAATTATAGTATTTTATTTATCAGTAATTAGTTTTTCATTAACACCAGTGTTGAAATATATTTGTCCAATCCTGGTTACGGTTGAATTAATAATTTCTGATGTTGGTAAACCTGAAATAAGTTTTCTCTTTTGTTAGTTGTTTTAGTTGTAATAAAAATGTTAAGAGTATAACATGGAAATGGAGCATTAAATTATATTGAATAAAAGTGTTTTAATTCAATCCAAATTTCATCAGGTTATGCGCCCAGGCCAAACGTATAAAATAAAAATAATTTAATAAAATTTTGTATAATATATACTTACGTAATATTGAATTGTTGGTGTGAAATATAAATTTAATCTAATAAAAAAAAAAAAATAATTTAAAAAATATAATAATAACATGGCGGCGAGCACATTTGAGAAATTTGGAATAGTGCAATTTAACGGGAAAAATTTTAACAACTGGAAATTTCGAGTGGAAAATTTGTTGGATCAAAATGAATGCTTAGATTGCATTAAGCAAAAATATGAGAAAAACGATGATGCAGCATGGATCAAAAAAGACAAAAAATGTAAAACGTTAATAATACAGTGTATCAGTGATAACTATTTGGAAGTTATAAAAGATAAATTAACATCACACGATATTTGGAGTACATTATGTAGCGTATTTGAGAGGAAAGGAATTGCAAGTCAATTAATTTTAAGACGTAAATTGATGACGTTAAAATTTACGGAAGGCCAGTCGCTGGAAAGTTTCTATATAAAATTTGACGAAATAGTAAGAGAATTACGTAGCTCCGGGGGAAAAATAGAACAAGTCGATATAATTTGCCACTTGCTATTAGCGTTACCTAAATCCTATGATAGTATAGTAACAGCGATAGATACTGTAGATGAAGACAAATTAACCATTGAGTTTGTAAAACGAAAACTATTAGACTTCGAATCGAAAAAAAAATTGGAAGTTAACCAAAAAAAATCTGAAGATGCCAATACATCAACAGCTTTTAAAAGCACAACTTATGTGACACCAAGGAATAAAAGTAATCATCATGGTGGTCATGTTAACAACCAAAGTAACCATATTGGTGGACATGTAGGCAACCAGAGTGGTACATCGGGTCCATTAAAAGTGAAGTGCTACAATTGTGGACGTATTGGGCATAAAAGTTTTGAATGCAGATACAATCGGCAAGTGCATTTTATTCAAGGAGAGGAACAAGATGATAAAGTTGCATTTTTATTGGGGAGTGCTCCAGAATATTTTAATACGAATATTGTGCGATGGTATGTGGATTCCGGTGCAACGGATCACATGATAAATACAAATAATTGTTTCTCATCGTACGAGCAATTTGGAGAGCCTGTGAAAATTGCTTCGGCAAAACAAGGCGAGGACCTTTTAGCAAATGGAAAAGGAAATATTGATATACTACTAGAAGCACACGGTAATTTTGTAAATGGCAGTATTAATAATGTTTTATATGTGAGAGATGGTTTGCGTCACAATCTTTTATCTGTTCAACGATTGGAAAGTTCAGGATACAAAATAATATTTTATGAAGGCAGAGTTTCATTATTCAAAGGAAATAAATTATTAGCAGTCGGTTTGAAACAAAATAATTTATATGTAATAGATTTTATCATCGATAATAAATCACAAACCAATTTATGTTATGGAAATGGTTGCAGTCTAGCCCAATGGCATAGAAGATTGGGACATACGAGTTTTAACAATATGAATGTATTATATACAAATCAAATGGTCGATGGTTTCAAGGTCGAACGAAGTAATAATGCAAGCAGCACAGATACATGCGCCATCTGTATTAAAAGTAAGCAGACAATTTTGCCATACAATAAAACTATAAGTAATAGAAGTACAAGGCCATTGGAATTGATTCATTCCGATTTATGTGGACCTATACAACCACAAACATACGATGGTTATAATTATTTTGCAACATTTATTGATGACTACACACATTTTACTATGGTATACTTATTAAAGAGGAAAAGTGAATTATTTAGTTACTTTAAATTATATGAGGCGCGTGTAACAGCACAATTTAATGGAAAAATATCTACTTTGAGATGTGATCGAGGTGGCGAATATAGATCTTCGCTAATGATAGAATACTGCAATAAAAATGGTATTCGATTACAGTACACACCTGGGTATAGTCCTCAATTAAATGGAGTGGCGGAACGAATGAATAGGACGATAGTTGAAAAAGCCAGAGCATTAATACTGGACTCAAATTTAGGAAAAGAATTATGGGGTGAAGCCGTGAGGTGCGCGGTATACCTAATAAATAGATGCCCAACTCGAGCGTTAAAAGCAAATATTTCTCCTGCGGAAATGTTCTATCAAAAGAAACCAAATATTGCAAAGCTGAGGGCGTTTGGAAGTGTAGCTTATAAGTATATTCCAAGCGGGTTTAGATCGAAGCTTGATCAGAAAAGCGAAGAATGCATACATGTTGGGTATGCTGAAAATGGTTACAGGTTATGGTTTCCTTTTGAGAAATTAATTAAAACATCAAGGAATGTATTTATTGATGAAAACAAAACGATCAATGATTTAAAGGGGATTACAGTTCCAATGAATGTAGATCAAATAGAAAATAGTGAAGATTATAACAGTAATGAAACACAAAAAATCGAAAGTGAGGATCATTTATTACAAGATGCCGAAAATGAGCAACCAGTCAGAAGGAGTGTTAGAGAAACAAAGTTACCAAGCCATTTTCAAGATTACGAAGTAACTGGATTGTACACTAGTATGATGAACGAATGTCCTAAAGATTATAAAGATATAGAGAAACAACCAGACTCGGATGAGTGGAAATCAGCGGTGCAATGCGAAATCGATTCATTACTAAAAAATAATACATGGACTTTAGTAAAAAGGCCGGAAAGCGCTACGATAATTAAAAGTAGATGGGTTTTTAATAAAAAGGTTATTGGAAATAATGACGTTCAGTATAAAGCGAGATTGGTCGCGAAGGGATACTTGCAGAAATTTGGAATTGACTACAACGAGACTTATGCTCCAGTGGCAAAAATGTCAACTATAAAAACATTATTATCTATTGGAAATCAATTTAATTATTATTTGGAACAGATGGATGTTAAAACTGCATTTTTAAATGGAAAACTACAAGAATCCATTTATATGGAGCAACCGGATGGACTAAACATTAATAATAACTCGCAACTGGTATGTAAATTAAATAGATCTTTATATGGGTTAAAACAATCATCAAAGTGCTGGAATGATGAGTTTAATGTATATATTTTAAGTCTTGGTTTTACGCGTTCTAAAGTGGATAATTGTTTATATACAATGAATTATGGCGAAGTTAAATGTTACATTGTTTTGTATGTTGATGATTTAATCATAGCTTCAAATGACATGGGCGAAATTAATAAAATTAAAAAACAATTATCTGAAAAGTTTGAGATGAAAGATTTGGGAAACTTAAAACATTTTTTGGGATTGGAAATTGAACGAGATCTTAAACATAAAAAAATTGGAATCAGTCAACATCGTTACATTGAAGAAGTATTAATACGATTTAATATGGAAAATTGTAAGCCTATAAGTACTCCAATGGAACCTTATCTTAAATTAGAAAAATGCGAGGAAAACAATTTATTAACTAAAAAGCCATATCGTGAATTGATTGGTAGTCTTATGTATTTGGCATTAGGTAGTCGACCTGATATTAATTTTGCGGTGAATTATTTAAGTAGATTCGTGGATTGCGCTTCAGACACTCACTGGGAATATGCTAAACGTATATTAAGATACCTGAAAGGAACCAAGTATCACAAATTAATATATACAAACGACGGTAGAAGCGATCAAATATTAGGATATGCTGATGCTGACTGGGGAAATGACATTATCGATAGGAAATCTGTATCCGGATTCTTATTCAAAGTTTATGGAAACGTCGTGTCATGGACTACTAAGAAACAAAATACGGTTGCATTATCATCAACTGAAGCCGAATATGTGTCATTGGCAGTAGCAACAACGGAGGCAATTTGGATAAGACAATTATTGCAGGACATGGGCTTATGGGATCATCAAACTATTTGCCTGCTTGAGGATAATTTGGGTGCAATAAGCATAGCTAAGAATATGGATAATAACAAGAGAACTAAGCACATCGATATTAAATATCATTTTATTAAAGAAAAGGTTGATAATAACGACATAGAGTTGAAGTATGTTCAAACTCAAAATCAAATAGCTGATATATTAACGAAGGCATTACCTAGTTATATGTTTAACAGACATGTTTTAAATTTAAAGATAGTTACAAACTTGGATTATAATAATGTTTAATGTAGTTTATAATGTAATTTGTCAACATCAGTAATTAAGAAGGAGTGTTGAAATATATTTGTCCAATCCTGGTTACGGTTGAATTAATAATTTCTGATGTTGGTAAACCTGAAATAAGTTTTCTCTTTTGTTAGTTGTTTTAGTTGTAATAAAAATGTTAAGAGTATAACATGGAAATGGAGCATTAAATTATATTGAATAAAAGTGTTTTAATTCAATCCAAATTTCATCAACCAGTAATAATTTGTAATATTTATAATTATATAGCAGTGTTTCTTAATCTATGTCAAATTGCGGCATTAGAAATGCAATTTTTGTTTGTGTACTGCTCTTGTACTGAAACATGTTTAACCTATTTACATTGAATATGTCAACAAAAAATCTCAAAATTACAAACCCAATTTGACAATGAATTACATAATTTATGACTTTGTTCAAGTAAACTTCAAATAAGAACACCAAGAAAATGCAAGCGAAACAGAATTGTTTCGCGGAACATACAGTAAGTGCTACTGTTGTATATAGTTTTTACACAGCGAACTAACGATGACATAAATCAAAAGTTTATTCTCTCTATATAGAAAAGGACCCTTATTTCATTTAAAATGATAATGAACTTGAGTTCCGCATTCAACCATATTATATTTGCATTATAACTGGCTATCAGTTTGTTGTGGCAATAGGTCAGTCAATGTTGATAACTTTTGTTTTTTATAAAAATCATATTTTGGGGTTAACCATTTTTTGAGATTAATAATTTCGGTTTTATGCCTGATATACGAATGGGGATAAAAATCTAGTGATTTGTTTATCCGCACTCGGGCATCAGGCAGTCTTTGGTTTATAATATACATAGTTTTTCGGTTAGAAAAACCAGTGAACAAAGATAATTTTCTCCTACAATTTTCAGGAAATATTTCTAGATCGACGAAATTACAAACATCAGCTTACACTTCGATCGAAATCCTCTAGTCGAACCGCATTGAAATGTGGAAGCTGAGATTTTAAAGGAATCGTTCTGTATACGATTCTGAATTCCATAAAAGTGTATATAGGGAACACGGGTTATTTCGAAATATATGTAGTCAGCGATAACGGTGAGGTATAGTCAAAAATGCCAGCAAACGAATTAATTCAAAAACGTGATTGCATTATAGGTGCTTTGGCCAAACTTAATTCATTTGCTGTTGCAAAAAATACTGATTCGACACTCGAAGAGATTGAAGTTCGTTTATCGATATTACAGGAATATTTTAAAGAGTTTACATACAGCAATTGAAAACAGCTTGCTCTTAATTCCCGATCAAACCTCGAAATATGATGAATTTGAATTAAACAATTTTAAGGTTAAAGCAATTTTTGTTCGAGAAATTCGTCAATTCGATATACTCATTAAAACTATAGATAATTTATGCTCTCAGCAACTTCAGTTTTTTGACGGTCTCAAAGAACACGTTGACCCAAACAAATCAAGATATAAAATTGCCACCTGTTGTTACCGAACCATTATCAGGAACCATCCATTCACTTAAATGAAGCGTTATCTGATTCTCATAACTTTCAATTGCTGAAAAAATTTCTACGAGAATAATCTGCCGACCTAATCCGTTACATTCCGATCACTAATCTTAACCATGAAGAGACTTGAGACAAGCTGCAGACCAGATACGTAAAAAAGAAAGCTGTTGCGAATTCTTTAATAGAGAAATTCATGAAACAAAAACCAATGCAGCAGTTCAACGTGATGGAGCTTCGTAAAATCGCAGATGTGTCTGATGGCGTAATTCGTGAGTTAAAGTGCCTAGGTTCGCAGTACGAGACACGTGACGCATGGTTGGTGTATTTAATCATGAACAATCTTGATGTGCAATCTAAGGAGGGGTGGGCAAAATATTCGGTAGAGGTGGAGTCCTCTTCCTTCGAAATTTTTTAAAATTTCTTGATAAAAGATGTGACGTGTTTGAATCTTGTTTATCAACTAAGATCTCAATTAGTAAACAATCACCTCCATCGATGATACCAACTAGATTTAAATTGCACACAACCACCGAAAATTTCAAGTGTCCCTGTTGTGACAAAAATACCCAATCACTCTACAAATGTTTCAAAAATAAAAAATTAACTGTCTCAAACCACATTAAGATCGCAAACGACTTTCAATTTTGCTTAAATTGTTTGACTCAAAATCATTCAGCGTCTGAATGTTCATCCAGTTTTTCTTGTCAAATTTGTGGTCAGCGACACAACTCACTACTCCATGAAAATTCATCACACGCTACTAACCCAACCAAGATCAATATTCTTCATTCAACGGTTCTCAATTAAAAATTGTCAAATGACAATTAATCATCCAATCAACATTTCTAATCAATAACACTGACAATCGTTCAACTCCAACTTCAGTTTCGAACCACCCTTCAAACAACAAATTACATCACAGACGAATTTTGCCTCAAACAATGCAATTGTGTCATCTGATCTACTATTCACGTTTCGAACTCCTATGCTTCTGATCTTATCAGAAGTTCCGTGCGTTATTAGACTCAGCTGCAGAATCTAGTTTAATTACAGAAAAATGTGTCCTATCCCTAAACCTACCGCGTAACCATGCTTGTATAAATATCAAGGGATACAGCTTCTATAAGCGCCGGTAGAACAAAAGGGTCGGTTCAATTGAATATTTTTTCATCCGATAATCTCTCTTTATCCGTCAGAGCTCTTATAATGAAAAATTTAACTTCTGATCTTCGTTCAATCACAATCAAGTTAACCAAATACGAAAATTTCAGTCTTTACAACTTGCTAATCAAAATTTTAATCAACCAAGTCCCGTGGATATACTTCTTGGTGGGGAGAAAAATATCAACTTGACGATCTTTTTGCACAAAACAAATGTTTCGGTTACGTCATCTCTGGTAAAGCATCCCTCAAAAATGACCTTGATTCCGTTTCTTCTTATGAATTGCCATGTACATCATATATTCCATAAATTCTGGGAGGTAGAGGATATTGGGCTACAGTTACTTGGATTTTCGGACGCATCGGACAACGCCTATGCAGCTGTTGGATATCTGAGTGCTGTTGATATAAATGGAGTCTGACCGAACAAATAGGTGGTGGGACGGTTCAGATTTCCTACGTAAATCATCAGAACTATATTATGATAAATTTAATAAAACTAAACTATTTTTGTTATATTTGACAGGCTCTCAAATTAAAAGGGCTACCATGTTTGCTGTGCGATGGTTCCGCACTGAGAGCTTTTTAGAAGGTATTGGTCGAATCAACAGAGGTTCTGATTTACGACGTGTAAGTAAACTTAGATCATTGTGTCCCTTTAATGATGATTGGGGAACGCCAAGAGTTGACGGGCGGATTGGTTTGACCACTTGCTGTTCATATGATACTAAACATCCAGCCATTCTTAACGCCCGCCATCGGTTTACGGAGATACTCGCAAAGGCTTTACATGTGCGGTACTATCATCTTACGCATTACCAATTACTCGCCATCATGCGAATCTTTAAAATCAAGTAGCTCGTTCCTGCGTCACCTCCAGTCGTTACGGTTTAATTACGTCACAGCCGCAAATGGGTAATCTACTGTCATCTCATTTTATTCAATCTTATTTTAATGAATTGAATATAATTCAAATCCTTCAAAAAGATGGTGTACCCACATATAAAATAGTACAGCAGGTTCTATACGGAGGAAGGTATACTATTCTTGTTTTTAAATTACTTTGTTAAAAATTAAAACACATTAATTTCTTCACACACATGTTTCATTAAGGAATAAGAATTATGTATTGGAATATATTGTCAGACAAATGTTCAACTCTAATAGCCTCACAGATGCACAGAGCTGTGTTTTTATAACATTTTTCATAACATTTTCACACATGTTGGTCGATATTCTTGAATATTTTGTTTAAGTTACTGTAGTGTGAATAGTTTGATCTGGAAACAGTTAATGGAGTACTTGCATTGTTGCGTTGGCTATTCGAAAAGTGGGGTCCGTTCAAACTATACATGTTAAGTAAGGCCAAAGCATCTACATAATTCCAATGTTAAAGTAATTGTCAATCATAGTATAACAACATATTAGAAGAGTTATTTAGAGGATAAAAATACGGTTATTTGTTGTATTCTTGCAAAATTGGTTTAATTACGATCGGGTCACCCTTGTTAACTGTTTAAATCATCTTTGAATATGACTAAAAAGGTATTATCACCACTTTTGAGTTAGATAACTTTTTATAATATTCATCATTTTTTGTTTGTTATTTGATATTCTTACACATAAAAAAAATTATAGATTTGCAGTGACATTTAGGCATTTTGTGGGCATAAGTCAAATATAAAACACCAAATAATTGTATTAATAAGTAATATTTTATTAGTTATTACGTCTTCGTATGCATTAGTGAGGCTAGCTTTGGTTGTCATGGGCCGTTGCGTGGAAATACCATTAACAATCAAACTAGATAACTTGTCCTTCAAAAGCAGGATCAACTTTTCGATTAATAAGTATACAGCAACAGTATCATGGAAAAAACAATCAGAGTTGCGTAATAGATTAAAAGTCCTCAACAAAATAACATGAAACAAGTACCTCCATATCCTTCAACTCTAATTTCTTTTGTTTGATGAAGCTGAATTGTTGCAGTGAAATATTGTAACGTGGTATCAGAATTTCAGCCTAGTTATAAAATAATCCAGAAATTCAGCGATTATGAATAATTTTCCAAGGTGCACCTATCGTATCTCAGGCATTCTCGCAGTTACTTTCAAGATATGATTTTTTCAAATATTCTTAAAACCCATGCAATTGTCGCATTCTAGAAGATAACAGATCGATGTAGGATTAGCACATAATATGGATTTAAAATTATCTTATAATCTCACTAATTAATACGAAAAAACTAGTTAAACCCTTATTTTAGTGTGCAAATGTTTTATATTTATACAAAATGAGTCATATATACTTAAGGCCACTTTCGGTCATAATCCAAGGCGATTTTAACAAATAACCATATTTTGGATTTTTGCAAGAATAAGTAAGAATATTAAATGGCCTACAAAACAAAAGAATACATTGAGAGAATGTAAAACAAAATTTTGGCGGGAATTTTTAGGAGAAAGAATTTAAAGATAATATGATTTTATATTTTTTTTTATTTGGCACGCTTTTACCTAAAAAAAAGCAAGCCCTCTATCATAATTATCAGAGTTTTTATTTGACAGCCACAATACATGCCCGCGCAGCTTTAAATATCTGACCTCTGTATCTTGTGCAACAACAAAAAATCGTCTTAATTTCTTAGTAAAGTAAATAATTTTCTCAGTACAGTAAATAATAAACTTCTAGAAATTTGTAAGTTGACGTATTTTTTAACAGATACATAAATCAAAGCTAGCAAATTAAACTTACTTCGAAAATCTCCAACAAGTTGTTTAATAATATTATTATTGAATAAATTAAATATATTCTTAAATACTATTACAAGTTTTCATTATGACTAACAAAGAATGATAAAAATTATAAAATGTAAGTTATTTGTATTGCATGTCCGCGTATTCGTAAAAATTTTCATTCATAAAAAACATTGCAAAAAATCAATAACTAAACTATACAATACAATGCAGTGAACTTTTCCACACCAAATACAAAAAATAGTTAGTCAACCATATCCGGCGTGATGTGTGGAAATTAGAAACCGGCTAATTTTGTTATTGTTGCTGATAATAATAGAATTGTGTTGTGTTCTGGGAGACAAAATAATTTAGTAGAATTGCAATGCTTGCCGGAAATCAAAATAAATAAGTAAACCGATATAACTGTTATATAGTTCATTATTTGAGCTCCCATTAAAACCAGGCATAAGCCAAAATACGATAACCGTGTCACACAAATACAAAATGTATACGATATTATATTTCACTGCACGATAAGAAGGTAATTAAGTTTTATCAATCATACGTTTTTTTTTATATTTAACTAGCGAAATTTCAAGTTTATATTACAGTAGAAGATTTGCTTCAAGATTTGGCGATAACGTGTTATAAATTATTTTATGATCGTGTAAAACATAAAAAACTCAGATTGGTAATCAATAATGTTTATACGGTTGTGATTTTGTATTGAAATTTAATACTTCTCAAAAATTGAGACACAACTATACCACGTTGGTATCAAATGATTGATTGATTGCTTCTAAAATTATTACATGTTTTCAATACTAGTTTGGTATTTTGTTTACCTTCGCTAGTGCAAATTACTTTGATAAACGAATAAAGGTGATTTTGGGCGATGAATCATTATACTATAATTTATTCATATATACGAAATGTTTCGAAAAATATTATTCTCGCTAAATTTTTTTAAATGTATTAGCAAATTTGTATTAAAAATGTGTATAGAAATAGGTAATTTAAATAGGTACGTCAAGCGCGAAATCAAATATTTAGTCAAGCCGTGTTTGCGGTTTAATTCAAATTCATGCTTGAATTCCAATTCTGGGTCAAATTTAAACTTACATTTTAACTGAAACAAAATAAATAAAATTCAGGCGCAGATAAATTTAAGCTGCCAATCAAATTTTTAGTTGCATCCCAAGTCACATATATTAGCATATTCGACGAAGTTTAGAATGAATTTGGACGAGTTCAACCTCTGAAATAAAGCCGCATGATTTGGATTTGTAAACTAACGACAATTTTGTTTTCCATACTATAAATTAATATATTAGATCAATTAAAATTAGGCGGGCAAATTCAGCACTCAAGGCCACGGTGTGCTTGTTTACGATGTAACCTAGACAAACTGGAGTTTAGATACAGGTTAAAAACAACTAACCGTGGTTTTGGTCACCACTAAAGTCTAAAACTATACTTTGTATGAATAAAACGTCGGCAGAAATCGACTTTATATCGAAATTTGTATGGCAAACTAAAACTGTGCAATTGTGAGGAACTAAATGTATTGCTAGAAAATGCATGTTGCAAACGTTATTAAATAAATTCTACTGGCGAAATTCCTTTTGGGCTTTGGAGAGTATAGAAATAATTTTCTAATTCTACAGAACCTTGAATGAGTTTTAACGACCTCCCTAAATTACCCAATAGACTTTTCAATTGTTTTTCCGTTTTTGCCAAAATTGCAAACCGCGATTCAAAATCATACGCCACAAATCAGCTCCAGGGGCTTCAGTTTTCAATGAGTAACTATAAATTGAATGATTAATCATTAATTTTATGAAATTCATTATTTACATTTATATAAGGTTAATTGCAAATTGTTTTATAGTTTATAATTGTTCAATTTAGTTAATAGAAATTTTTTTTTTGCCAATCACATATTTCAAGGCAATCCAACTGGGAAAGTACATACTACTTATTAACAAATATTTGTCTATTCACTTTTCCAAGAATTTCTGAATCAAGTGCTAGGTCGAACTGCGTATTTTACACATGATAAAATTCATTTTAACAAAAAATCACACTGAAGTGATAGAATCATTTAAAAAAAAATCGATAGAAAAGAAGTATCAATAAACAACGACAAGTGTTTTTTACTTGTATGTATTTCTTATGTCGAATTAATAACTCAAGACGTCAATTTGTATATGTACATAAAATAAATTAAAATATTGCATATATGAACATACATTGGTTATGACGAAACAATAATTAATTTGCAATAGTATAAATTTATTACATAAAGCGCAGAGTCTGAGCGTACACATAACCTTTCAAGATCATTACGATAAGAAATCGTAATGAATATGTATGTATAAGAAATATATTTCAAGATCTCGGTAAATTAACACGTGATTGAATATTTCTCACAAAATAATTTTAAAATTAACTTACTTCAGCCTATATTATAGTTAAATTATAAATAAACCAACACAATTTATTACTACATTCATAGTCATAACAAATCATAAAACAACAAAAAATATTTTTTTTTCTCACTTTATTTATTAGAATATTGTAAATCACTTAATAATTTTTAGCTTATTTCACACTATACACTATATACTATTAATAAATAATAAACTATTATTTAAATAAAAAATAAAAGTAATAATTTTTAATTTTATTATTCATCAGAATTTTCAACAAAGCCCTAACCTCGTCAAAGTTGAATTTTGTACTGATTTGATTCTGACAGAGACAGAAACAGTTGACATTCAATCAGCTGTTTTTGATTTCTTAAAATTAAACAAAAGAAATTTATATTTATGATATTTTTGTGTGAAAAAGTGGCATCTGTTGCGGAGCATATTTATGATTTTAATGTATAAGATCTATCGAGAATTAGCAGAACTACTTATTATATTTGTGCAACGGGTTTGTAACTAAAATTTATATTACAGGGTGTTACAAAATAAGAATAAAAATATTTCGGAACGTTATAGAACAAACAGTTTTTGCGATACTTGGAACATGTATTATAAACTTAAGAATAAATATTATGTACTCGTTATTAAATTTAAAACAATTTGAAATGAAAACCCATTGGCGACTGCATGAATTGTATATATTTATCTGCTACAATTCATTTAACAGAACACCCCTATTCACTTTCAGTTACTAAATATTTTACATATCACAAACTGCGTTTGAATTTTTATTTTATTGAAATCTTGGTCTTCATCTTCAACTTCCAAATTCTAAACAAAACTAATTAAATTTTTAATCATTTAAAGAGATGTTTTTTTATTGGCTCCCGATAGCTGTTCGCAATAGCGATGCAGAGCACCCATTTCTCTACATTATCGATTAAATTTAACGCGCTGTTTATATGTAAACTTTTGGGCTGATTGGTATGAGCAGTGTGGTAGCGAGCAGAATACGATTCCTTATATTTTATTTGATACTTTTACCCAAGACGCAAGACAAAAATGATATTTTTATTTTTTTTATTTCATATAGTGACATCTATTGCGTAAAATAAAATTGATATGTAAATGCCATCTAGTAGAGATTACTAGTAGGATTTTAATTTGGTCGTTACTAAAACGCGTACTGTTTGATCGAATGATCCACAAACGGCCAGACCCATTCGATCTGGGCTCCAATCAAAGCAATTTACGGGTTGGGTAGATACTGTGGTCGCTTGCAGCATTTCTAATGTACCGGAGACACCTTGCTGCAGCCCATCTCCCGCGTCCTTTGTACGCGGTGATGGATAATGATACAGCCAAAGACGAACGGATCCAGTTCCACCGCATGAGATAAAAATATCACGATTTTGTGGCAAATGTTTACCACACCAGACCGTTGATTTAGCGCCACTAATCACGCCGTTTGTCCCGAGTGCGCGACCTGCATCTTTTTCGCTTACACAAGCAAATCCTTTGGTCGGATGTTTAGTACGCATATCGTAAACGTGTAAGCCCCCTTCGAGCGTGGTGACCACTAGTTTATTCATCTGAATATCCCTCCGATCGAATTCCAACCCACACACGCCATTTCGGGCTGTGGTTTCCCAGCTTGGCTGCATGTTACGCAAATCAAAAAGTTTTATGTCGCCGTTGTCATAGCCAGCTGCAACCGATCGATCTTCATTGGAGTGAGAGTCGCCGAATGCGACACACCAACAATCTCGACTACCGTTTCCTCCTTCTGCGACGGATAGCGGGGCTATGCACGCAACCGGCATACTTTTTTGCCGAGTGTCCCAAACCTTTACCGTACCATCACGGCTCCCGGTCACAATTTCAGGTGGACCACAGTTCAGTGATGTGCCGCCTATTGCATCCAATCCATTAATTATATCAGAATGAGCATCTTCTATTGTGTACACTGGATATTCTGGTCTATCTAAATCTCTACCAGGCATAAATAAGATTCGAATAAAAAATTTTTAGAATTATCCAGACTAAACTTACATGACCGCTAATCGTCCATTAAAATCCCCGGTGGCCAGATGTGAATTTTTCAAGCTGCAGGCTCCAAAAGAACCACATTTAAATGCCGCCCGCTTTTCAATTTCTTTTACCATTTCCAGTTTACCGGAATTTAATTCATAGATTTGGATTACCCCACTGCCCTTTGTTTTCGACCCCAGCACACAAAATTTAGCCGAACACGGAATCCATTTTACATCGAATACCGAATAATTCAACGATTTTTCTATATGACTTATCATCTGTGGCTTATCCATTTTGATTTTAATTTGAATTTATATCGAGCAAATTTCTCTATTGTTTGGTCGATAAATTTTACAATTTGTTTTGTTTTGATTTGACTACCGACCGGCTGTCAAATTTTTCACGTGGACCACTCGATTTTGTAATAGATTCAAGTTTTGTGTGTTATCTTTGAATTGTACCTAAATTATTGCTCTACACAAATAACATGTTTACGTCAAAAAAAAAACTAACCTTAAAATTTCGTGCATAAATATTTTGAGCGAACCGTGTAAGAAATTATCGAAATGATTGAAATAAGTGAATATTTACTTTGCAATTACGAGCAAAATAATTCATTTAGTGGTGAGCATTCGTCCTTCCTCGAATTAATTAATTTTTAAATCATGTATCATTCAATAGAACGGAACGAGCCACTTTGGAATTGTCGATGGACCAAGCTCCTCGAAAATTCGATCGTAAAATCAATTATCGAGAACGAACTAACGTTCAATGCCATCGAGAAAGATGAGGCAAATGCGGATAGTATACTACTGTGTGGTGTCGCCAGTTTACTAGCGTTTGTCCAAGAAAATTTCACGGGGCCCAATATCGATTCCCCCATCCATGAAATCCTGAGCTGCCAATGGGCAAATAACATAAATCTAAATGAATTACTATCCGTGGATGGTGAGGAGCTCAATCCAAATGTTCGAAAACCGGAGCTGCTCTATTTAAGTAAAGTGATTCTGGATAATTTGTACGAGCACTTTGAGTACAATTTCATTACCCAGTGGTGGCAGATCCGTCTTATCATGGTGCATCAAAATGTACTGGACGGGGTTACAAATACGCTATACGAGAAGTATAAAACTCTCGCTGAGAAATTGATTGCAACTTTGGATACGCTAGAAGACATGAAATTGATTTCAATACTATTGTTGGAGATGACCCAGGGGTACATGCTGTTCCGACGAGTAATAAATGCAGAGGAGATTTTAAATCAGTTAACAGAAACGTTAAATATAAATTTACACATCGAAGGAATACTTGGTGTTCGTACAAAATTTCAAACGAAACCCCTTCCTCAACTTGCGCTCAAAATAAAGTTCGGCGACTCTAATGAATTCGCACCGTCAAAAGAGACACATGGTTCAACTAAACTACCAACTTTATTACGACTCGACGATGATGTGCGCCTTGAAAAGGTAGAGTTTGTTGAGAAAGATGAGAATACTATTATGGAGCATTCTAGCATTGTACAGAGCTTGATTCTCACTAAGCTCCAATTTACTAAAATGTCGCAACCAAAAGATAAATTGGCCGATGAAGAGTTGGAACCATATTTAACTTCGCTGATATATCAAAAATATGGGCCACTGTCAGTTCGTTTGCATACTCTACTTATGATGGTCAAGCTAGAGTTGCATCACAAACGAACCGTTGATCGAAGTCTCAAGCAAAGTGAAATGTTGGTTCAGGTTGTAAATGAAGCAGAAATTTTGGTACGTGATCGTATGTCATTCGTATTTGCATCCGGCTTAAATCCACGGTGGTCGATCGAATCACAACTCGCCGATATTATGATCAGTCTAGGTATGATAAAAACCGCGCTCGATATTTATCTTAAGAATCAACTATGGGAAGAAGTGATCTCATGCTATTCAACGCTCGATTTACGACACAAGGCCGCGGATATAATTCGTCAAGAAATAAATAAGCGTCCCACTGTTAAATTGTATTGTTTACTCGGTGATGCAACCGATGACGTCTCCTGCTATGAAACTGCTTGGAAATTTTCGAATCACAGGAGTGGTCGAGCGCAACGCCATTGGGGTATCTACTATTTCGCCAAAAAAGAGTACGAGAATGCTATTCCCCATCTTCAGAAATCACTCGAGATTAATTCTCTTCAAGAAGTCGTATGGTTGCGATTAGGGTATGCAGCCTTGTCTCTCGAGAAATGGGATATTGCTGCGTTCGCGTATCGTCGTTACACAAATTTAGAACCACATGGATTCGAGTCATGGAATAATCTCGCGAAGGCGTATATTATGATGAACGACAAACATCGGGCTCACAAAATTTTACACGAATCTTTAAAATGTAACTACAACAGTTGGAAAGTTTGGGAAAATTTTCTGTATGTTAGTATAGATACGGGTAATTTTGAGGATGTGATTAACGCTTATGAACGGCTAATTGAACTGCAAACGAAATATTATGATCGACAGGTGCTTGATATACTTGTGAATGCAATTGCTAATGACGTTCCAGACGCGAGCGGGGTTCCATCGGGCCGTCTATTGAAAAAGATTCAGAAACTAATCGGTCATATTTGCGTACAACAGCCTAATGAGGGATTCGCTTGGGAACTATCTGCTAAACTACATAAAGATGATTATTTGATTCGAGCTCAAAAGTTGCAAAAAGCGTATCGAGCTTATTCGCAATTGGCCTCATCTGCGTGGTCGAAAAATCCCGAAACATGTGAGAAAGTCATTAAATTAACAATCGAATTAGGCAAAATATCATTGAGTGCGGCTAAGGAGTTTAAAGAAGCGGAAAAATCTAGTGTTATATCGCAACTGTCGTCGGCACGATTAAGCTGCCAGGGTTGTTATCGAGCTGGATCTGCTGAAAATTGGCCTAATTGTGAGGAGATTTTAGTTGAATTGAAAGATATCTTAGATAATTTAATAAATGAGGCGAGAAATTTTGTATAGAATTTTTTAACATATTTTAAGAATTGTTTTTTCATTTAAATTTTATATCTATACAATACATAAATTTGCCTACAATAACCGAGTGAAATGTGTCTATGCTAAATTCAGCAACAACATCTATTGAACCGACATCTATCGGTCAAGCAGATAATATTAAAAATTAGCCAACATTTTGTGTAGAGAACGCATAACCTCAAATCTCACGATGTTATTTTGACACATTTGACAGAACACCTAAATAGTCAAACGCATGTGTTTAATGTGTGGTAGAAATTCAGAAAATCTAAAATTATTATAAAATGGGTAAAAAATCTAAAGTTGGAAAGGATCGGAAAGATAAGTTTTATAAACTTGCGAAGGAAACAGGTGACTAAAAATTTTATATCACAAGTATGTAGATGGTAACATTAAATTAAAATATTTTAGGCTTTCGATCTCGTGCTGCCTTCAAGTTAATACAATTAAATCGTCGGTTTGGCTTTTTACAGTCGTCTCAAGTATGTATCGATTTGTGCGCGGCGCCCGGTGGTTGGATGCAAGTGGCCAAACAAAATATGCCCGTTTCCAGTATTGTGATAGGTATTGACTTATATCCAATCAAAACGATTCCGGGTTGTATTGGCCTAGTTGAAGATATCACAACTGATAAGTGTAAGACGACCTTAACACGGGAATTACAAACGTGGAAAGCAGATGTCGTACTTCATGATGGTGCTCCAAACGTCGGTAAAAATTGGTTATACGATGCATACCAACAGATATGCCTAACGCTAAACGCACTAAAGTTGGCGACACACTTTCTGAAGCCAAACGGTTGGTTCGTGACAAAAGTTTTCAGGTCCAAGGATTATAATGCGCTTATGTGGGTACTAAAACAATTGTTTAAAAAGGTTCACGCTACTAAACCGTCCGCTTCACGTAAAGAATCTGCTGAAATATTCGTCGTGTGTCAAGGATATATTGCGCCTGATCACATTGACCCAAAATTCTTAGATTCCAAGTATGTGTTCGAAGAATTGGAGCTGGACAAGGCAAAAACATTTAATTTAGTCACTGATGAGAAAAAAAAAATTAAGGCCGAAGGTTATAGTGAAAATGATTTTAGTATGAGACACGAGCTTCCAGTTTCAAAATTCATCGAATCTGATGGTGGATTAAATTCTCTTCAGGGTGTTGGCGAAATTATATTTGATGATGCGAAAATCAAAAATCACTCAAAAACAACCGAGGAAATCATCGAGTGTTGTAAAGATATTAAAGTATTGGGCCGTAAAGATTTAAAAAATCTACTCGTTTGGTGGAAACAGCTCCACGAGGAATTCCATCCTAAGGTCGAGAAAAAAGTGGAATCTATGGAAGAGGAACCAACCAAACCAGAAATAACTGAGGAGGAAAAAGATTTCGAAGAAATGGAAAAACATATTGCCGATATAGAACTGGAAGAGATGAAGGAATCAAAACGGAAGAAAAAGAAGGCGGCCAAAGTTCGTACCAAACTAAACGAGAAGTTAAATCTAAAAATGGTGCTTAAATACGACGAAGGGCCTCAACAAGAAGACGAAGAACTTTTTAATCTAACAAAAGTTAAAGGCAACTTATCGGAACTTCTGGACCAAACCCCTGACGATGTTGTCGACTCGGGAGATGAGATTAAACTGCCCCAAAAGAAGTATCTTCAGTTCGATAAAGATAAGGAATACCTAGATGACGATGGTCGTTTCATTGATCAAGATAATCCCGACGAGGATGAAAGTGAATTGGAAATGGAATCGGATTATGATGAAACAGGGCTTGGCCTGTCGGATGGTGAAAATCCAGTCACAGAAAAAGGCGAACGGAAAAAGAAACGCAGCAAAAATTCTCTTATTCAGGATCTGGATTATCGTGATAAGGATTCAAAACGCCGACAACGGGTTGATTTATGGTTTGATAAGGATACATTAAAAAATGTCGACGAGAACGAAGATGAAGACCGGGATTTGGATAAATTGACTAATGAATATAAAAGCAAAGGTGTAAAAGTGCTGGGTAATGATAGAGAAGACGATACTAAGCTGCAACTACCGCTAGGCAAAAAAGCCCGTCGACGTGCTAAATACGAAGATAAAACTCAATCGAGTAGTGAAGAGTCCAGCGACGATGAAGTTCCCGACGATGAGGACGTTAAACCGGATAAAAAGACCACAGAGAATCCAAAACAAAAATGGAAGCTAACCGAAGAAGAACTCGCCTTAGGCGCACTTCTCGTTTCGTCGAAAAAAACTAAACGTGATATATACGATGCTGCATGGAATCGATATGCATTCAACGATGAAAATCTTCCCGATTGGTTTGTAAATGATGAATATCAGCATATGCGTAAAGAGGCACCAACTCCAAAAGAATTGGTCGAGGAGTACAGGAGAAATGTAACAGAGCTTAATGTGCGACCGATGAAAAAGGTGATGGAGGCCAAGGCGCGTAAGAAGCGTCGTGCAATGAAACGTCTCGATAAGGCTAAAAGGAAGGCTGAATCAATTTTGGAAAATACTGATGCTAGTGCACAAGAGAAAATACGTCAAATTAAGAAATTGTACAAGAAAGCTGAGGATAAGAAGAAGGAAGTTACATATGTCGTGGCTAAGAAAGGTAATGCCGCAAAACGTGTTAAACGACCGTCTGGTGTTAAGGGTCGTTACAAGGTGGTCGATTTCCGTATGAAGAAAGATACACGAGCGAAGAAAGTGGCACAGAAACGACAAAAATCGTCGAAGAAAAGACGTTAGGCGTTTATAATTGAGATTGGTTCAATAAAGAATTTTTTATTAATTGTACGGATTGGAATATTATTTTTTATTTTAGAAGCTCGGACCATTGTTATTTCGAGGTTCGATATCAAATTGTAGAAAAAACGAAAGATTACAGATTAAGAGAAGGTGGCTTCTGGAAAAGAGCGGTAAACTGGGCAAATTTTATTGTAGAACTATTGTACAACGAATTAATTCGGCACAAAACATTTTACTCGTCCACTGTAATAAATCCAATTTCAAGGTTATCTCAGTTTAATTAAAATTTCTCATACAAAAGAAATATTTATATAGTCGAAATTTAGGCGAAGGGTTTCTTTTTTTGTGTTTACTAGAAATTAGGTTACCACATACATATCACGAACAAACAGCAACAGAAAAACCTTAGCCCTCACTGCCATTCGATTTTTTATTGCCGTTTTTTTTATTCCTCAAACATGCTTGACCTTTAACTATTCTACCCGATATTAAGTTTGACTTTATGTATGGTGTTCTAAAAATAACATGTAGTTTTATATGTCCATATTTACATGTGATGACCTCGATATTGGGGATATTTTTCCAATGTTCTTTGTATTTACTATTATGTAGAGTATGTACAGTTTGATTAAATTCAGATATAAATTATATGTAAGGCGCCGCACAGGGGTTAACAAAAATCAACAAAATGTGGTGTTTTTATGTAGCCAATGGGTTTAAATGATTTTAATGGATTAATACGCGGATCATGTTTCCTACTGTTAACTTCTTTTTAATGAATTTGATGGTGATTGAAGATGAGGGTTGGAATATTGTATACAAAATATTTTCGATAATTTTGTCCATCTCGAACTTGATCGTCTTCATTTTCTAAATAAATTCAGTAATCTTTTATTTAAAATCTCGACCAACTCCATAACTCTGGCAGATTTCGAACATAATACCTACTTACACAAATTGAAATCTATTCCATAATTTGATCTAAACTATTATTGTCATGCAATAATTTTGCCGTTTGAGAGGATCTCACATTTTTCTCAACGGATGACTGTTTCGTATAATTTGGGGAACCGACAAAAAAATGATTAACAAATGGGGTACAAAGAAAAGACATGATAATCACATTCACACTACCTTTTCTTTGGCAACAACTATTTCTTTAACTGTAGATCCTGAAATATTGTCGAACAGATATATTGGTGCAAATATATCATGTGAGTGCCCGAATCGGTGAACCACCTTCTTCCTTAGTTCATGACGCCTTTTGTCAAAAATTTTAGTCAAAACTCGATTTAATGTTTCCGCATTTTCGATGTGTACATATTTGATTTGGTCAATCAGGAAAATTATTACCATTCTTATTGAGGAATGTATTTTCTGGGCTGTATCGTAGAGATCTTTAAGTTGCAGAATTTTTCTTTAAGATCAGTTTTTCGATGTGATTACTCAGTGATGTGTGAGCTCAGCTTTCAAGTATCTTTGGATCGGTTCACTATTTTCATAAATTTTTGGAACAGTATAATTTCTATAGATTTTGGATAACTGGATTTTATATCTCTCATCGTTTTAGATGGAATAGATTAACCAATTATAATTTACAAAAATGTTTGAAACTTTAATTTTTAGGACCAGTCTTCATAAAATATTGTTAATACATAGTTTGTGAAACAGCTTTTAAAATTTGATGTAGCAGCACTGCCTACGGACAAGCTTCAAAGATTTTTCAGATTTTATACTGCTTTCCTCGTCAATTTGATACGACTTTCAAACTAAGGAGATTTAATGACCTGTTGCTAATTCTATGTAATTGTAGTATTAGGGCCAGATCATATACTAAGCTGCTGCTAGGGATAGTGTTATCAATATCAGCAGTATATGTCTTAAATTAGAAATAAATAATTCGTATTTACGTTCTCAAATGGTTAAATTCATAATATATAAATACAAAAACCTAACTGTGTTCATACAAAACGATCCATAAATTCAAGAACAGTTTTTAAATTCATTCACAACCTTGACATAACCTCAAACAATAGAAAAAATACCGTAAGCTATTTTCAATTCATAAAAATATAAGCTATATGTGCAGGGTATCCCTCTACCATCGCATTTATAAATACTGAAGTCATAATATATGAAAAAAACAAACGAAAATGCGATAAAATGTAAAATAATAATGAACGAGAAAAAAAAAACGTGGTCTGGAGAAAAATGGCGCAAAACAAAAAACGATCGACTACGTCAATAATATATTATACATACACTTTTGAAGGTTAAAAATGACATGCCATTATTGTAATTCGAACCAATTTTCATGAAATAATACGATTTGGTTATTTATATACTTACTACATACATTTATCGGAAGTTCTCCCTATTACGCTTTTGAGATTTTTTTTTATATAGTGACATACGAATATTGGGACAGACGAAGCGCCCGTTGCGTGCTGATATTGTTGCGACAATGTGAACAACTAAAAATATCGTGTTCATGTAGGCATATACGAACGTATATTATGTATATAAAAAAAAAGTATTCATACATATTATATTCGTTTTAATATGCAGGGTCAAGTCGAGGCCAGAAAAGAATAAAAATAAATTATATTTTCCGTTGTCAAGGTTGTATGGGAAAACGCAAGCGCGCATTTGATGGATATTTCAAAATTAGTGTATTGTACCTATATATACCATATACTTATATGTACATACATAGAGTGGTGGAACGTATTGTGATTCTTTAAAATTTCAATTTACAGTAAAACAGTATTGTACATTTTTTTTATATTATGCCTGCCAGATAATTTATCTTAATTAATTTTCTTTTATGTTTTCTTAAAAGTATAGTAATCAAAATTCTGGGTACTTTTTACGAGTTGTTGATCCTTTTCATCGCTGTAAAATATATTATGTGATCAAAACATATTATATGATGACGTAAATTTGGGTACAGAGGAAAGGATTCTATAATAATTAGGCTAAGAGTTTAAATTTAGCTTCGGAACAATACTCGTGAAGAAATTAAATCGTTCGTTGCCTATATTATCAACGGCTGGTTCGTTTTAAACTATTTCTCAATAAATATTATATTTGTTTGTTCAAAACAACTTAAATGTAATTTCGGAGTGTCGAAATATGCCACTCACTAACATGGTATAGTTTTACGCACTGTTCCTTTTCGATTCATGACTCACTAAAATAGGAAGACTATAGAAGAGAGAAAAATATTGTAATATAAAAAAAAATGTACTTGCAGCACCTAAAAGTGTGGTAACAGTGCATCGGTCTAATTTGCCTGAACCACCATCATTTCCAGGCCAAAGTGACCATAATCTCGACTTATGCTGGAAATAAATGACCAGAATTCTGGAAGCAGAAAAATTTGAATACGGCATGAGCTACATGTATTACGTATACAGAGCAGAATTCTGCTTCGTGTCTCTATTTCTAATTTTTATACCGGGAGGGAAAATTGTTATTTTTATATGTGTATTCACACGCATGGCCCCTATAGTCGGGGGGCACTCACATGTCTCGTAAATCTAAATTGCACGAACATGTTTCCTAAGAATACCACCACAGTATCCTTTGCTTGTCGTAGGAGGCGACTAAACGGTTGGATCGCTGGGCTGACGACCCGCATCCGTAAAAAAAATCAACTGTTTATAAAATCAACAAAAAGAAAAATGGATACCGCCAAAACAACACCGGACCCCCGCTCAAGTACCCGGATACGAGATTTAGGATCGGCACGTGGAACGTGCAATCACTTAGAAAACCAGGAGCGTTGGAGGGTCTAATCACGTGCATGAAAGAGTATCGGCTGGAACTCGTTGCTCTTCAAGAAACTCGCTGGCCTCAAAGTGGAGACCATGTGTCCCAGGGCTATACGTTGTTCTACAGTGGAGATGACCTCGGAAATCTTGGAGCTGGTTTTCTTCTTGGGCCGCAGGTAAAGAAGGCTGTTTTGGATTTTCAAGCAGTCAATAACCGATTGTGTATGCTTCGCCTGCGCATGAAGTTAGCCAACCTGTCGATAATTTGTGTACATGCGCCCACAGAAGTCAGCCAGCCCCAAGATAAAGACTCATTTTACAATGACTTGTACGATCTGATAGGATCTATACCCGAACACGATGTTAGAATGGTAATTGGGGACTTTAATGCTAGAGCTGGCAGAAATCAGGCCGACTTGTGTGAAAACATAGGTCCGTACTCCCGACACGAAACTGCGACCGATAATGGTGAGAGAATGATGTACTTTGCAATTGCTCATGATCTTAGAGTAGCAAGCACATTCTTCCCTCACAAACAGATACACCTAGAGACATGGACACATCCTCGCAAAACATCCCGGAGCCAAATTGACCACGTGTTAATTTCAAAAGGGCGAGCTCGGGTTGTGCAGGATGTGAGAACTTATCGGTCAGCAACCAAATACGTAGGCAGCGATCATTATTTGGTCGCTGCAAAGCTACGGTGGAAGTTTTCGTACAGGTCGGGGAACACAGCGAAACGGATGGAACGTTTCGACTGTGAAGGTCTGATAAATGAAGATCAAAAGAAACGATATCAGGATCTTGTCAGCGACAACATTGAGGGAGCTAATTACCAGTCTGACTGCGTGAACTCTGTCTGGGAGGTACTGAAAACTTCGGTTGTCAGTGCTGCTCAACAGACTTTAGGTATAGTGAAAGTCAGACCCAAGAATGATTGGTTTGATGACGAGTGTCGTCTGGCAGTTGAGCAACAAAATATAGCCCATAATGAAGTGCAACAACGTCTCACAATCGCAAGGAAAAACAAGGCAGCTCTTGCAAGAAGGGCAGCTAAGCGGATTTGTAGACGGAAGAAGCGAGAATGGTGGAAGGCCGAGGTTCTGAAAGTACAACAACTCAGCAATGAGCGTAGTTCACGTAATTTCTTTAAAGGAATTACTGGATTGCACCATACTTTCAGGCCTTCGTCAACCGCCATTCGGGACCGGGATGGAAACCTCTGTGTCAACATCGACGCAGTACTTGACGCATGGAGTGGACACTTTACTGAGCTGCTTGATGTTCATCATGCGTCACAGACTGTTGTTGAGCCACCTCTAAAACGGTCTGCCGAGATTTGCACTGAGGAGCCATCCCATGAGGAATTCACTAAGGCCATGCAGAGAATGAAACGAAACCGCTCACCTGGAGTGGACTGCATTAATTCGGAGCTCTTGATATTCGGAGGGGATACTTTGTGGAACTGTCTTTTCGACCTTATTCGATTAGTATGGCGAACCGAAGTTATGCCTGATGAATGGAAAGTGGCCGCGATATGCCCCATCTTCAAGAAGGGAGACCGCTTGAAGTGTGAGAATTATCGCGGTATAGCTCTCCTTTGCACAGCATACAAGTTACTGTCATACATTTTATTGGATAGAATCACTCCTCTGGCGGAGGGCTTGGTTGGTGACTATCAGGGAGGATTTCGTCCGAATCGATCAGTCACTGATCAGGTCTTTTCGCTGCGGATGATTCTATCTAAATATTATGAGACATCCATCTCCGTACATCAGGTTTTCCTGGATTTCCGGCAGGCCTACGACTCGATCAATCGAGAGAGTTTGTGGTCTGCCCTGGAATACCTAGGAATGCCAACAAAATTGGTACGACTGTGTAGGATGACAGTGACGCAGTCTCAATGCTGTGTTAAAGTTGAGAACAGGCTATCGACAATTTTTGCAGTTAACTCGGGTGTTCGGCAGGGAGATGCTCTGTCCCCGATACTCTTTAATCTCATGTTGGAGTACATCTTTCGTAAAACTGAAACACCTCAGCGCAACATCTTATATCGCCAGTCCAATCAAGTGCTTGCATATGCAGATGACATATGCGTGATTGGACTGAATAGCAACGGCGTGAAAGAAATACTTGATCCGCTTGTAGAGTTTTCAGCTTCTGTTGGACTCCAGATCAATGAGTCCAAAACGAAATACCTAATCTCTGGTTTTAGAGACAATGGCACACCAGATTTTAGTAGTGGCCACCACACGTTTGAGGGAGTGAGGAGGCTCAAATATTTGGGCTCTCTTATCACTCACGATAACAGTGTGGGTGAGGATATTAAAGTGCGGCTGGCAGCTGGCAGTCGTTCTTTATATCCTCTAAGGCCACTGCTAAAATCTAAACACTTATCAAGTGCTGTGAAGCTGAAGCTTTACAAAGCGTTGATCAAGCCCGTTGTTATGTTTGGATGTGAAAGTTGGGCGCTGACGGATGAGTACGAGAGATGGCTCCTTACATTTGAGAGAAGAATCATGCGTGTGATTTACGGCCCTAAACGCGAAATAGATGGTACATACTGAGCTCTGTACAATTTCGAGATCAGAGATCTGATGAAGATCCCCGATATTGTACATGAAGTTAGATCTAGTACGCTGGCTCGGTCACGTTCTGCGTGCTGATCCGGAACGAATTGTGCAGCGATCTCTGAAAGGAGAGCCACCATATGGTAGGCGCAGAGGTCGTTGCAGGCGACGATGGCTCCACGATGTAGAGAACGACTTGGCCTCTTCAGATTGTCTAAGACAGTATGAAGACCAAGCTCAGGATCGAAACCGTTGGAGCCAGATTGTTGATTCAGTAAGGGGCCAGTAATGGCCTTTAACACTGTTATTATTATTATTATTCACACGCAGGGGAGGAAGAGGCAGATTACGCCATGTAATATAAGCGGTTGTCGACACGTAAAATATAATGTAGATTACTTGGCAGATTTGAAATCGAAGGCGCCAGTTCTCGGGAGTATTTTGTAAAAGCGTTGTTTTCATATATTTTTGACAAATGACGCATATGAATAGTTTCAAACTGTCATCGTGTTTTTATTTATTCAGTATTGTTACTCTTTTCTTTGAGGCTACGCAAAGTCCAAAGTATATGTGAACTAACCAGCTAGATTTGAGGCATTGGAAGCGTCATAAAAAATGGGCGCGGCCATCATTTGAAAGAAGTAATCTTTAAAAAATAAATGGCAAGAAATGTTCTTTCGAATGACAATAAAGTTTCCATACGATTAAATTGAATTTTTTGAGTTTTTTTAATTTTTGCACAAATCACCTCTATAAATTTTGTTATTACGTTATTACGGATATGACGCACATGTTGTTTGATGCTCTCTGTTTCTGGCACAACTACCGGTGTGACTTTTGCACTTCAGCTCTCTTTCCGCTATAGGCCAAAATTTTTCGATACGTCATCAAAAACCTGTGCGGACTCTTTGGGATAACATTGATTTGATTAATGCAGTGGAAATTTATTGCTTCTGTTGGAGTTAGAGTCATGTACGAGCTATATGGTCAAAACTTTACTGCTGAATCGTGTTGAAGAATTAGCGCCAAAATACGTCGTTATGAAAAATGTGATAAAAGCCTGGCTCCACAACTGCAAATTGCTGGCCAAAACATACATTTTTTTGCAAAAGTATCTTACTTGAAGTACTTATACTTAGCAGGAGCATTGCCTCGGTTTTTGGTAAGATCCAATTATTTACCTAATCAATTGTTTCAAAACCAATTTCATGTATACGTTTCGTCATCCATCGAAACACATAAACTAAATTTTGTGAAAATTTTGTCATCAGTCTGACACATTTTTTAGCGAACAAGTGTTGGTTATTTCAACGATTTGGCTTTTTAATAATTCGGTAGTACTTATCACCTTCCTGAACTCGAATTAGTTTTACCATAGAGTGGGGTGTGCTAAATTTTATGGCACAGTCATAGTTAAATTTCCCCGGATTATTTTTAATGAAGGATATAACCTTTTTGTAAAGATTTCTATAAGTTGTGCCATGTAAAGATTTCTATCGTTGTTCAGTACCAATTTTTAAAATGCCGATGGTCGAGTAAGCATAGTCAAAGCTGTTCGAATCGTGAATTCGAGTTCAAGACTCTTCAGCGCCAACACTTTTTTAATTTAATTTATAGTTAACAGAGTCATTGCTTTTGGATTCGGATTGAGTATAGCAACAATTCTAAATACGGAGATGGTGAGGTGGTAAAGTAAGCGGTGTCATAAGATTTAAAATCGTGGGTGTTGTAAGTGTTCGAACCTCGATTACGGGTAAAATAAATTTTGAAATTTAGTGGGGCATCCACACATTTCCCATTAAAATAAAAAAAATTTGCTTTTTGTTTTAAAAATGACCAATTTGCAAATAAATCATTTTACTAACTCGCCAACCACCTGATATACATATATTTGATGTTATGCAAATCTTTTGTACAATACTTTCCATTTGAATTGACAAACTTGGGGGAAATTTTTTAACTGAAGCTGAGTTGAACCAAAAATGTCCCAACATCAATATCGTGTGAAACTTAACTCAACTGCATTGTGCCAGGTGCAACATTTAATGCGATGACATTCCAAGCAGTGTACTTCGATGAAGTTAAAAATCTGACAAGCTATTCTCCCTTATGTTCTTAAAAATGATAAATCTTCCGTTCCAGTCAATGATACTTGATGCGGTTTTCTTGGCGAGCCACAATATTGCCACTGACCATACAAATTTTAAGTTTAAGTCAGTACATGAATAACGTCCAAATAAAAAATTTCCCTATACAAACTGAAAGTATAACAAATAAGTCTCGATTAGGGATAAAAAAAATTTAATTTAATTTCTTACAAACTAAATCAATTCAGATTCTGTTAAATTTTAATTTCAACCAATGATTTTTGTGTCTGACTTTCACTATACCTAAAGTCTGTTAAACAGCACTGACAATCGAAATTTTCAGTGTGTCCCAGACAGAGTTCACACAGTTAGACTGGTCATTAGCTGCCTCAATGTTGTCTCTGACAAGATCCTGATATCGTCGATACGTTCCGTCACAATCGATACGTTCCATGCGTTTCGCTGGTGCGAATCCATCGTAGCTTTGAAGCGACCAAATAATGATCACTGCCTACGTATTTAGTTACTAACCGATAAATTCGTATTAGGTAATGTAAGCGTATTGTTTAGCGTTTAGTTTCTAAGGCCTGACCCTTATCCACTCGGTTTTTTCGTCCGTAGACTAAACCTCTGGTTCAGGTTGTGTTTGCTTTTGATTTCTACTTATTGTTTTGAGTTTCATATATTTTATGCACTTCCTGTGTTAGAATGTGGTTTGGTTGTTGTTTCTGACTGATTAATTCACTCATGTGACCATTTTCATTTTCGCTATGCTTATTAAGCTGTATATAATTCTCGTTCTTTCTCACAGCTTGGCCATTTTTGATTAGAACTCGTATTAGCCGGTGCATTTATTTGTTGATTTAACTCAATGCAGCCTTAATGTATTTTGTTGTAGATTGATCTTTCCTGCTAAAGGGACTTGTGGGTCTCCCAGGAGATCTTATGGTTCTACAGTTTACTCGAAAAGGGTTTCCGCTGCTACTAATTTCGTTGATTGATTTATGCAATAAATACCCCTCTCCATAATCCACAAGGCCTTCGTAAAGGGTCGGGTATAACCAGTTCATTGTCTATAGTATACCACTTGGAGTATTACTTCCTTTTGTTTTACTCATTACATGATATAGGTCTTGTTGGTTCGCGGGAGGTATTTTATTTTACTTCTGCCGATTGGTGTTATCCAGTGAGTGTTCCCCTATCCCCCTCACGGAAGCCAGACCTAAGCCAGTATTTAATAAAAATATGTAGGCTCTTTAGATATTCACAAAACAAAGTTTTTTATTTATTTTTTTTTGAATTTATTTATCAACAGAATAAAACCGTCTTGAATGCAATTAAAAAATTTGATTACGATTAAAATGTACATGCAACAAAATTTCCAATTTTACAGCGGTCGGTATTAATGTATAGTTGGCAAATTGTTTTTACTCGATCACATTGGAAAATTGAGATGTCAATTAATCTAACCCATATTTCAAATTAATTGTTTTAAGAAAATTTGAATTACGCAAATCTTTTGTGCAACGACGAATGAAGACTGTCAAATCTTTAAATGTCGATATTCTTTGTAGCTAACGATTATATTAATGTGATGTAGATGAATAATAATTTTTTCCACCTATAAATTTCACGGAATTGGTATACATATACTTGCATATTTGTTCCATTAGCGTTAATGGAACGCGTTAAAACTAAAAATTGTTGTGATCGTCCATCTCAAACTTCTCTTTACCAATTTTTAATTTTTATTTATTTTTGCTAAATTTGTTTCATAATATTCCGTACATATTTTATTTGCTATATACAGTTTCGAGAAACTTGCATACTTCATAGTGCAATCAAGTTATATTATAATTTGTAGCAGCTCGAATATTCAACTCACCGATATTCGATACTGTCACAAACAATACAATATACTGAAACAAACGCTGCTAGAGCAACTAGTACCATCGGGCGAACGCCAACTAGAACAATTGCTTTCAGGCCAGCAATTAGGCGACCGAAAACCATCTGACGCGTTAAGACACATACAAACACTGGCTAACAACAACTTTAATGAAAATATCATTAAATCTTTGTGGATTCGTAAAATGCCGGAGTTGATTCGGATAGCGCTGGTGGCACAGCCCGAATCCTCCACGACACAGATGTTAGCCAGAATTGCCGACAAAATGTTTGATGTCATTAACATCAACCAACCAAGCGTCAGTCAGGTCAATGTACCATACCGGCAATCAAGGGAACGCAGTGGAGACAGAACTCCCCGTTCCACAACAACAATAAACTCACTCGAATCAAGGTTGTCGAGAATTGAGTCCAGACTCGGCGGGCTTCTCCGAGGTCGAAGCCGTTCGCGTGGACGACGAGCTCCCTCACAAACAAGAACCCGCAGTCCCAGCAATAACAGATACCGACAAGGTAAATGCTGGTTCCATGAAAAGTTTGGAAAAGCCGCCAGAAAATGCACGCCACCGTGCAATTTCATCACGTCGCAACCATCGACGTCCGCGGCCGCCGTAAGAATGGACATTGACGACCAAAAAAACTATTAAAGTCACGGGTTGAGAGTATCACACCTCCCCTGACACCAACCTATACGTCCCGTTTGTTTGTGTACGATAGACACAACAAACTCACCTACTTAGTCGACACTGGCGCTGACCTTTCGGTTATTCCAGCCATGAATTTTAAATTGAATTACACATTATCAAATCGAAATTCAAATCTAGTCTTATCGGCTGCCAATGGTTCAATCATCCACACGTACGGCACAAAATTGCTTAACGTGGATATCGGACTCAAACGAACCTTCACGCACGCTTTCATCCTAGCTGCAGTGAACCGTCCGATCATTGGCGCCGATTTTCTAAGCAAATTCGGACTTCTTGTCGATGTCAAACACAAACGGCTGATTGATCCAGCTACAACGCTGTCAATAAACGCCACAATGGTTCGTGTTAACACACCAACACCGATCCATTTTAACATCGACAACGGCTACGGCACTCTGCTCAAAAAGTACCCACTACTTACAGCAGAGCCGAACTATAAAATGCCAGTCCGACACAACGTGGTTCATCACATCGTCACGGAAGGCCATCTTCCCGTGTCGAGACCACGCAGACTAGATCAGGTGCGTCACAAAGCTGCACAAGCAGAATTTCAACACATGGTGGAATTAGGAATTTGTCGAACATCGACATCTTCCGTTTCTTGTCCATTACACATGGTCAAGAAGAAAGATCAAGGCTGGAGGCCATGTGGGGTCTATCGGCGTTTAAACACGGTTACGATACCGGATCGCTACCCGATACCCCACATTCAACACTTCACCATGCACTTGCATGGCTGCAAAGTTTTCTCCAAACTTGATCTCATCAGAGGTTATCACCACATTCCCGTGGCACCTGAAGACGATTTCAAAACGGCAATCACCACACCATTTGGCCTCTTCGAATACACCCGAATGCCATTTGGATTACGCAATGCCGCACAAACGTTTCAGCGCTTCATGAACGAAGTCGTTCGAGATCTCGACTTCGTTTTCGTCTACATAGACGACATTCTTGTGGCATCTCAAACTGAGGAACAACACAAACTCCATCTGGAAACACTTTTCCAACGACTTGTCGAGTTTGATGTTCACATCAAGAGCTCAAAATGCGTCTTCGGCGCATCCACTCTTGATTTCCTCAGCCACAAGATTACCGCTAATGGCATCCTTCCTTCACAAGAACGAGTCAATGCCATTAAAGAATTC
Source organism: Tipula unca (assembly GCA_951394425.1). Classification (NCBI taxonomy): domain Eukaryota; kingdom Metazoa; phylum Arthropoda; class Insecta; order Diptera; family Tipulidae; genus Tipula; species Tipula unca. Next base: position 204,491,514 of record OX596380.1, read on the forward strand.
CCAGCTCCAACCTCAATCAAAAGTATTCAGCGATTCATCGGCATGGTTAACTACTACCACCGATTCATACCAAAGCTCGCTGAAATACTCAACCCAATTCACAGCCACCTGGCAGTACTACTACGTAAGCCCAAAACCGCCAAGAATTTCTCTTGGCCTGACGAATGTCAACACGCATTCAAGTCACTCAAGGCTGAATTGGCACGCACAACACTCTTGTCACATCCACTGAGCGACTCAAAGCTCAGCATTACTACTGATGCATCAAACACTGCTGTCGGAGCAGTCATGCAACAGTACAACGACAAGTGTTGGGAGCCCCTGGGATTCTTCTCAAAGAAGCTCTCGGATGCCGAAAAGAAATACTCTGCATTCGATCGGGAATTACTCGCAATATATCTAGCAATCAAACACTTCAGATATTTTATCGAGGGTCGGGACTTCACAATTTACACCGACCACAAGCCTCTCACTCGAGCAATTCAGTCTAAAACTGAACGCAATCCAAGGCAAGCACGCCACTTGGATTATATTAGTCAGTTTACCACGGACATCCAGCATGTTCAAGGTACCGAAAACGTTGTCGCGGATACACTTTCGCGCACAACAGCAAACGAAACGGCCACAGTCGAGACTCACTTCGACTGCAACAAGATCGCACAAGCGCAAAAAGCAGACTTGGAACTTCAGAATTTACTTTCTGGTTCTGCTTGTCACGCCAGTTCTTCACTGAAACTGGAGCTTTTCAAACTACCTGGCCTCGAAATCTACTGCGAAACATCTACGGGTGCAAATCGCCCGTACATCGCAGAGCAACTACGTCGAACCATCTTCGACACACTACACGGTATCTCATATCCTGGTGTCCGCGCAACTCGTAAATTGATTACTGCTCGATACTTTTGGCCAAGCATAAACAAAGACGTGACCCATTGGGCACAAGCATGCTTATCTTGCCAAAAATCGAAAGTCCAGAGACACACAAAATCGCCTCTTGGACAATTCGCAATTCCACCTGGTCAATTCGAGCACATTCATTTGGATGTCGTAGGACCACTTCCTCCATCCAATGGATACACATATTTACTCACCTTTGTCGATCGTTTCACTCGATGGCCAGAAGCGTGCTGCATGAGCGACATGTCTGCAGCAACCATTGCCACCACATTCGTTCAGAACTACGTATCACGATTTGGCGTTCCACTTGACATCACCACTGATCAAGGAACCCAATTCGAGTCGAAGCTCTTCTCGGAGTTAACGAAACTCCTCGGCTCGCATCGGATACGTACAACGGCTTACCACCCGCAAGCCAATGGCATGGTCGAACGTTTCCACCGCCAGCTCAAAGCTGCTCTCAAGGCCCGAGGCAACACAATTCACTGGAGCTCCGAAGTACCAATCGTTCTACTTGGTATTCGAGCAACGGTTAAAGAAGATTTGAAGTGCTCACCAGCTGAAATGGTTTACGGTCAAACCATCAAGCTACCCGGTGAGTTCTTCATCGAACATCCTCTACCGTCTCCATCCACAACCGACACAGTCATCGACCAACTCCGCACCACCATGCAAAATCTTATCCCCACGGCAACAAGACCAACGAATGAAAGCAACATATTCGTTCCAAAATCGCTCAACAATTGTGATTACGTCTTTGTCCGGGTTGATAAGGTTCGAACTGGATTACAATCTCCATACGATGGGCCATACAAAGTTATACGCCGCTTACGCAAGCAATTCATTGTCTCAATCAAAGACAAGCATCACTCAATCTCCATCGACAGATTGAAACCGGCCTACGGTATTCTCAACACGGCTGATCAGATATCAGCCAGCAAACGATATAAAACCGTCCGGTTCAACGTATAACGTCTCAAAACCTATGGTTTCTCATCTGGAGAGGGGGTACTGTAGCAGCTCGAATATTCAACTCACCGATATTCGATACTGTCACAAACAAAACAATTAGTGAAATTCAAATATAAATCAACTTATTTGAATTAAGCGTTCACTAACCCCATCACATATCCAATAGCCGAACCACTAAACCTTAACATAAGTGCAATGTCGACCGTCGCCGGCGCATGTGTTCCCTCATCACAAAACGAACACGAAGGCGACGTCACAACACAACAAAACAAAACAACAAACTTTTTGGCGTCCATTGCGATTTTACCTTTACGAACAACAAGTTCATATTTAAAGGTGGTGAAAATAATAAAATTAAATTTAATTAAATAAACATAAAATTAAATAATTATATTATTAAATAAATAAATAAATAATTAAATATATTAAAAATTTAACAAACTAAGTGTACATACAAAAATTACAATAAAAAAAGTTTACTTGGAAAATTAAACTAATAAATATCGCCTGTTCAATTTATTCAAATTTGAGAAGTCCATACTGGACAAAAATAAAATAAATAGGAATTACCCTATAAATTTCATCTAGAAAAATAAAAGTTCTGCCACAAATTCTGCTTGATATCATTATGAAAAACTTAATTTAGATAAAATTAGCTGGATTGACATGCCACTTATAACCAGCAAATGTATTATATAGATGTCAGTGGTGCCAAAAATGAGAAATTATTTTTCATGGAAGTAGTTGGTTGGTCAAGATTTATGAGATGGGTATCTAGATACTAGGTTTCAGACGTCAACAATTTACATGGTGTACTATAATTTACAGAGTTTACTATTGAAGTAACTCTCGTTCGTCATTGGGTGATATCTTTTTCTGGTTAGGCCTGAGTGATGGAATGGTACGGGACTGGAAATGATAAAACCTGTAGTCGCTCTACGATAACATCGTATAGACAATACCGGCAATTTCATGTGGCCTCGCAATAATTGTGATTCCACCAAGAATACCTACAACATCTATATACCACGTCGTACTATTATATTTTCAGGCCAATATTATCGTTGTTCTTAAACAGTATGGGTTTAATTTAACCTTCGCCTCATCTTGTTTCAGAATCGAAACAATATAAAGTACATATACATAAAGTATTATAAGTACATATATATAAAAACAAAAGAAGTATCAAAAACTATATCGATCCCACGCGGAAATGCTCTGCGCGCACCAAGGTATTTTCAATTAATAAATACAGCAAACGAATAATTTGTATTCATTTTAAATTAATTAATTATGAGTTATATAATTATTCAATCCATAGTCTATACTCTATATCATCGAGCAACAAAAAACATATAAATATATATACATATATCTAGGCCATTTTAAAATCAATCAATCAAATTTTTATCAAGAGCTTTTCAAGGTGCTTTTTTGTTATTAAAAATTACTCATTTCATATGGTAATTAATAAGCCTACGTTCGAAAAATTAGGTTTTGCGTTAAATAATATTTTTTAGGCTATGTATAGTATATATACACGCGTACGTAAACAACAATTATTATTTATTACAATCAATTAATTATATTTGATCTCTGCCAAAAAGCAAAAACAAATAAAGATGATGCGATGGTATACGAAAAGGTAAAGTTAATTAAGTCAATGCTAAATCATTTTTCTATGTCGCTAAGTTTTTGTTGTTGTTGGTTATTATTAATACATTTTGTCTATTTTACCACCACAATATTATACCTGCGCCAACCATACCACTACGGGATTTGTGCACACCATAAAATAAGAAAATTTTCTTCGTATTCTTATAAGGTACCTACACAGCGTTGTAATTAAGATTGTGCTAATCTTTAAGCTAAATATATATATGTACATAAATCTTTTTAGGATACAAAAATATATGTAAGTGCGGAGCGATGGTTGTTATAAAAATTAAATTCTTCTTCGCAAACAATCATCAATTAATTAGAACCGAAAAAAGAGGGCAGGCAAATTACATTTTTTGCTTTAAGGGTAAAAAATTGCGAAGGATATTTTTCTTCGTGTCATTTTCGCTTTTTTTACATAAACTTTTATTTAATATCGAATAAATAAATTAAAAATCCTTGCCAATTTTCGGTACGAGAAACAAGCATTAAGGCTAAATATTTTAATTAGACGACAACAAAAAAATATCATAGAATACGATTAGATTATTTTTTAATTATGTAATACGCCTTGAAATTGTCTACACTAACCCGATATAAACCATTAAAATTATTCGAAATATTTAGCTCACGCGTCATTTATATACATATGTGATACATGACCACCGCATTTAGTGTAACCACAAGTAATCTAACTGCGAAACGTTACATATATTGATATTACAAATGGGTGCACGATCAAAATTTTGTGATGTTCCCAATTTAGTGCGTAATGACTTGTCGTTACTTCATCGTATCGCAGAATCTATAATTCTGCCTTAGACACTTTAATGACGTTGTACCAAATTCTAATTAAGACGGAGTTCTAGTTAAGTTAAAATTTATCGCATTAACTGAATTTAGTGAAATATTGGGTGTTATCGTAAGTCGAATATTAAAGTAAAGTAAGTTGGGACCGGGATGTAAACCTCTGTGCCAACATCGACGCAGTACTCGAGACATGGAATAGACACTTTACCGATCTGTTTGGTGTTCATCATGCGTCACAGGCTGCGCGGAGATTTGCATTGAGGATCCATCCCTTGAGGAATTTACTAGGGTCATATGCAGAGACTAAAACGAGACCACTCACCTGGGGTAGACTGCAGTAATTGGGAGCTCTTGATATTCGGAGAGGATACTTTGTGGAACTGTCATTTCGACCCAATTCGATTAGTATAGTGAACCGAAGTAATTGTAATAATAGCCGCGATTTGAGCCGCGATGATTCTATCTAAATATTATGAGACTAACATTCCCGTACATCAGGTGTTCCTGGTATTCCGGTCTGGATTTCCTGGAATGCCAACAAAATTGGTACGATTGTGAAGGATGACAGTGACGCACTCTCAATGCTGTGTTAAATTTTAGAACTGGCTATCGAGAATTTTTACAGTTAACTCGGGAGTTTGGCAGGGAGATGCTCCGTCCCCGATACTCTTTGATTTCATGTTGGAGTACATCTTTCGTAAAACTGAAACACATCAGCACAACATCTTATATCGCCAGTCCATTGAGGTACTTGCATATGCAAATGACATATGCGTGATTGTACTGAATAGCAACGGAGTGAAGGAGATACATCATCCGCTTGTATAGTTTTCAGCTTCTGTTGGACTCCAGATCATTGAGTCCAAAACGAAATGCATGATCTCTGGCTATAGGGACAATGGCACACCAGATTTTAGTAGTGGCCTCTCTTATCACTCACGATAACAGTGTGGGTGAGGATATATTAAAGTGCGGCTGGCAGCAGGCGGTTGTGCTTTGTATAATTTTCTAAGGCCACTGTTAAAATCTAAACAGCTATATCAAGTGCCGTGAAGCTGGAACTTTACAAAGCGTTGATCAGGCCCTCTGTTATGTTTGGATGTGAAAGTTGGGCGTTGACGGATGACCATGAGAGATGTCTCCTTATATTTGAGAGAAGAGTCATGCGTGTGATTTAAGTACCAAAACTTGAAGTATAGTTGGCACACAGTATGTACAATATCGAGATATTGTATATGAAATAAGATCTCAGCGAGTACACTTGCTCGGCCACGTGTAATCCGGAAATTTGCGTGCTGATCCGGAATGAATTGTGCCTGAAAGGATAGCCACCATATGGTAGGAGCAGAGGTCGTTGCAGGCGACGATGGGTGGTTCAGGTTGCCTAAGACAGTATGAAAACCAAGCCCAGGATCGACTTAAAACAAAGAGGGTTCAAAATCAATGGTGTAGTTAATAAACTAAACGGGAAAACGAACAGGCCTCCCCAAAAATATTTTGGGTTGTAAAATAGAAGTTTAACCATTAAAAAATCCTAAACATCTTAGTATAAACAATGTCAAGCTTATGGACCGACACAACGAATATGTTCTAAACAACCTAGATACGTAAAATGTTCGGAAAAGCACTTAACACATGAATGTTTGAAAACAGAAAATAAAGTATATAAATGTGTACACTACGGAAAAGCTTAACCAGCAAGTTACAGAGATTGCATGGTAGCCAAAGAATTGCAAAAATTAAAATCAACAAGGAAATTGTTCATAAAATTAATAGTCAGGTAACTACTAATCAGGCAGCAAAATGACATTCGCACAATTGGTAACAAGCACAATCGGTAACAATCGTATATCTACAAAATGATGTGTATTAATTCAACTTTAAAGTGTATATTGACAGAAATGATAAATATAAAAGAATCGAAAAATTCAACAGCAACAAGAATTAGAAGAACAAAAGGAGAAGAGAACCAACCTTTTTTCCTACTGACTCTGAGAAGATCCCAGATTTGATTGACTTTTTGATAATTAAAAATATATCGTTCAATTTATTTCAGATTAAAAACTACTTTGATATGAGCTTTGATCACTCTCCGACCGTCATACCTTAGGCGAAAACACCATCCAAAAACTTAATAACTCGTTCTTAGTAAATTCACGAACAGACTGGGCAAGTTTTAAAGTGATATTGGATGAGAAAATACAACTTGATGTTCCTTTACAAACGTCGGAACAACTAGAAACATTTATTAATAACATTCAATGTGGAAAAGCACTCCTGAAATTAAAACCAATTAGGTTAAAGGAAATAGTTATCCTTCGAGAAATCAGTAAGTTGCTTGGAAGTGGCAGGAAATTAGAGCTCCGCGAAACAAAATTAGACTATACAACAGCACGTTAACCTAGAGGCAACCCAGCTCATGGACAACAACAACATATGGTAAGATGGCTCAAAAGGGTAAAACCTTTTGTACTGGGAACGATATGAAGAACAACAAATAATTAACATCAAAATAACACGTTAAAATCGTGTTAAAATAAAATAAAACCTAAGACATTAGACTGTGCTGGCATGTTCTACCATCACATTTTCGATAATCGATAGACGTTTGTGTTACGTCTTTTTCCTTTTTTCACTTGCCATCGAAAATAGAAATATTGGTGATATTAGATCGAATGAATTTATAGAAATAGAATCGAGTAGGATATGATCACAATAGAAATTGCGGAATTGATTACGAAATAGAACATAACTTTGTTCGTGAAAAAAGAGACGCAAACGTCTATCGATTATCGAAAATGTGATGGAGATACTTTTCTACAAATATCCAATCTTTAAAACGAGGGAAAGGAAAATATGATTGTGATTATTTAAAATTTGGATTTACATGGAAGGAAGATGATCCTCGTCCACTGTGTTTTATTTGCCAAGAAATGCTAGCAATGAGAGTATGCGACCTAGTAAATTACTGCGGCATTTTGAAACGAAACGTCTTGATTTAAAAAATAAGCCAATGAATTATTTTAAAACCAAATTCCAGGAAATAAATAATCCACTTTACCAACATTAACGAAAAAGCTATGTTCGCTTCATACCTCATTAGTTTACGTATTGCATAATCTGGTAAACCCAATACCATTGGAGGGGGAGTCCTTAATACTTCCAGCGATAGAAGATGCTGTTGGAGTTACGTTTGGAAAGAAGGGCTTAAAGGACGAAAAAAATCGAAAAAAATGTTTCAAGGAAGTCCTACGTAATTTTAGCCGTAGAATCCGATTCTGCAATAAAAAATAGGGGTTCCTATTTTAGTTTCCAAGTTGCTTCCCACCCCCCTTACAAGGAGGGGCTGGGGGCCCTAATTTTACCACTAATGTATTTCCCTCCCGGAATGATTTAATTTTGATAATGGTAATTTTTATCGTAGAGGGCTTATTTTCCGAGATATTTGTAAGTTTCAGCTTAAAAAAAAACCGATACAAACCTAATTTCAATTGTTGGCAACTAAAGGGCAACGATATATAAAAAAATCGAAATTTTATTCGAACACATTTAATTGAAATTAAAGTCAAAATTATTATTACAAAACTAGATATAACTATCACAGTGCCAGTAGTACTCATAATATGTTATTGAATCAATACTTATATAACATAACGTATTTTAAGATAATTTTACTTACTTTTGAAACTATATATTTTGGTTGGCATTACAGGTTACACTTTTCACATTACGTCACTTGAACTCATTTTTGGAACACCAAAATCCGTAAAATTTCAGCCCCAATGCACCATCTCTAAAACAAAATGTAATCGCGTTTCTATATAAAATTGACGATATACTAAATTTTATGTGATAGTATATATACGAGTAGTATAATAGTGTATATAATGTAGTAGTATGTGATGACGATTAAATTGTTGCTATATTGAACTTGAACTGAAAATAATGTGTACAGTATAATATGTACATACTATAGCAGTAACGTTTTTGAGTGTGTATGTTGTTTGATTTTTTCATGCAATTTTCGATTTTCATTTATTTTATTTTCTCACAGCACGTGGTGGCATGCTTACTTTGTTTTCTTCTCATTATTAGTCGGTTTCGCATACGAAGTACATACATACTTATTTACAAATTATTTAGGATGATTTTCTTATTTTTTTTTTATACTTTGTATCATGAAAAACAAGAAAAATGATAATATAAAATTTTCCTCAGAAAAATTAATTATTTATACAAACAATTAAAATCTATACATAGGTAACATACGATAGTATACACACGTTTATATACAATTTATAATTCATGTATGTATGTATATATACCGAACGCCAGCGCCATGTGTATACAATTAATATGGGAAATGATTTAAATTTCTGGAAAATCAAGGCTTGCTTGCGAATAATAATTTTAATGCGCGCCATAGAAAATACTTGTGGGGGAAATTTCTCGTTATACCATATGAATGGATGTATTTATATTTATATAGTTATTTTGATCGTAAAATAAATTGGAATCATTCAAAATTGTTTTTATTTTTATACAAATTATAGATATGATTTAATACGAAAAACCTTGACATAACCTTAAAAAATTTAAATGTACGTAATATACGTAATCATGATTATTAATTGATAATTTACGATATATAAATTTCCATATACACAATGCATATATACATATAGATACTGATTTGGATTAAGTATTAATCGAGTACGTTAAATTAATGAATGAAAATTTAAATTAAATAACACAAAGACACATGTACTCATATACAAGAGTCGGAAAAAAACACGTGGGAAAAATGGCGTTGAAAAAAAAATTATAAACGTGCTTAGGTAATGCCTTTATTTAGATGCATGACTAGACATTCGTTGGACTAAGTAAACATGTTATCGATCTCGGTGTGCACTAAAACGGTATGCTAATTTCACCTACTATCTAAATAAATTGACTTTAATTTATTTTCACTTAATAAAAATGGAAATAAAGTCTTTTATTGCAATTTCTTCTTTGACTTCATTTCAGTAGTGACGTCAAAGGAAATTAAATCAAATTACTGCAATATCCTTTTAAATAAATGTGATGGCTATATTCGCCTTTGGCTATATACTTATCTATAGCACACGAGTACATAAGAGGATTTTTTATTGAGAAAGATAAATAGTACTTTAAAGTACAAAAAATTACAATGTATGTATTGTGTGGTATCTTCTTAACCACATTCAAGTTTGTGCCATACATTTTGATTCAAATTGGATCACATTAGAACATGGTGCTGATCAAATACCTCTCGGCAATAGATTTTCTAGCTTGGTGGAGGATGGTGCCGACGACACAACAGCTAAAAAGACAGTAAAACCGCCACAGTCAATATAATTGACAAGTTAACGAACTCAACATTTTATATTGCCCCGCTTAAAAGAGCCGAAAATCCAACCTTTAAAAATTGATGGTATCAGAGCGCTACAACCATTTCGATCAAACCGGAAATCGATATTACACTTACCAGCTGAAAAGTCAAAAAGGGTTGACTGTTGTTTTAAAAGGAATGGAGAGCAGCGTAAAGGTGACCGACATTCATGCGGCTCTCGCCGCGCAAGTTTTCCATTTTAAATCGGAAGAAGGTTCCTCAACAGATGTTTTGCATAGAGTTAGAGGTACAAGTAGTTGATACAATGCATCAAGAATACGGCCACATAAAAGCTTATTGCACGTTGAGTGAAGTTTGCGTTAGCTGTAGCGAACTTCATGAATCAAAAAAATGCGATAAGACGATAAATGATCCATCAGTAAAACGCTGTAGTAATTGTGGTGAAAATCACACAGCAAACTACAGATGTTGCCCAGTATATCTGGATTTGAAGCGTAAGACCAATCCAAAGTTGCGATCCGAGCAACGAAGGCTTAAGTCACGTTAAATCAAAAAGATATGACTCCAAGAAGTACAATTGCCCAACAAGCGAATGCACACTCAACCACACAAAATAACCTGGATAATGTTAGAAGCAATTTTGCACAACCAGGAGTTTCCTATGCCAACATCCTAAAAGGTACCGCCCCAAAAACAAAAGTTCATTTCAACGAAGAAGAATTAATTATTCACGCAACCGTAAACAAACTGACCGAAACGATCCAAAGTTTCATGATGATGTTGGAGAGACCAATGAGCATGATGATGCAAAATATGAACAGACGCCAAAAGCCAAAAACACGCTCCTAAAGATAGCTGTATGGAATGCGAACGGTGTTTCACAGCACAAACCTGAGGTTAGGACATTTCTTGTCGATCAAAATATAGACATCTTGCTATATAATATCAGAACAACTCTTTACAAAAAATACCTTTTTTAAAATCAACGGATATTCAGTTTAAGACACCAAACTGCACACGACGACACTGCGGTCTCGATCAAACGAAGTATAAACCATTATGAGCTCAACAAATACGATAAAGATCACATCTAAGTAACTATAATATCTGCCTCGAGGAATGGAAATCGTGTAATATCGGCTGTTTACTGTCTACCGAAACACGCAATCAAAAAGCAGCAATTTACCGATATTTTAATCAGCTGGGCATTAAATTTCTCGCATTTCTAACAACACCAAAATATGCAGCAATGAACGAAAAAATCTAGATTATTTATCTTCTGGACACCCAACTTACTGGCCAATAGATAGAAATAAAATATCTGATTTAATAGATTTTTGTATAACAAAATGAGTTGCACGCACCAATCCTCAGGTAGAAGATTGCTATGACTTATCATCCGATCACTCACCAATAATACTAGCTCTGAGTACCAGAGCTTTAAAAGCAGAACCACCTCAACGTCTAACAAATAAATTAACTAATTGGACTCTATATAGAAATATAGTCGAACAAAATTGCCAATTGGATAACTTTGCACCCCGGAAGATATTGATGCGGGAGCGAATGATTTAACACATATATTGGAAATAGCAGCAAAAGAGGCCACCCCTGATATTAACAACTCTGAAAAACTTAACAAGTCTTCACCTAATATACTGCAGTTAATCCAAGAAAAACGAACAATACGCCGGCTATGGCAGCAGCAAAAATCTCCATTACTAAAATGGAAACTGAATAGGGCTATTAAAACCCTTAAACAAGCATTGAGAGAAGAAGAATACTCAGGAATCCAGAGTTACCGTACTGAACTTTCGACGACCGAGAAGACAGATTATTTACTATGGAAGGCAACAAAAAAACTAAAGAGGCCAACATTATCGAATCCACCAAATAGGCAACCAGATTGGGTCAGAAGTGTCGTAGAAAATGATACTGCTTTCTCTAACCACTTGAAAAAAGTATTCACACCAAATGAAAAAACTACCAACGGTGAACTAGCAAAGTATACTGAGGACCCTTCGAAACCAATTCCTTCAAAATTTAAGTGGAAAAGAGAATTACCTGATAAATGCATAAAACTCATAACTTATATCTTTAGTTGAATTATGCATAGTTATTATTATCAGTTAAATTTGCATTTTCCTAGACATTGCGCAACCTTTCGACAAAGTATGGCATAAGGGCCTTATATATAGAAAATTAAAACTCGTCTGCCAAAAACATTTCATGCAGTCCTTGAAAGTTATTAGCTTCAAAGAAAATACCAGGTTAAACACAATTCAGCCATTACTGAACTAAATGATATAAACGCAGGAGTTCCACAAGGCAGTGTACTGGGGCCAGTATTGTATTTGCTGTATTCTGCCGATCTACCAACGACTGATAAGGTTGTCACATCATCATTTGCAGATGACACTGCTATCATGTGTTCACACAAAAATCCTCAAACTGGATCAAGAGAATTGTAAGGTCACTTATATAAAATTGAGAATTAATAAAGAACGTGGCGGATAAAAGCGAATGAAAACAAATCAACACACATAACATTTACGTTGAATAAGCTTATATATCCCTCAACAAACAAATGTCAAATACTTGGGTTTTTATCTTGATAGAAATTGACATGGAGAAAACACATTGAATCAAAGCGCAACCAGATAAAAATAAAATTCTCAAAAATGTACTGGCTGATTGGAAGAAAATCAAAACTTTCCCTAGAATGCAAGGTTCTGCTTTCCAAATTGATCCTAATTCCTATATGGACATATGAAATTCATCTATGGGGCTGTACAAGCCCATCAAATCTAGATCTTTTACAACGAACACAATTAAAAATACTTCGGCTGTATTACAAATGCTCCGTGGTATATCCGAAACTGCACCATCCATAGGGACCTTGGGATTAAAAATTCATGCACACAGTTTGAAGTACCTTTCGAAACTGGAAACTCACCCCAATAAAATAGTAAGGCAACTATTAAATTTGTTAGATTGTAAGCTTTGCCCACTTCTTGTTAGTTTCGTATAAAGAAAGATTCAAGAATAAAGACATTGGTAGTTTAAAAAAAATTGGATCCAGTTGGATGAAATAAGCTTCAAACTATAGATTTTTATTGAATTTGAGCTCTTCAATTTTTATCAAATCCAATTAAGATAACTTTTTGCTTACACATTTAATTTGTCATTTTGATTAATTTCTGTTTTTATTTTGTAACTATTGATGATATCCTTCATTAGGAGTAAATTCGAAATTGTTAAATCTCGAATTAGTAAGTACACTTGATACTTTTTTCAACTTTTGATACCCTTTTCAAACTGGTTTTCACATCCTGGATTTTAAAATCTTGATTACAGGTTTTGGCTAACTAGAATTTTAAGAGTCATAATTTAGACGAATTTCTAGTTTGATATTTGTTTGTAGCGATTGTAGCGGTTGGATTGACTCATATGTAGCTCCAAGTAAATGGATTTTCTCTTTCGTTACAAAATTTTTCTCGTATCTCACTACTCTAAAATCGTCTTCTATACTAATATAATAAACATATTTAATAATAAATAAAATGTAATTTTATTATTGTATAAAGCAAATAAAAAAGAAAAAATATAAAATGTATGAAGGCCTTGACTTGACCGTGATTTTAAATAAAACTATTTGTTACAAATTATAGTTTAAAAAATAAAATAAATAAACGTTGATGTACTTGCATTATATAGTGTATAGTATATAGTTAATACTAGTAGTACCTATACATAATACTATAAATACGTTAGTTAATTGTTTTTTTTGTTGCAATTGTTATTGCAACAGCACGTGTCTGCCGTGATGATAAGAAAGAAAATTTGTTAGGATTTTCTTTCTTACTTTTTATAATACATATATTATTGTACATATTTGTTTGTGCCATTTTTGTATTAAACAATTTAAACGACGACGGATTTTATTTTATACAAAATTGTCAAGGTGAAGTATTTTCTTGACGTCTTCTTTTCTCTCGATACAATATTCTTCTTTAGCGCACGGTTCAATAAATACGTTTAATATTTGCAGGAATACAATAAAGTTATAGCTAGAAATATAATTAATTCCGAAACAATGGATCACTTTTCCATTCAAATTAATCCTTTAGCCTACATATAGAGGATTTTGACGAAGGTATACAATTCTAATGTCAATCATATACTTTGTATGATATACTTAATAAATGTACGACGGAAATTAAATTGGTTCAGACAATGACCGTTAATAATGTGGTTGTGTCATTGACACGCGCTTAAGCACGTGGAATTATTAATATCGAAAAACAATTTAATTTATCTTAAATAATCATTGTTATTTTTACAATTTTTGTTCTAAAGAATTGTGTAGGCAATATTGTATTAGATGTTGGTTGGAAAATACTCCTTGTAATATATATATTATACAGGTTCTGTACACATGTACACAAAATTGAGTCATGTAACCCGTATACTATGTACATATTTAGTTTTGAACACGTGATAGACCGATTCTGATTTATAAAAACGAAATTCAAAGTAGCGGTTAAATCAATGAAAATGTGATTTGATTAGGAATAGATAGTTGCTTTTCAGTTCATCAAACGCTAATATCCGCTAGAAGAAATGGTTTTTGTCTGTACTAAACTATTTATTCGTAGCTATTCTTGCTATTTTTCATGAATGTAGTTAGAACCAGTTTCTTTATTTTTTTATTATTAATTTAATTTGCAAATTTATGCAAAATAATTTTCCGTGTGTTTTACTTGAAAATGTCGACTAAAATTTGTAATTAAGCAATTTTACCATTTTTACATATTTTGTTTTGACTAGTACTCAGGCTACTATATTTTTATATAATTTTGAATTTTTTAGCTAATCTCGTCCACCTCAAGGTACATGATACAAAAAATAAAAATTCTGTTGCACAATAATTCACCACGAAGTTAGCTGTATGAATTGAAATATTTACTACTCGAAATATAATTTAATCAGTGTAGCCTTTGTTAATAACGAAAATATTATGAGTTTTGAGTGAAAACTTTTGTTTAACTAAACTCAAAATGAAAATTTTTACGAGCAACAAAACAAGTTGCTATTTTTTGATTTCTGATAAGGCTTCATTCACAGCATAGTTTTCGAAGTTGTTTTCGGTGTTGTTTTCTACTTATCGTATTACAACAACAAAATGTATTTTCTTGATAATTGATCGTTTGGTATTTTTTAAGTGACAAGTCAAAGTGTCAATTTTTAAAATTTGCCGAACTAATTTGTGAGAATTTTGTGAAGTGAAAAATGAATAATGGACAACTATAATAATACTACAGTATTGGCCAGTATTGCTGCAGCTGCTATTCTTTTGCAAAACCAGCATAGTCAATTAGTGCAATATGATAAAATCCGAACAAAAAGAAAGAAAGCTCCTAGATGGTGGGTACGCACATTATTATCTGAAGATAATAGGTTTGAACATGGTGCTGAAGCTTTAATTCAAGCTCGATTCATTCATGTCGGGCCAATAATAACAAAACAAAATATAACTAGAAATTCTACTCCTCCTTCAACGAAATTAGCTTTAACGTTAAGGTAAATATAAATGATTGTAGGCACAATTCATTTAAATATTCAATTTGTAAATAACTAATGTGATTTGACATTTTGGTTTCGAACAATTTTTGCACAACTTGAAAATCTTAATTCAAAAATAGTTGTTTTCAGCGCTCTAACCACTATATTTTATTATAAAATTGGTATAGATAACTTGAATTTTTTTTTAAAAAAAATGATAAGTTTTTATATGGGAAAGGTGGATTTCCTTACTAATATCGTGAAGAAAATAACAACAAAAAATTGCAATTTGAAAACAACGACGAAAACAATGCTGTGAATGAAGACAATTCACCTTCACGTTCAGAACATCACGCAGCTCCTCAATTCCATAGCATTATATATGAAATGATGAAACGTGGTGTGTTGTACCGCTCTTACTATAGAGATAAATCCAAGTAGTACCGGATATGGCGATATAGCCTGTGGTAACATAAAATAAATTTGAGCTCTCGAGATCCTTGAGGGTCTAGTCTATTTGGGCTAGGTCTCTGCACTCTAGAGAGAGAGAGAGAGAGAGAGCACATATTAAAAAATAATTAATTTTAGCTGATTTTTCAAATCTTATTCTATAAAAATAAAGAAATTTCCAATTCTTGTATTAATTACTTTTGGCGAGGGTATATAAGAGTAAAAATATCTTATGAACCTGGCCATATATGCCACCATACTTGAATTTATCTCTATAGTAATGGCGGTACAACGCCTTATATTTAAATAACTATTTTATCCACGTGAAATTGAATTGAGGAGCTCAGAATGAGTTGCATATGTCATCATTGTCTTTTTAATGTTTTTCATAATTAGTTTTGAGATATGCATAATTGATAGAAACAACTATTTTAAATTAAAATATACTATATCTAAAATAATCCAATAAGTTAAATTTAACTCAATTATTCGGTGTCGTTCTAATTTCATATAGCTCTCTCACACTAAAGCTCGATTTCCATTGTAACCACAGGTGCTTTTTTTATTTAAAAATTTTCGATTTCGAATACTGTACTGAGTTAAAATTTTATCGTTTATTCAGTAAAATCTAAATAAATTTAATTTTTTATCGATGAATATGATACATTTAATGTTAAACTACGTATTTTAATTTACCATTATCGAAATAAAATTAAATTTACCTTTAATTTTCGATGTACTCAATAAAATCATAGTACATACACGAACTCCAAATTTTTTTTATCGAGTACATATATCGAAAAATAAAGTTAACTTGAATAAACGAGAAAATTAGTGCCGTGAAGCTCCATCAGCCAAATCAGCCCGCCACATCGAAACCTATCCCATTATTTATTACAATTTTATTACAATTTATTACACTTTGTAACTTTTGATGTAATTGTGTTATCGAGATAAAGTTTAGGCCAGAATTTATTACAAATTAATTACAGTTCACTGGTAAGACGCCGACAAATAAAATTTAAATATTTGGTGTAAAAATCAACTTATTTTAATAGAAACCTACTGAAATCCAAAGAAAAATACCAAAAAATCGCCACCATATTTTGGATAGAACTGGATATTGTTTACACTGTACGGTCAAAATATACTTTGTAAAGTGGTGTAACTTAATTATTTTCAAAAAAGTCAATTTTATCACCTTTAATAATTTATTACTTCCAAAATATGGTGGTGGTCTGGTGTAATGAATTATTACAAGTGATAAAATCGACATTTTTGTATTTTCTTTCAATTTCAGTAGGTTTATATTAAAATAAGATGATTTTTACACAAAAAAATTAAATTACACCACTTGACACGGTGTATGTATACCGTATAGTGTAAACAATATCCAGTTCTACACAAAATATGGTGGCGGTCTGTTGTAATAAATTATTACAGGTGATAAAATCGACTTTTGTGGTAGTTTTCGATTACTTGAAATAGATTTTACCCAAAATAATTAAATTACACCACTTGACACGGCGTATATATACCGTATAGTGCAAACAATATCCAGTTCTATCCAAAATACGGTGGCGGTCTGGTGTAATAAATTATTACAGATGATAAAATCGACTTTTTTGGTATTTTTCGGTGACTTGAAATAGATTTTAGCCAAAATAATTAAATTACACCACTTGACACGGTGTATGTATACCGTATAGTAAACAATATCCAGTTCTATATAAAATATGGTCTGTTGTAATAAATTATTTCAGGTGATAAAATCGACTTTTGGGGTGTTTTTCGGTGACTTGAAATAGATTTTAGCCAAAATAATTAAATTACACCACTTGAAACGGTGTATATATACCGTATAGTGCAAACAATATCCAGTTCTATCCAAAATACGGTGGCGGTCTGGTGTAATAAATTATTACAGATGATAAAATCGACTTTTTTGGTATTTTTCGGTGACTTGAAATAGATTTTAGCTAAAATAATTAAATTACACCGCTTTACAAGGTATATGTATACCGTATAGTGTAAACAGTAATGAGTTCTATCCAAAATATGGTGGCGGTCCGGTGTAATGAATTATTACAGGTGATAAAAACGACATTTTGGTATTTTTTTTTGGATTTCAGTAGGTTTCTATTAAAATAAGTTGATTTTTCCACCAAATAATTAAATTTTATTTTTTGATGTCTTACCAGTGAATTATAATTAATTTGTAATAAATTTTGGCCCAAGTCCCATCTTGATATCACAATTACATCAAACGTTACAAAGTGGCGGTGTACGTTCAATTTGATGTTACTCCACCCACGCTTTGTAATAAATTGTAATAAATTATGGGCTAGGTTTCGTTGTGGCGGGCTGATTTGGCTGGTGCCGCTTCAATGCACTGAGAAAATTCTTACCAGCATAGTATTCCAATAAGAATTTGTTGTAATAAAAATACCCACCCTACGCCACTTAAGAAATATTAGAAATTCCAATTGGATTTGAATTGGATTTGAATGTGACCATAGGTATATGTATTTTTGTTTGTTTGAAACTTCACAGGCTCGCATTTTCAAACTTTTTATTTGTGTGTTTCTGTTTTTTGAAAGCTAACTGTAGTCATTTCAATATTTTTTATGTTATATTGAACGACTGGTAATGTGTTTAGCCGTCAAATTTTTGATGATGATTTATTGCATCTATGACTCTCTGTTGGAGTGCAGAATCCATGGGCCGAACCATCGTTAATGTCAGTACAGACTGGCTTGGAGCTATACAATATGTAGATGGACAATTAAAACTCGGACCTGCATAGCCGTTAAAAAGATGTGGTATCACAACGAATCGTCACCGGGCTAAGTGTGCCGAAGCTGCCACTAACTAGCTAACTACAATATTTTAAAATTTTCTGTTAAACCATTTTTAGTCATTTTGCAATCCAAGACAAATATAAAAGTTTTGCGTAGACAAGTAATACTGTGGAATTACTAATTGTTGAAAAAAAATTGTCAAGTAGAATCCATAATAATTCATAAAATATTTTAAATAAATTCCAAATAGAAATTATAAAATAGTAATATAGAATTTGACAAGGTTGGTTTAAGAAGAAATATTTGCAAGATATTCGAAAGAAATTTACATATTCTGTTAATACATATACTTAGAATATTATATATCTTATGCTAAAGATTACATAATGTATGTATTTGTATTGTATTGTCTATTATCTACTCGTATATACACATATATTTATATTTAATTATATGGACGCTAGTCCCATCTATGTAATATTTATTTAAGACCAACATCTTGCAAGGTATAAATGGAATTTTCCTCACACTATACAATTTAATACCCAAAATTACTCCCATTTCAAGTTCTATTTATAAGTCTAATCTAAACCTAAATAAATATTATCGAAACAAAAAAATGTAAACAAGGTTAAAAGTAAAATCCTATATTTGTACAGGTTTTATTGTGATTTGTTTCGTAAGCATTTCCAAGCACCTACTTGCAACTTGACTTTTATGTACATACATATATGTATTCTTATATGCTCTCGGGAGATAAAATACAAAGTATTCGCTTTACTATATTAATTGACGTCATCGTAATTCAAATTTTATCCCGAATTTCGGTGCGGTAAATGCGCCTCTCAATCAATACGTATATACAATAAACAATGAAGCGCAATTCCAAATGATTATAAAATTTCGCAGGATAAAATATTCCGAACGTATATATAAAATTTAATTAACGTCTTCCCCGAATACAAATGTATATAACTGCGTACGTACACACGCCAACACACATTTATCTCCAAACTTCATATAATATTAGAAAGCACAATCTAAATGATATTGTTCAAGGTAAAAAATAAGAAAACATCGACCGAAAAGTACCGACAACGAGAAGAAAACTTAAGAAAATTTTCATTAATTTTATATATTGCGCATTTCACCCTAAACGGATCGTTGGTTTAAGTTCAAGGCCAATTTTTCTCTAGTTTTATATATACATACAAAAAATAAAACTGTGTATACCCACACACACACACACAAAAAAACGCTCATCAGTTTTATCCCTGACATTCTCTCATCCCGCTTTTATATTTTATATATAAATAGTGTTGTACATAAAGCTTTTTTGCTTTGTATATAATATGATAATTTCTCTCTCACAACCGAATTTTCCCCGCATCCATTTCCACATCCATACAACACAGCGTAAATTCTCACTCACTTGGAAAATAAAACACAAAGTATATAAGTACCAATATGTATACAAAATAAACATATTTGAAAAAACTCGTGTACCGTATGACGTAAAAGCTTCCAACCTACACAAAATATTTTAATTTTATTTTGCGTTTAAAGCTCGTTCGTTTGTTTATTTATTATACCTACATAAATATATACGTATGTACAACGCTAAATTTTGATTAAATCGAGAATATTAGAATGAGTCGAACGAGCATACAAAGTACACATATGTATGTATATAAACACGTATACGACTGCTACACACGCTTAACAGATTCTGAAGCGCAGGTAGAAAATTATTTTATTACATTTTTGCTGTATGTTTGTGTGTGCCTAAATTCTATCTATTCATTAAGAATTGATAATGTATATGAGCTTTTTATATACGCACAATACAAAATATTCGGCACATACGTACACACGCACAATATGAATATGTCGTGATTTGGTATGTATGTATTTTTTGGGGGTTAGGGGTACACAAAACTAAAGCTCATAAAAAAAACAGAAAATCAATGATAATAATTTTGATGTTGATTGTTATCCTTCGGAATGATATAAAAATGAAAGAAAATCTGAGAAAATCGAAAAAAAAGAAAAATTTATTGAATGGATGGATGGATTTTTTTAGATACGTCGAATGATGAGGATAAGAAAATTTAGCTAAAATGAAGTAAAATAAAGCGGGATTAAGGTGGAAATTTGTTGTATGTACATATATGTTGCGGGTAATGACGGTGTGTGGTGAATAAGTATCAGGATTATTGGTGGTTTATATATAGGGCCTGAATTATTCATGGCTGAATTCGTTTAGTGCGGTACATAAAATATTTTCCCCAAAAAATAAAAAACTCATTTTATTTTTGTACAAGGTTAAATATTATTATTGTGTTCAAGGAGATTTGAAGTTAATCAGAAATTTCTAGGTTTTGGAATGAGGTAATGTTTTTGATTAGATTTGTGTATAAAGCTGTCTGTCGGTGTGTCATCAAATAATTGTTCTGCTATATTCGTATATAATAAAAAATGTTGATGCTACTTAGGAGTTTTGAAGGTGAAATAAAAGCCTGGGTCATACTTAGTACAACATGAATAGGATAATAGAATTATGCGGCCGAACTCGTAACTGATTATTTATATAGGACTGAAAAGTAAGATACAAAAATTTCATGGACTATTCAGCTCACTTGTCAATGAAGGAAGAAGGACCAAAGATACAATTGCGCGTTTGAGAATGCCTGGCAAAACACGTGTTGAAAATTTATACAGAAATTTTGATATATTTTGAGAACGATCTAAATATAAATTCAATAAAAATCTAAATTTGAAATTACTAATTAGTTTTAACTCAATAACTTCACATTTCAAATACTAAGATTTAACGTTCGAGTATAGTAAAATTCTAGATTCCAAAATATGTGTATAACTCCAAATTTTAGAAAGTTTAAATTTTAATCTTAAATAAAATTTGAATTATATTTTAGCCATTCAATTTTCAAGTTACGATATTGAAATACGATATTGAAATACCGGAGTGAAGTTTCTAACAAAAAATAAAACTTAACAAAATATATATCTGTATTAGTAACACTCAAAATACAATTCTTATTGGAAAAAATGAGTGATTTTTAATATTAGTCGTGTTTTTTAATTCAAAAATTTTCTTATTGGAATGAAGTTCTGGATAAGAATTTTCTCATTTTTTCAGTAAAATCCAAATGAATTTAATTTTTTATCAATAAATAAGATACATTTAATGTTAAACTACACATTTTAATTCACTATTATCGAAATAAAATAAAATTTAACTTTATTTTTCAATGTTCTGGAAAAAACATTGGTTTTTTCAAGTTCGCGATAAATTCATAGTACACGAACTCGAAAAAAAGGGAAATTTTAAAAGGAAATATTTTAAACAAATATTTTTCATTGTTTTATGATTGATACCTGTATTATTTCACAATAGACGTTAAAAAATATAGTTAGAAGTTGAAATTTATTCAAATAAATAGAACTTAAATTAAATATATTGGTTAAACTAAATAAAATTTCCCAGTATTATTCCCGATGTTCTTATAGAAGTTGAAGTTCTGTTAATATAAAAACGCACCTATTGTATATTCGAAATATAAAAATTTGTAGACATGATGTTTTATAAAATTTAATCAATTATTAAAAGCAAGCAATAAGAATAATTTAAAAAAAAATATAGGTAGAAGAAAACCAAATAATTTTACTAATCGGAATCAAACCCAAAAGCGACATAATTTATTGTTAGATTCATTCTTGAATTAAACAAACCAAATATCAAAGCAACTCGGAGATTTGAGCAAGATTCCGCTATATAGGTCTAATAGGCCTATCGTTAAGGGACATTTCATAGAAAAAGATTTTTCCAAACGGAGATAATAGGCCTATCGTTAGGGAACATTTCATAGGAGAACATTTTAATTTCAAATCATTCGCTTGGAAGTTTATTTCTACGAAATGTACCCCTTAAAACAGGCTTAATTAAATTTTTATGTGTTGTATGTTTTGTAAATGACTACGTAATTGAATTTCTCAGTTTTTTAATATTTTATAGCGTTTGTGTCAAATAAGAAAAAAATATCATTCTTATTGGAAATTTGAGTGTTATTTTAAATATTTTAAGTTAATTTAAAAACACTTCAAAAACGTAATCGAAATAAATAAACACATATGTATACTAGTAAAAGGTAAGTTTTCAAAAAGTGCAGTCCACTAGATATTAATTGAATCAAAAATAAAAAATGAACAAAAAATGGGATTTTCCCAATTAAAATTGGACATCAAAAATGCACATGAAATTTTTCCTTCCATCCAATTCGTACAGAATATTTCTTCGACCAAAATACCATAGACAAAAATTTACTCGAATTTTTCTCTTGGTTCCACCCATTTTGGTCAGGTAATTAAGTGGCCTTTCTCATGTATTAGCCACATATGAGAGTCAACATCTCTGGGATCGACCGGAAATTATCATTCAAAATTTGAGTGTGAATAATATATCGTACAAAATATTTCTTAGAACAAAATAGTTCCACCCATTTTGATCTCGTGTTTAAGTGGCTTTCCCCATGTACTAGCCATAGTTGAGTCAACATCTCTCGCAATAACCGATAATTACAACTTTGTACGATCAACTGTTCACACTCTAATTTGTATCGTAATTGACTCAACTATGGCTAGTACATGGGAAAGGCCACTTAATTGCCTGATCAAAATGGGGTGAACCAAGAGAAAAATTCGAGTAAATTTTTTTGTATGAATTATTTTGTTCGAAGAAATATTTTATAACTTCACGGGCACCTATTTTTATTGTTTCTACTGGTTTTAATATTCCTATTGGAAACATTTATTACAGTTCTAAAATTTGTGTTAACATTTTTGTGGTTCGAATCTTTGCTTTTTTTTAGCTTTGGCGTTTTCTCGATAATGAGACAATGAAATAAACAAAAAAAAGTGTTTCGATTAAATTAATCAATTATTAATAAATATTTGTTTAATTTATGATACGATGAAATGTATGCCACCTTAGTCTTTTGAAATTTACCTATAGGTATAACATTTACATAACGTATTTTGGACTATTTTAGAATAATTCAACTTAATATGACTATATTTCTTATTTCTACTTTTGAAATTTATTAATCCTGAGTTAAAATCTACAATAAATACTTTGATTTACACTAAATGTTGTTAACTAACTTATTATATTATTATGTGTATTTAAAAAAGATTATTTAGTTTTAATATTTATTGAGAAATTATGCAATTTAGAAATCATAACAGTGTACAAACCACTACATAAAAAAAGTAATAGGATTTAGTTCAATTCTAATAGGATCGTTTATGTATGTATATCTGTTAAAAAATCTGTGGAAAACTTTACGGGTACCTTATAATACTATAAGAGAGATTACTGCAGATTTCCATAGTAAACTCGCGTGACATCATGTTATCGACACAAATTAATAAACCTTTTTTTTCCAGATGGCGCACACATTTTAAGAAGAATTTTTACGTTACCTGATATTTCCAAGTTATTTCAGCCGGCTATTGTCAATTTGGTTTTGTTTATTTAATTTTTTTTTATAAGTTTATTTACATTACTTTTCAAAATTTAGTTAAAAAAAATGGTATAACATTGCGTTTATTTGCCAGTGGATTAATTAATTAATTTAATTAATTAAAATTAAATTAAATTTTTAATTTTTTTTTATAAGTTTATTTACATTACTTTTCAAAATTTAGTTAAAAAAAATGGTATAACATTGCGTTTATTTGCCAGTGGTGCCATCTAATTAAAAAAGGTAAACTACGATAAACTGTCATACGCAAATCTGCAGCAATTTCACTTATAGAGTTAGATTACGATGTGTATTCTACGCGGTTGTCGACACGTGAGATTCTGCACAAGTTCCGCTGTGGTAGCAATATTGTTCCATTTAGAACGAATATTTTCAGCAACCTTATCGCATCCGCCATTCTTCTTCAGATTTTTTTGGATATAGCTCGAACACCGGTGGACACAGCTCCTATGAAATAACATTAAATTGATTAGTTGAATTGAACAAAGAAAAAAAGGAAAGGTCTAAAAATACTGATTAATTTACATTCAAATGTAAAGCATTTAAAATCCGCGGCTCATGCCAGTTGGCCGTGTCAAACACTCTTAGTTCAGTTCCATTAATAAAATAGTCAATAGATGTCCTATCAGGGCTATAGCAAAAAAACTATGCTTAATTGTGAAACTCGGTAGAATTCAACGTTTGACTGGATTAAGCATCTATTGAAGTATAGACCATTTTGTACAAGTGTCATGGATCCAGAACTAAGTGTTGATGAAAATGTTTGGGAGTTTTGTTTGGATTTTGCCAACATTTTTGAACCAGTCAAAATATTAACCCTAAACTTACGAAATGAGCAAATGAATCTGGGTGATTTTTATGGGCTTTGGTTCAAATTTCAAACGCTCAGCATTTGGTCCCTAAGATAAACAATATTTTGGAGTGGTGGGTAAACCATAACAGGAATTCCCATTTTTATATGAAACTGCCCAAATTGTATTAGTGGTCCTTGCGACACAAGTAAGTGTTGAACGGGTATTTTCTTCACTAAAATTTATATTGGCACCTCAAAGGGCACACGCCATCTCTAAGAGATATTCTGTTCGTATACGTTTAAACACGAATTTTTTTAAATTAAATAAAACAAAAACAAGTTTTCTTTGTAATGTTTTATATTTTATTTCATTCAACCCGAGGCCGAAACCGAACCCGAACCAAATTATTTTGTTTCAATAAACCTGAACCCAATATCGAACCCGAAAATTCGATGGTCCGAAACCCTGAATGTAACATATAAAACTAATTTTGTTAACTTTGAAATTCTACATTTCTAGAGACAAATTATGAATATATAATAATGTAAAAATTTTCTAACCTAACTTTATTTTCTGAGATCCTCTCAAGTTGTATTAAAATATATTGAAGGAGATTTTAAAACTGTCACCACCCATCGCATTGATCCTATTGAAATTTAGTCACCGTAGTTTAGAATTAGTTTGCAAAATCACTCTAGGAATTGTCTAAATTATCGACGTTGATTAGGTTGTCGATGTTGTCTACGGGTGGTCAACACGTCGATGTAGAAAATATTATATGACGCGTAAACGCCAATCCGTGATTACAAGTTATTTTGTTTAAGCGTTTCAACATTTCACAAATCAATAAATAAACAAATGCTGGCAGCGTGGCCGAGTGGTCTAAGGCGCTGGTTTAGGCACCAGTCAGAAATGGCGTGGGTTCGAATCCCAGCGCTGTTAAAGAAATTTGTTTTACTAATTTTTGACAAATAGTTAAAACTCGAAACAGTATTTAGAAATTTCGTCTGTCACGTACACAACAATACGACGATACGCATAAAAGTATTATCTAATTGTAGGACACATTTTACTCATTGTTATAATAATTTTATTGTTATTCTAGATTTTCAATGTCAAATGTCAATCGAGTTAATTCTAAATTAATTTAAATTTTTTCTTGTTGTTATTCGCTCGTTTGTTTGTACTTCTTAATTCTCGATTGTTCAAACTGTAGTTCCATTCCTCAAAATACCCGGCGCCTTCATCTAATTTTCTTTTCTATTTTTAGGATAATTCTAATGTTTTATTTCTATTTATTTATTTATTTATACATAACTATAAAAAAAATTTGAAGGTTATATAGAAAAACAAACAAAAACTAAATTAATTTCTTTAATAAGAAGAAAATAAACAGCAAAAGCTTAATATACGATGGAGACGCCTGGTATTTGATTAATGTACCAACTGTGGTTGTGTACCTACTTGTGTATAACAAAGAAATGATGCTGCAAATTGCGGTTGCCTTCGTCCGTCTGGTTTTGACATCTTTCATTATATGTGTATGCACCAAAAAAAGGTCCAGCACTATAAACTGATCCGGAAATGTTTATAAGCAAGTAAATAATAATAAAACTAAAAAAACTATTTATTATTTAAATAAATTTTCAGGGTCAAAATTAAGCAAATATACTGCTGCTATATAATATATGAGAAATGGAAAAAACCGCACGATATACAGAAAAAATGTGGTTTTCTAAATTCTATATACAGTCGCAAAAAAGACGACAAAATAATTTGGTTAACCTTCAAAGTTCTAAATAACGTGTGCTGAGGTAAGATAAATCTTAAATGTACATATATACATACATATAGATGTTATGTTTACTCTATACGTTTATATACATTAATTTGAGAGGTGGTTTTGGCGGTGTGTTTTGTATTTTAAATAACATTTTACTTTAGAACATTTTTCAACGGTTTTTACTTTCGTTTCGCTCAATGTTGACCAGAATTCAAAAATCAAACAAGTTAACAACGAACAACATAATGTGGAGTATTTCAATTCTTATCATTTATGGTACAACTTTTTGTTATTGCCTACCTCCTTTTTAAATCAAACATTGCAAGGCAAAGATTCCAAAAGACCACTCACATATACTCACTCATTTTTTTGATGCCTTCTTGTAGTTTGGGAGCATCCGTGCATTCTTTCAATTCAGAAATTGTTTTGAATGTACTATGATTTTTTGTACTCAGAGTTCTTCAAGCGTCTGGGAAAAAGGTTCATAATAGGTGGTGACTTCAATGCGAACAATACTCACTGTTAAGTTCAGTTAAGTTTCAAACGATATTAATGTTGGGATATTTTTGGTTCAACTCAGCTTCTGTTAAAAAATTTCCCCAAGTTTCTCAATTCAATTGGAAAGTATAAAAGATTTGCATAACATCAAATATATACGGTGGTGGGGGAGGTAGTAAAGTGATTGACTTTGGATTCGTGGACCTAGGTTCGAGTCCCATTAGCGACTGTATTATTTTGATTTAATTTCTTCTGTATTCAAAAATTGGTTCAACACAGCTTCTGTCTGTTAAACATTTTCATATTTGTCAAGTAGTGGCATGTACACAAGATGGATATATAATAGCGATGGTGAAATAAACGCAGAGTCCATTGCCTTTGCTAACATTTTCATTCTTTTTTATTCAAATGGCAGATATAAAAGATTTGTATAGCATGAAATATAAATATGGGTGTGGTCGAGTAAGTGACTTTGGATTTATGTATTTAAGTTCGATTCTTGATCGAGCCAAACATGTTTTGATTTAAATTCTCCTGTCAAATTGGTGATGGTGAAAAAAATTATTCAAATCCAACTCAGCTTCTGTTCAAAACTTCAATATTCTCCATGTAAAAGTGGGAAGTATAAAAGATGGGTATAGAGCGGCAGTGAAATTGTACGGCGATGGTCAAATAAGTAGAGTTCATTGCCGTTGCTAAAATTTTCAATTTTTTTATTCAAATGGCAGCTATAAATGATAGGAATATCACTATTTATAAGTATGGCGGTGGCTCGCTGTTAAAATAAGATGTGTAATTGGTTCGGAATCGAGAGGGTTCAAGCCTCAGTAGTTATATATTTTTAATTTACTTGCAAATTGGTCATTTTTAATCAAAAAGCGATTTTTTTAAAATTTAATGCGAAATGTGAGGATGGCCTCGCTAAATTTCAAAATTTATTTTAATCGTGTATTCGAGGTTCGAACACTTCACAACATCCATGATTTTAGCAACAGGAATGGCCAATTCATTACGGCCATACACAAGAGATGGCTCTTACATTTTCATTATGGTCATACACAAGAGATGGCTCTTATATTTGCCGAAGAAATTAAATTAAAAAAGTATTGACGCTGACGAGAATTGAACTTGAGTCCACGAACGTAAAAGCAAAGACTCTGTTTAAGGCACCACCGCCTTATATAATAAGCCTGCTAAACAAATTTTTATGATTGCCATTTCAATAGAGAAAATTGAAAATTTTAGCAACAGGAGTGGACTATGAGATGGCTCTTATACTTGCAGATATTGACTGTATAGATTTCAATAGAAGCTGTGTTGAACCAATTTTACAGCAGAAATTAAATTAAAAAAGTATTGGCGCTGACAAGTCTTGAACTCGAGTCCACGATTTCAGCAGCATTGGCTCTGCTTACTCGACCAACGATAGAAATCTTATCATGACACAATTAATAGAAATCTTTACAAAAAGCTTATAACTTTCATTAAAAATAATCCGGGAAAATTTAACTATGACCGGGCCATAAAATTTAACACACCCCACTCCATGGTAAACCGAATTCGAGTTCAGGAAGGCTATAAGCGCTATTTAGTTATTAAAAAGTCAAATCGTTGAGATAACCAACACTTGTTCGCTAAAAAATGTGCCAGGCTGATGACAAAATTTTCACACAATTTAGTGGATGTGTTTTGATGGATGACGAAACGTACATGAAATTGACTTTGAATCACTTCAAGTTAGATAGATTTGCAAAAAAATGTATGATTTGGCTAGCACTGTGCAGTTGTGGAGCCAGGTTTTTATCACATTTTTCATAACAACCTATTTTGCCGCTAATTCTTCAACACGATTATTGCACGGTATAGGGGCAAGAGTTCTGAAGTGCAAAAGTCACACTGGTAGCTATGCCAGAAACAGGGAGGATTTTATCCGTAATAACGAAACCTAAAAAATTCAATTTAATCGCATGGAAACTTTATTGTTATTCGAAAGAACATATCTTGCCATTTATTTGTTAAATATTACTTCTTTCAAATGATGGCCGCAACTTGGATGGTCCTGTCTCAAAGCTCAATTTTTTATGATGCATTCGAGAATATCGAGTGGTATCTAGCGAATGACACGATTAATGTTGGCTTCCAATGCCACAAATCTAGCTGGTTAATTCACATTAACTTTGGACTTTGCGTAGTCCCAAAAAATAGAGTCTAGATGTATCACACGATCTAAATAGCCAATTCAACGATCCGAACCGTGAAATTAATTGGTCGCCAACATGATTTTTCAATAACATTTCTTCGCGCGCTATATGGCAAATGGCGCTGACTGCTTGGAATCAAATGTCGTCGAGGTCGGGTTTCAATTTCAGGAGCAAATATTCCGTTATCATGGCGCAATAACTTCTTTTTTGAAGAAATATGGACCGATGATTTCACAGGGCCATAAATCACACCAAAGCGTCTATTTAGTCGCATATCATCCAATACTGTAAACTGGGATTCAAACTTTTCGATGGTATTCCAAATAGTGGTTTAGACAGGCCGATTATGTCAACCGCGTAACTTGGTCTAAGCGCACGAAAGACATTCCTCACAAAACGCTGATTTTCGTAACACAGCTGAACAGTTTGTAGACGCTATGTCGGGCTCAGTCTTTCCATGATGAAATTGCAAACAATACTGAATAAATAAGAACACGATGACAGTTTGAAACTATTCATGCGTCATTTGTCAAAAAAAATCAAATGGCGTAATCTACCTCGCCCATCCCGGTTAATTTGTTTTCCATTTTTTTGATGTTCAAGTTTTGTTTCGTGTATTTTATTAGATGTAAGCTCATAAAATGCCGACCTAAATTTAGCATTCACCATTTTTATTTTTATGTAAGCCGATATTCGGTCTCGCCCGCACCTCCCAAATCTTTCGTAACGTTACGTCGATATTTTCTGCAGATTCATACCGCCTTGAAGGTCTCCCATATTACTTTAATAACAGCAAACTTTAAAAGTCTAATAGGTTAGCGATTTAATTTGAGACTATTAACCATTAATTCAATCGCTATGAGAAAATAACAGTAATTTCAACGAATCGTGGCCTGAGTAGTTTCCTTTCTACATAAATAAATAAATAATAAATTTTATATGTAATGTATACCAACTGTCTCCTTTGGTAAATGACGAAAAGTCTGGAATCAGTCAACTGTAAATTATATATTTAAATGTCTGTTAAAGGTAATTTTTAATTTTCCTAAGAAGTATGTCTGGCGATGTTTTTAACAATTTGTTTTGAAATTTGAGAACGACCTTTATATAGTAAGTATATTTGAAAGATATGTTTGGGTTTGGTTCAAATGAGTACTTTTGTCGATATGCCAATCTTCGTTCGTACAAAATATTCTACCGCGCTTTGATCTATATGGTCTATGTCGGTAGATTTGCAGTTATCTTTGGCAGATCCAGTGCCTATTTTTTTTTAAATATGGATAAAAATTCTTGATTATGAACTTTCGAATTATCTTACGATAAATGATAAAAGCCTATTCGGAAATGCTGGACGAATCTATATTTAAGTAACAATTTTTAACTAATGGCTATAGCACCAACATTTCCAAACAACAATACATTTAGCTAGATCCATAATGCTTAAGCTGAAACCATACATAGTTACAAATCCACTAAAGTCAGACAAAAGTACAAATTTTAATCCTGTAATGGCTAATATAGTTCAGAAACACTGCTGTATATAGATGAAAAATGGTCGATATATATGTACATATATACATACATTGAATATGATACCATGGCATTTAGTATCGGTCGTAACAAAAGTTATGGTCTATTTATCAAATTCAAGGTTATCATCATACATAATATACCCAAAATAGAATCCTCACACTTCAACCCACTTCATCCCCTAATTTGTTCCTTTTAAATACGTACATACATACATACATAATAAATTGCTCTCAATCATGACAATTAATTATGTTGTTCACAGGCCATCAAAATATGCCCGCACCACATATCACACATATTTTTGTGACAAAACTGTGCCAAATTTGTGTTAAATAGAAAGAATAAAAAATGTCAAAAAATCAATAAAAACATATTTTTGGGGGGGTGGGTACTGATGAAATTAATTATAACCAAATAGGTTAATTTATCTATTTCCAGTCTATACGGTGTGATGTGATGCAGGGAAAGATATGGGGTGGAACAAAAGATCGTACAGAATACACACTCCACATGTACCTATACCTATAACACTGGCGCAGCAGCAGTAACATTTATTTTATGTTATTTAGAGTATGTATACTGGTCCTATATAATATGTACATACATATATATGTATGTAAGTAGAGATACGAGTATGTGGAACAAATTTCAGTTTTCGAATAATAAATTAAATTTTGTGGTATGATGGTTGCGAGTTTATGTACAATACATATGTATTAGACTTTTTATACAGTATAGAGATAGAGATGAGGAAGTTCTGAATTTAATTGAATTAAAAATATTCACGGTCATAGCGTTTTTTTTTTTGCGTATTTTTTATTCTATAAATTTGTGTCTTTTTTTTATGTTTGCATCAATTTGAATGCAGCAATGACAACTGAAGTGAGATGAGAATTTAATAGGATTTATTATTTACTGTTGCACATACATACGTGTGCAAATCTGTGCGATGTTATTTGATTCGATTCGATTCACGATTTTAGTTATAGTATAGTGAATTATATTTCAGGCAAATTTCAATATCAACCCCATCTGAATCGGTGAAACAGTTCGTATTTGGCTAAATAATGAAGTCCCTTTTCAAATAATTTAAATTCAAATTTTCATTTCTTGACCAAATTCGATTTTCGATATTGTATTATCAGAACTATACCAGAACTGAGTAAAAAAAGTGTAATTTTAGAAATTCAAATTTTAAAATTAAGGGATTTTGAAATCTTTTCTTTGATTATGATTTATTGTCTACGAATTAATTACGTATGTGAAATTTGTCCTAAATCTCTCCTAAAATCAACAAAATTAATTTCCTCTTATATGTGTTAGTGTGCAAAGCAAAATGTCTCAATATAACGAATTTTATCATAAGGACAACCGTATTTGGTACGTCGAATACATGATTTTCTGAATTTTCTTTGGAAAATCCTAGGAAACTAACATAACGTCATATACTACAAGATATCTTTAAGTTTGAGCTATCCGAAAAATATTTCAATTTTGGAAAAAGTAAGGGATTAGGGGAGTTAGGACAACCAAGTTTGGTATGACCTGATGTATGTCGATTATATAATTTTTCTTAATTTTCTTGGGAAAATCCTAGGAAGCAAACACCATAATGACGCAGATACCAAGAAGTCTTAAGGTTTCAGGAATCCGAATAATATCTCAAGACATACATAAAGTAGGTATCAAAAATTATAAAATAAACAATACAGCTGATAAAAAATGTATATAGCCAAAAGTTCTCAGCCGATGATTTCCAGCCGATAGTTTCCAACCGATATACGTTGATAAAGAAGATTTTTAATTCTTGTATAAAAATAATAAGGCAAATTAGATTTTGTTACAATTGTAAGACAATAAGGAAAAGTTCCATATGTGGGGATCCTGGGAAATTTAGATTTTCAAAAATCATATATAAATAATTGAACATTTATAAGAATTCAGCCTCTACAGTGTTATGTCTGGGGACGGCTTGATTTGAAGTGGTTTTCCAATAGCTATGACTAGAAAATTATTTTAGTCCAATTTTTATGTGGGGATCTTGGAAAATTTAGATTTTTTAAAATCATATGTAAATAAATGAAAATTTATAAAAATTACTAAAATAATTTTCTTGTCATAGCTATTGAAAAAACACTTCAAATCAAACTGTCGTCAGGCAGAACACTTTAGAGGCTGAACTTTTATTAATTTTGAATTATTTACATATTATTTTGGAAGATCTAAATTTTCCAGGATCTAACTTTGCGAGGATCCCGACAAGGAACTTTCCCTACCGGTATTAATAAAATATATTTCACAAATGTATCGAAGCAAATCCTATCTCTTTTCTAGAATAATTAAAGATCTTCATTATCGGCATATATCGGCTGGAAACCTACGGTGAATTTAGTAGTATGATAGAGAGAGAAAATATATTTCAACTCTAATATTCAATTCAAAACAAAAAATTATCTTCATTATCGATTTTTTTCGGCTGGAAACTATCGGCTAACTTTAACAGGGTTAAAAGAAATACATAAAGTCAAGTAAACTTGGTTGTCCTAAACCACCTAACCCCTACTTTTTCCAAAATTGAAGTATTTTTCGGATAGTTTAGACCTTAAGACATCTTGGTATATTCATTATGGTGTCCGCTTCCTAGGATTTTCCCCAGAAAATTCATGTATTTTTGTTGTTTAAATTCGTTATATCGAGACAATCAGCATTGCACTAACCCATCTAAGCAAAAATTAATTTTGTTGTTTTTTAGTACAATTATAGGATAAGGTTCACGTGTCAATATAGAATTGTGAATTTTGTTCTAAAAAAAATCCTAATCAATTTTATTTTTTTTAGGACAGATTTAGGACAAAATTCACGTGAATGAACTAATTATTAAATAAGAATTTCTAGTATTCTAATTGAAACTTACAAATTTTAGAATTAGCGAATATATATTCGTGTAATTTTTAAAACTTGAGTAATTTTAAATCTGTCATTTTTTAGAATTCAAAGTTTTGCAAAAAACAGTTTTCAGAAATATGAATTTGAAATTTTCAATTCTGTAAATTTTACAACTTTTTTTGTAGAATTAAAATTGTTAATTAAAAGTTTTAATATGTTAAAATAAAAGTTTTGCTTGAAGATTTTCAAAATTTTGAGTTTCCGATCATGGTTCGCTATTTATAAATCTTACTTAGTTGGCGGAATTTAGAATTTTGACTCTAGATTTCGTTTAAAAAATTCCAGTTGCAAATCCATAACTCAAATTTATCGATATTTGATTTAAAAGTTTTAAGCTTAGATTGTGGCATTTAGAATTTTATCACTGGAGTATATGTTAATTAAATATTTAGAATATTTAAATTAAATAATTAAAAATAAATTCTAAACAAATTTAAAAGATAGACCAGTAGTGTGGTTTTATATAGTCGCAACAAACATATATGGGCTTCAACGTGAACTAATATCTTGAATAGGACGCAAACACTGACGTTGAATCTAAATTACTTTAGTGACGGGTTTAAAGTTTTTGGTTTGAGAAATTTATAGATTTATAATTTTAAATTGAAGTAGAACTCCAAATTCCAAAGATGCAGTATAAAAGCCAAACTTTATAAATGTACATTTTTAAATTTTAGAAATTTTAATTAAAAATTTTATTCTTATAAAATTACGTAAAATTCCAATCAAAATTATATAATTCGAAAATACTTAGAATTTTAAAACTAGTTTTATCGAACTAAAAAATTAAATACAGATTCAGATATTCTAATTTCCTATTTTAAAATTGTAGATAACCAATAGCAATTTTATTAATCAAATTCAACGGGATTAAGCACTTTCTTAAAATACCGAAAATTTTAATTTATAAATTTCTAAAACCTCAGACGTACGTCGAATTTAAAAATTTAAATTTAAAATTTAAAAAAAAAAATGGATTTTTACAATCAAAATTCAAAAATTTAAATTCATCTAATCGAAGTTCTAGATTTAAAATTCAACGCTCGACATTTTAAATTTGAAAAATTACTGTACAAATTTTTTTTAATTATAAAATTATTATTCAAATTAACTAATTTCTAATTATATATTAAATTTTGAAATCATTCAATAATTTAATTGAAATTAACATTCCATTCATAACAATTTTTGGTAATTTGAACCAAATTATAAGTTGCAATTTCGAATTTGAAATTTAAATTCTAATCCTCGAATTTTGTCATACTTTTAAGATTTTTCTTGAATGTAATGAAAATATGACTTTTTAAAGATTTTCGAATTTTGAATTTATTTGAATTTTGTAATGTGATCAATTTTGAAAATTTTTGAAAATTTGGAACTGATACTATATACTCGTATGATTCAAAATTCATTAAATCCATGACTTAAAATTTTCAAATGTAAATTCTAAAGTTTAAAGCATAGATAATGTCCGAATTTGAAAATTAAATTCAGGTATTGTAAGTAATTTGCAAACATTTGAAATTCCAATCTTATCAATTTTTGAAATTCTGAATTAATCAAATTTTTTGTGTTTTGAAATTATTTGTAAGAAATTAATCAATTTGTCAATCTGAATTTATTCATAACATAATTTATAAATTAGTTTAGATATTTTGAAAATTTGTATGTAGTCTAGTTTAAGAAGAAGAAGCCCCTGTGGTCGGGGCGCACTCATATGTCTCGCAAATCTAAATTTCACAAACACGTTTCCCAAGAATCCTTTGCTTGTCGTAGGAGGCGACTAAACGGGTGGCTCGTTCAAAAAAATCAATTGTTTATAAAGTTAACAAAAAGAAAAATGGATCACGCCCAAAAAACACCGGACCCGTGCTCAAGAAACCGGGCACGAGATTTAGGATCGGAACGTGGAATGTGCAGTCACTTAGAAAACCAAGAGCGTTGTAGGGCCTAATCACGTGCATGAAGGAATATCGGCTGGAATTCGTTGCTCTTCAAGAAACTTGCTGGCCTAACAGTGCACTCCATGGAGACCATGTGTCCCAGGGCTATACGTTGTTCTACAGTGGAGATGACCTCGGAAAGTTTGGAGCTGGATTTTTTCTTGGGCCGCAGGTGAAGAACGCTTTTTGGATTTCCAAGCAGTCAAAAATCGATTGTGTAGGGTTGTTAGCCAACCTGTCGGTAATTTGTATACACGCACCCACAGAAGTCAACCAGCCCCAAGATAAAGTCTCATTTTGATGGCAGAGCTAGCAGAAATCACGATGACTTGTGTGAAAACTTAGTTCCGTACTCCCGACACGAAACTGAAACCGATAATGGTGAGAGTATGATGTACTTTGCAATTGCTTACGATCTTATAGATAGCAAACACGTTCTACCCTCACAAACAGATACATCTAGAGACATGGACACATCCTTGCAGCCAAATTGACCATGCGTTAGTTTCTAAAGGACGGGCTTCAGTTGTGCAGGATGTGAGAACCTATCGGTCACCAACCAAATACGTATAGGCAACGATCATTAGTTGGTTGCATGCCAACCTACTATGGACGTTTTCGTATAAGTCTGAGAACACAGCGAAATGCAAGGTCAGATAAATGAAGATCAAAAGAAACGATATCAGGATCTGGTCAGCGACAATATTGAGGAAGCAAATTACAAGTCTGACTGTGTGAACTCTGTCTGGGAGGTACTGAAAACTGCGGTTGTCAGTGCTTCTCAACAGGCTTTACTTATAGTGAAAGTCAGCCCAAACAAATTGGTATGATGACGAGTGTTGTCTTGCAGTCGAGCAACAAAATATAGATCATTTGTAGACGGAAAACGTAAGAATGGTGGAAGGCCAAGGTTCTGCAAGTACAGCAACTCAGCAATGAGCGCAGTTGAGTCAAGCAGCTCAGTAAAGTGAGTGGACACTTTACTGAGCTGCTTGATGTTCATCATGCGTCACAGACTGTTGTTGAGCCACCTAAGACTGCGGAGATTTGAACTGAGGAAAACAACCATGCCCCGTCAGAAACTGGTATAAATAGAAGTCAATCTCTCCATGTTTCCTATCTAGCCATTTAATTACCGAAGGGACTAACCGATGTGTCCACCGACCTTTTCACGAGCTGTCCCAACGCTGCTGCCACATGTTGACGGTCTCTGCGCGAGCCACAATACGATTTCCTCTCTTATCCCCATTTGCACGGCGAGAATATATTGTTTCACGCTCCTTAGCCAATAAGTCAATTGGAGGCATACCAGCCAATAGACACGCGGCTTCATCTGATACCGTTCTAAATGCACAAACCACCCTCAAAGCGCTTAACCGATAAACAGATGCCACCGGTTGTTTGTATGTACTTCTCTCCATAGCACTGGCCCAGATTGGTGCTCCATACATCAAAATAGATGTCAGCACACTACTCAGTAACAGTTTGCTGCTCTGATCTTACACGTTGGTATAAACGTCTAGCTCGGAGGCATTCTCTACGAAGCTGGGCTATTTCCTCGGTCCAACAGAACCCTTCTTTTTCCCGATTATCCTTCGATTTCCGTGGCATTGTAGAATCACAAGCTCTTGTGATATGTTTTACGATTTGATTCACTTTGCTATCCGCAGTTCGGACAAAGTAATGCCCTCCAGCATATAGACAAATAACTTTTCATCAAACATTGTTTGCTCCCACTCAATAATGTTTTTTTTTCGATTCTGTCCGAACCTTTCCTGGCCTTCCATCTTTTATTTCACAGATAATAGCCTGGTGATGCACTATGTTTATATTGCTCACTAACTTTCCAACTAACTATTCTATTTAAAAGACCCTCGCAAACCCATGTAAGATCAATTAGCGAGCTGGCGCCACCCATACGGAAAGTGGATGTGCTACCAACATTCAACATCGCCACTGGTAGTAGAGAAAATGCTTCCAGTAGCGCTTTCCCTCTAATATTAGTCTCTCGGCTGCCCCACTCAACAGCCCAAGGATTAAAATCACCAGCTATCAAAAGAGGGTTTCGGTTTTGCGCGTCACTAACTAATTGATCTAGGAATATTTTGAATTCCTCTACTGTAGCACTAGGGTGGGCATAACAGCTATATATATGCACACCATCGATCTTCACTCCTACAAAGCCAGATTCTCCGCCGCTGGGCTTCTCCAGAAAGGGGCGGTTACCACAAGCCCAAACAGCCGCTTTTTTTGAATTGTCTGCTGCCCAAATATTGCTATCGAGCTGTTCATATTTCCAGTATCCTATCTGGCGCCTTCTTCTATGCAGGGCACTTCCAACTACCCGCTGCATGTTTGTTTCCCCCAACAGCTTCCTCCCTACAAAGCATGGATTTTGGGTCATTCTTGCACTGTTTTGCAATATGACCTTCTTTACCACAGTTTATACACAGGTTAGATCTGTCGTTTTCCCTCCTACATTTTTCCGCCAGGCGACCAAATTCAAAGCATTTAAAACACTTTACCGGCTTAACAGCCTCCCTTATGCGACAAATCACCCATCCGATCTTTATTTTGCCTCTTGTTAAGACTTGCTCCGCCACCTTTCTTGGCATGCTAATCACTGCCATTTGCGTCCCACGATTAGATGCTCTTAGCGTCTTTACAGTAGTAGTACCTTTTGTCTCTTCAATATCCCTTATTTCTATTAGAGTTTTCTGTGACAAGGTTCTACAGGTTCTCGACATCGGTCGTTGGATTTCAACGACAGCATTTTTTGCCTACTGCCAGGACATTTTATTAGCCGCTCCTCCTGGAGAACAGACGCTGACCAGGATGCCGCCCACTATGGACCATCGCGCCTGAATTTAAATGTATACCTTTTTTAAGGGTGGTATATTATTAGCCCTTGTTGCATCCTAGGTTTATATGACCATTCGGCATACTCTCCAACTTGGAAGTCGCACTTCTGGGTGAACAGACACTGCTTGCTAGTTTTAGTCCGCGAGTTGGTTGCGGGTTTCCCCTATCCGCCACCTGGGGTCGCGCTCGATGGGAGATCCAGCAACTCCACACGAGAGAGAGAGAGTTGTGGTCTGCCCTGGAATACGTAGGAATGCCAACAAAATTGGTACGACTGTGAAGGATTACAGTGACACATTCTCAATGCTGTGTTAAAGTTGAGAACAGGCTATCGACAATTTTTGCAGTTAACTCGGGAGTTTGGCAGGGAGATGTTCTGTCCCCGTTATCCACCTTATATCGCCTGTCCAATCAGGTGCATGCAGATGACATATGCGTGATTGGACTGAATAGCAACAGAGTGAAAGAAATTCTTAATCCGCTTGTAGAGTTTTCAGCTTGTGTTGGACTCCAGATCAATGAGTTCAAAGCGAAATACATACATGATCTCTGATTATAGGGATAATGGCACACCAGATTTTAGTAGTGGCCACTACACGTTTGAGGGAGTGCGGAGGTTCAAATATTTGGTTTTTCTTATCAGTCACGATAACAATGTGGGTATGAGGATATTAAAGGTATATATTAAAGTGCGGCTGACAGCAGGCAGTCGTACTTTGTATCCTCTAAGGCTACTGCTAAAATCTAAACACCTATCAAGTGCCGCGAAGCTGAAGCTCTGTAAAGCGTTGATTATAAGCCCGTTGTTATGTTTGGATGTGAAGGTTGGGCGCTGACAGATGAGTAAGAGAGATGGCTCCAGACTGCAGGCCAGACTCCTGCAAGGCGAGCTGCAGACACATACTCTCATAATTAAACATTATACCGCACATGAAATTGGTCAATCTGCATGAAAAATTCGTCTATATTGCCATTTGTGTATCGCACGAAATTTATTAAGTGGGTGACGACAAAAAATGGTGATCTAAACTAATAATAAACCACAGCTTAGATATACGACACAAAAAGCTAAGGAAATAGAATAAGAAAACATGAAATAATTTTAATTCTTAAGTACAGACAGTTGTATATTAAGTATTCTAAAGTATGGATGTTGTTGTGGCGTTTGAAGGTTAACCGTCTTTTATTTATCGAACTGTCATTGTATTTTGTGGATGTAGTGTATGTACTTGCGATATATATGTATACATATGTACAGAATTATAAAGTTGACATAATCAATAATAAATAGAAGTTTAAGGTTATGTGTTTTATATACATACATACATACATATGTATCTGTATATTATGCGGTTATAAGAATTTCCGGATCTTTTCTCGCATTGAAATACTAATTCAAGTGTAAAGGTAATTTTTGCTAATTGAATATTTTAAAGGTTACGCGCATACCATTTTTTTTTTGTTTTCTTTAAAATGTGTTAATTTCAAATATGCAAATATTAGCGGTTGATTGACGTTCATTTATATCTAGATATTTTATAACGGAAGGCCATCATATCAGCGTCTTGTTTTAATGCATATATATACTTATGTAGTAGATTACGAATTATATACGAGTACATAGAAATACCAGGCGAACAGGATTCAACAAAATCATATTTATTTATGTCACCTGCTCCACAATTTTATTTTTTGTTTTGGAAAAATTTCGAAAATGCTCCAACAAATCTACATTGATATTTGATTATTTGAAATGTTGCCAAGCTATTTTTTGTTGTATACCGAATATACGATTGTATAACATAGAAGAAAATTAATTTTCCGGTACCATACTGGTTTGAGCGTGTTTTGGATGTTATATAGCGTTGAGAGCTTGTAAATAATGTATACCATCCATCACCAACATATTATTTGAATTGGCCTAGTTTCTCATTTTTTTATGGATTCCCATATTGGTGAGATGATTGAATCAAAATATAATTGAATCTGTATGGTAGTGTCAACGATAGCATCAACCAAACGCAAATAAAACAATTATGTAATACGCATTATAATTAGATTATTTAAATTAAACCCCTCCCCCTCCCCAAATAAAAAACATTATCAACCAAATTATTATGAAATTCGTCGGTTTGTCTTGATAAAATTTTGCCTTGAGAGAAATTAAATTGAAAATAAAAAAAAAAATTTTTTTGATTGAAATTTGTTTTGGACGAAATTTATTAGGCGGGATTGAATCAGAAATTGACCTTGCGGTTTGGTACTAGGAAATTTCAAGGTTTTGATACTGTATGTAAACATAGAATCCGACGACATTAATAAACGTATACATACGCAACCAGTGTTTTATCTGTTTCACTTTCGACACTTCCAAGTTTAAGTGGAATTGAAACTCATTAACTTTAGATGATTGATATTTTAATTATTTGAATAGCCATATCGATGATCTATCTAAGAAATATTCTTGTGCCGCAGATACATGACATCGACAAAGCTTAAAGCCATATGTTCTGTAGAAGTAAAAACAGGTCATACAATTATTAATAAAACAAACTATTGAAAAGCTGTATCTCATTCCCGCATGGGAATGGTATATACTAACCGCCCACTGACTTTCTCACTCTATATATTTGCAACCCATATAGTTTTGCCATTTCTTTTTTAATGCATATTATATAGTACACAACAGTACATAAAGAAATATAAATAAAATATAAAATTTTATTGTTGGAAAAACAGGACAAGGAAAATATGGTTGATCTTGAACTGGAAACTATAAAAAAAAAACTGTATATAGTATTGTGTACTGTAGTATCCCTGAACGAGGGCTGCAGCGATCGATATATTTTTTTTTCATATTTAATTCTATTTTTTTCAATTTATTTACGATGAGCTCTATAATTCTTCGTCTTCTTCTTCACAAATTTTCCCAGTACCATCCTCCTATATACATACAGGAATATGTATGTATATATCTCTATTTTTGCACATATATGTAAGTAAACACGGCAAAAAAAAAAATGAAAAAGTAAATAACCGAAATGTTTGATGTACCTGATATGACCCCCAAAATCTGTATTATATATTTGAACACTTTGCGAGGCAATATCGTATATGTACATGTGTATGTACAAAATAAATTTGACTGTATACAGTTTCGTTTCATGAACTTTTTTTTGTGTACTTTTGTTATTGTTTACAGTTACTCGTTTTCACGGTCAAAATACTTAGTTGGAATAAAAACCTTGCGCTTTAAAGTTTAGAGTTAGGTAAAGTTTTTTGTAGTATCTAGCGATATAACTTTTGTGTACGTACTCGTATATGTTTTTGAGAGGGATTTTTTTTTTTATGGTTGCTTTACTCACATCGCATAGTAGTACAGGCAACGAAGGAAAAATAGCGGCAATAATTCATGTAGAAGCCAAAATTGGTACAGTTGTAGGGGAAGGTGTCCTGAATAACATACTAAAAGTACTGAGGGGTGGGGGTGAAGCTAAGGGTGCGGGGGTCTCAAAAGGTCCTTTTTCAATTTATCGTTAATAACTCAAAAACCACTGCTTCTATCAAAAAAATGGCTATATACTAAATTAATAAAATTCTCTATAATAAAGATTCTCTACACTTTTTTGATAGGATCAAAGCTTAAGTTTTTATTGTTAAAAATGAATTGTTTAATTTTAAAAATTAAATGTTTATTGTTAAAAATGAAATAATTACAGCTTAAGGATATATAATAATAACAGTGTTAAAGGCCATTACTGGCCCCTTACTGAATCAACAATCTGGCTCCAACGGTTTCGATTCTGAGCTTGGTCTTCATACTGTCTTAGACAATCTGAAGAGGCCAAGTCGTTCTCTACATCGTGGAGCCATCGTCGCCTGCAACGACCTCTGCGCCTACCATATGGTGGCTCTCCTTTCAGAGATCGCTGCACAATTCGTTCCGGATCAGCACGCAGAACGTGACCGAGCCAGCGTACTCGCTGAGATCTAACTTCATGTACAATATCGGGGATCTTCATCAGATCTCTGATCTCGAAATTGTACAGAGCTCGGTATGTACCATCTATTTCGCGTTTAGGGCCGTAAATCACACGCATGATTCTTCTCTCAATTGTAAGGAGCCATCTCTCGTACTCATCCGTTAAGGATATATATTGAACATTAAATTTCGTCGAAATGTAAATTTTCATCATCATCGATTTTCGACGGGAGCTCCGTTAGTACATGAGTCAATCCAGCCGCAGGCACTGGAGCAGGCAATCCCTGCTTTGCGGCAACCGCAACCCCAGTCGTGCATCGTCAAAATATCTATGTAAGAAAGTAATTATACCAATGTAAGTATTCATCACAAACTAATATTTGTAAGGTAAAGAACAAACTATATGTAAATGGATTTACCTGTATACCTGTAGATATACTCTGAGCGAGTGTTGCTTTGAAGCTCCTCTATGAAGAAGGAGAAGGGAAATTGGAAGCTGTTGAAGTTGTCACACTGAGAATAATTTGGTCTCCACATTCCCACGGCCTGGCTTCATGAAGTACATATTGATTGATGGTGGTGTCAATCCCATGAGGAGAACTAATAAGTCAAGTCTACATGCTCCGCAACTATTGCTATACAGTTGAATATACAGCAGTTTTATCCCAGCCACACCTCACAATAGTGCTGTCAGCATCCCCTGTTGTAACAGCGGTTTCTATCCCGGGTGCTGCCATTTTCGCATTGAGCAAATGAATCAGCTTTGTTTTGTTTCTTTCATTACCAAGAAAATGCTCTTGTTGAACGGTGATAATAGTGCTTTCATGAAAGTTGATGTCCACAGAAGGAAACCACCGTCTACCACAATTGCAGCTGCAGAATGATGAATTTTCCCTTTTCGCATTCCGCCCTCGCTGAACAGGGCCAGGGGGTATGGAGTTAATTCATATATGACAAAAGCTCTTCTACATCTTTATCGTCCTTTTTTGATATGACAATTCTTTGAAAAATTGTCAGAGGATTAATTGTAACTTTATCACCATTGATTTTAATGGTGCTGCTCATACTGGCTAGTGACAAGACCACATTCTTTTTAGATTGCTTCATATCACCAAATTTACTGTCGATAAAACTTTCCATAGTTTTAGTTCCAATATCCAGGGTTGGTGGCAGTTTCCATCAGTGAATCCAACTTTGGAAAAGGGGGATGACCACTGAACTATTCGTGTATTTTATCTTTCGATCTCGTGAATCTCTCGTTTGTTGTGATACCCGGATATCAAACTGCTGCTCTCCAGTTGCAAAGACCACTTCAGTAAACTCCTCAGTAATTCCTCTTCCTCGCGTTAGGCCACCTGAACTTTTCATGGAGCGCATAAGAGTTTGTTCTATGACCATATCCGACCAATTACCTGCCCAAAGTATACCTGTGTGATTAATACTGAAGTACTCCTTATATGCAAACTCCGTGTACGTTTCCGGATGGCTAGCTTTCAGTTGTATCATATCTTGGACATAGAGATGGGCACA
Organism: Tipula unca; assembly: GCA_951394425.1. Classification (NCBI taxonomy): domain Eukaryota; kingdom Metazoa; phylum Arthropoda; class Insecta; order Diptera; family Tipulidae; genus Tipula; species Tipula unca. The sequence continues at coordinate 204,535,678 of OX596380.1, forward strand.
TTTTGCGTACAGGAAGTGCCCACTTGCGTGGAAGAATGGGATCATACTGAGTTATTAACGAAATATTTAAAAAAAAGGACCTTTCGAGACCAACTGCGCCGACAAGCAGGGATGGGCGTTTACGCGTCATCTATTATTTTTTACGTCGACGTATCGACAACCAGTAGACAACGTGAACAATGTAGACAACGTCAATAATGTAGACAACTCCTAGAGTGATTTCGAAAGAATTAGTTCTAAACTACGAAGATCAAATTTTTTTAGGATCAATTCGATACGGGTGGTGATATTTTGAAAGTATCTTTTTCAATGCATTTTAAGTTTTTCCAAAAAGAGCGGTCATATTTAAAACCAAATTATGAGATGGGCGGGTCACTCCAGGACTCAATGCCACCAATGCGCCCACAATGCAAGGCCCGGAAAAACACACATACTTGCACATTAAAAACACACAATCTTGATTTCACCATCGGGAATTGAACCCGAAACGTTAACGAAACTCCTCGGCTAACATCGGGTACATTCAACGGCTTACCATCCATAAGGCAATGCCATGGGCGAACGCTCACATCGACAGATCAAATATGGTATCAAGGAGGCAACACATTTAATTGGACCTCAGAAGTACCAGACGTTTTACTTGGTATCGGTAAACAAATCGATATTTTTGTTCCGAAATCACTCGACAACTGCCATTACGTCTTAGTCAGGGTTAATAAAATTCGAACTGGATTAAAAACTTCATACGATGGACCATACAAGGTTAGACGCCGCATACGCAAGCAATTTATTGTCTGAATTAGAAACAAACAACAATAAATCTCGAACGATACATTGAAACCAGCTTACGGTATTGTCCGATTTTGTAGTATAATACCTCAAATTTTATGGTTTTCCTTCTGCGAACCAGCTTTTCCGTCTGGTTTACCAGTTCAATTATCACGACTTACTGATATTCGAAACTGTAACAACAACCAAATTAGAGAAATTCAATGGCTGATTATCCCTAATTTTTAATTAATTTACTTAATTTTTTTCTGAAATAGTAGTTGAGTTATCCACAGATAAAAAAATCAATAAAAATTCTCGACACCAAAATTGTATCGAACTTGCCAAGCCCTCACATAGTAACACGCACGAAAAATTGTCCAGCGCTGATTCAAGACAAAATTTCGTGTGATTTACTATGTGAGTATGGCGCCGATAACTTTTTTATTTTAAATATTATTTAAATTTTATTAAGATTAACATTTCGTTACCAAGTTTTAGCCGACCTTGGCTTACACTCACATAAAATACGCAAGATTATAAGTTTAAGAAGGCTATAAGAATTACCGAGTTATTAAAAAGCCATAAATCGTTCAGATAACCAAAACTTGTCCGCTAAATGTGCTGTGTGTGTCGGTGTTCTATTACCAAGTTTTGACAACATTTTGGGAATATGTTTTGATGGATCACGAAAGGTACGTGAAATTGAATTTGAAACAGGTTAGCATGTTAAAAGCTATATATCATACCAAAAATAGTAACAATGCGTTCGCTAAATATATAAGCACTTCAACTTAGATAAATTTGAAAAAAGAGTTATAATTGCTAGCTGTGGACTCAAGAGTAAGTCTTTGTCACATCCTTTATAGTTCGTCGAATGGGTACGTAAAATAATGACGACAGAAACGAATTTTGTCTCTAGTTCGTTGACACCATTCAGCCTGATTAAGCTATGCTTACACTACTCTAAAGCATAAAACAGATTTTTTATCATTCTGGTTTTGGGTTCAGTTCCAAAAGATGTTTTGTTCCGGTTTCCAAAGCGCCGGTTTTAGGAAATTCTTTTAGTTACATCTATTAGTTTGATTTCTTAAATTAAGATTAATGCCAAATTGTAACAAAACAGGTTCATTTTAATGTTTTTGGAACACAAGCCTTAATAATCAACAAAAATATTTGTGCCCGCGATAGAAAGTTAAAAATGATGTTTCTGTTTATTAAATCTATTACTATTCGGAAAATATTTCGGTTAATTACGGTTTAATGTTTCGGTTCAATTTCTGTTCGAAGCTCTGATCTAAAGACACTATAAAGGAGACTAATCAAATCAATGTTATCTCAGAAGATCGAAGCCGACCGGTTTCGTCATATCGAAAATATTTGGAAAAAGAGAATTTTTTGTAGAATGGCGGATGCGATAAGATTGCTGAAAATATGTGTTTTAAATGGAACAACAACTGATCTTGCTCTTGTAGTTATATGAGTAGTTTGCTGGTAGTAGTTACGCCAATAATTTCTGTTAGGTTAATTTGGTACTAAAACCGTTTAAGAGGTGGCTTTGTTAGATTTGAGGTTATGTGAACTGTCAAAATTTCTTAAAGTATTTAATAAATATTGCAAGAAAACCAAAAATTAAATTAAAAATGCTGGAAAATAGGCAAGTAAGTTATGAAATATAATTCAAATTTAAATAATAACCTTTAACTTATTAAAAATAATCCCTTAATAGATAATAAATGCATTATCATTTGATAGAAGCAGCAGTGATGAGAGTTTAATAGACTGTTTTTTTTTCGTCTTCCTCAACTTCATCCTCGGATTGTGATGAAGTTAACAGAACAAGCATACAGAACTGTTAATTATTATGAAAATTATAAAAAAATGAGGTTCTACCGAGATTTGAACTCGGATCGCTGGATTCAAAGTCCAGAGTGCTAACCATTACACCATAGAACCGCTGTACCATTAGATCTATACTACTAAAACTAATGAAAGAAACGTGATATAATTTATGTATAACTCATCAATTTTTTACTTTCACTTTGACAAAGTAACGTTCATAAATCACAACTAGTGAATTGGAATATTTCACGCCTAGATGTATATTACAAGCACAACATGACCTCATTATTTTTAAAATATATTTATGTTAATTTGCATATTTTAATAATACCAAATATAGAAATTATATTGATCGAATATTAGTCATTTATTGGACAAAATGAGCAGTGGTGTCCGAACGGTTAATGTGGAATCCATTAGGTTTAACTAACTTACACAGTTTTAAAATGTATAATTTTCATGATGAAATTCTTAAAAAAAGTACGCTGTAGACAGGATTCGAACCTGTGCGGGTAGAACCCAATGGATTTCAAGTCCATCTCCTTAACCGCTCGGACACCACAGCTATATTCAAATTGAAACATTACTTACACAGTTTAAACAATAGCAAGAGTAAACGTAAAACAATACATTTTAATCTTTAAATTTAGATCTTGCTAGACTTAAGAATTAGATAAAACTGTAATTTACAATTTCTTTTCATACTTCCTTACAGATTAGAGTGATAGGCACGCTGTTGGTGTAGCTCGATGTAATGTTGCTTAACCATACCTGCCAGAATAAAACAAAATTTGTCACGACAAATATTTGCACGCTGTGCTGTATTCTTCGGGAAATTTATTTTGAATGGTTATACAGTTTTAAACCTTGCGTATATGTTTTTAACGTTTAAGCATAAATAAAATATGTATAGTTTCCATTTTGTTGTTTGTGTCATAACTGATAACACAAGAATTCACTTCAAATAAATCACCGACATTATAAGAATCCAAAATTCGGATAAGTATTTTTGAATAGAACTTCTGTTCGTTTAATTTAAGGTGAATGAGTTTGTTTGTTTGTAACCGGGGAAACAGCATAGAGGTGGACCCTACGTCTATGGAATGTTTAGTCAGCGTAGTTGACCCGAAACCAAGGTGTTCGGAAGAAGGGAAAGACGATATAATTCTTGATAATTCTGTACGCTGTCTATCTGTGAGCTTGTGTTCATTATATGCTCATTATGTTCAGTGGAGGACAACGAACAAGCAATTTCTTTTATGATTGGTTCGATCGGAATAAGTGATGAGTATATTAAGGTACCCAAGGATAGATCATTTGTGACCACTAGCTGTAACTACATGAGTAGATAACTATTATCTCTTGACCACCAGCTCCTAAAACGCTAATGTTTGCGCCACTGTGTTATAGCCCGTGCATTTTCCGTTCTCCCACGCGTATAACGCAAAAAAATAAAAACGCGGCAAACAAAATACAGTGCGACTACAAATTTTGGATTTTTAATAGTGTAGAGCCGCAGCTACATAAATGACAAATGTCGACGATGTTTGTTTTCCAAATGTTTACCAATGTATAGCCAATGTTGGTACGTATTTTAAATTTTGGTACCATTTTGTGGACGATATTGTAACTAATTATTACTAGTTACAATATCTTCCAAAAAGACGAGTTCATTCAATAAATACTATTTATTGCTTTTAATTTCGTTTTGGTTTTGACATTTCCATATAAACAGAAATAAATCCAGTGTTCTGAAATCTAAACGTGAAGCCAAATTTCTAAAAATATTTTAATAACGAATTTTAAATTCTTAATTATGTACAACGATAGCGGGAATGACATTATTATCGCTAGTGCAATACAAGTAATTATTATACTTGTGCCCATATTCTCAAGCAAAAGAAGTTTAAAGTATATATTTGTTTTTAGAAATTTTATTGAATTAATTTTCTTACAGATATAGCGGATGAGAACAATCGCAGATTTAAGACGTGAACCGTCTGGGAAATTCCAAAATGTTTGCCGTATGTCATCAGAAGATATTGAAATTCTGCTTCAAAAAATTGATCATTGTATTTTCAGACAAGACACCATTATGAGGAAAGCCATACCAATAAAAGAGAGACTGGCCGTGACATTACAATTTGTAGCATCGGACGGTAGCTGCCACCGCCTAGAAGACTTATTCAAAAGGTTGCATCAGACGAAATCAAGGATTATACCGAAAGTGTGTTTAGTACTAGAAGTAAAGTTGAGGCATATAATTTCTATTAAATTATTAAATTAAATAAATATTATCTACACCACAAAATGGCAGAAAATCGCCGGAAAATTTGATTCTAAATGGAATTTTCCCAATTGCGTTAGTGCGCTCGACGGAATACATTTTAAAACTACACGAATTTGTTCAATGTAGTGCTTATGGCACTGGTAGATGCCAAATACTCATTCATATATGCAGATGTGGGAACTCAAAGAAGCGTTAGTGCTGGTGGCGTATTTAGGAACACCAAAAGATTGGAAAACGAAGATTTACTGTTGCCACCAAACTAGCCACTTCAAGGAAGAGAGAAGCTATTGCCATTCGTGTTCTTATCTAATGTTGCGTTTCCATTAGGCAACAGAATAATAAAACCGCTTCCAGTTATTCATTGTATTGGAACCATACAAAGAATATACAATTACTGGTTATCGAGAGCCCGTCGAGTCGTATAAAACGCCTTTGGCATAATGCCATCTATATTCAGAATATTCAGATCTCCAATACTACAAAACGAGGAACAGGTTTCAACAACAACTATGACGTGTGTGTTGCAAAACCTCAAATAGAATATACACACCATCTGGAGCATTCCATGCCGAAAACGAAAATGGCCATTTATCTAGAGCATGGCGACAGGAAAATACGGATATCACTTCTTTTAGGCCATTCAGAGGAATGGGTAGATGGTCAAATAAGGTCTGCAATTAACAGGATTAATTCTGTAGGAAATTAAATTTGAAATAGTTTTAATGTTTGATTGTAAAGGTGATTGTCTAATGTCTTTATTATGGGAAATTTTGTGTGGGCAGATACTATTAGAAAGTAAGTTCGTTGAGGAGTTGGGTGAGGATCGATTTGAAATAGTTTTATTGTCTTCAAATGGTGATTGTCGGTCTATGGGAAAATTACGGATTTCTGCACTAGGTATTTTAATTATTTGCTTAGATGGAAGAGATGCTACTGGTGGATGGAGTACTGTCAATTTTACTAATTTCGAATACCAAATTATCAATTTTGTTTGTAATTATTTTGCGGGTTCGTAAGCTTAGAGCTCTTAACTTACTCGACAATAATTCTCCATATAACAAACATTCGTTCAATGACTGATACATTCGACGTTTCGTTTCAAGCGCACCTTATGCCAATTCCATTTGCTTCGACAGTTTTTGATCAAAGTCCTTTTGTTTATGGGGGTATTATTTGCAGCTATAATTAAATATAAAAATAATATTTATAAAATACTAACTTTTAAATATTATATTTTATCGTTCGACATCTCATTGTAGGTATCAAACATAGACGTATCATCCTATAAGCAAAAATAAGCAATTAAATCATTAAGATACGCACAGACAAAATCGGAGGAAATCGATCCTTTAAAAGAACAAATTAACTTACCTCTCTATTATTGGTTCGGCGGTTTGGACTAGTAATGCTTCCCAAAAATGCGTCCAACGGTTGATACGCGAAACCATGTTGGGGTATAAATAATTTCTTCCCTCCCTGCGCCAGATTTCATGGAGTCTTTAACTTTTTTTTAGCACCCGATAGGTTGACATAAGCGACTGACTTACACTCAATTCGTTTTTTATGCTATGCCAAGCATCAAGAACTTCCAATTTATTCTTATGTTCAGCATTTTTTAGGTCCCAAATTTCAGGATACTTTCCGTATAAATTTATGATTTCAAGAACTACCTCACTCGACCAGTAAGACTCCATTTTGCTTTTTAAATAACAAAATATAATGATATCTACAATTAATACACATTAATTAATATACACATTACTATAGTGACATCTGTCTTTATGTATTCGAAAATATATTTTTTCTCAGCAACCTTGATGAATACATTGGAATATCGTGTGGCCATTACCAATCGCTCATCGAGCGAATTTATACCAACGTTGGGCCAATGTAATCTTGACGTGTATTTGTTATTTATTTTCTGGCTACGTTGGTTGACATTTGACATTTGTGTTTTGACCCTTAACCTTGAGAGTATAATTGTACATCCTCGATCACATTTGAATGATTAAGCAAAACTTTCTGGAAGTCACAAAATAACTAAAATACTTTTAAACAATAAACAAGGGAAAGGTTTCTATGATGGCACCATTGTTATTGGTTATTATGTAGGAGAAAGCACATTTTAATGAGTAAAGATTAATAATATCCAGGAGTCGGAAAAACAGACTAGCCAGGCCAAGTAACTATACAAAATATGTTTTCTTTACTCTTTCATATTGATTGTGACATAATCAAATACAATGTATGTGGATATTGCATATTACATATATAAAATAAATGTATTAGAAAAATGATTGCTGGCCATAATTTGCTTCCCTCCATTAAATTGCGTCGAGGGCAAAAAAATCAGATTACATTCTATATAATATATGTTTACATATAATATATTCTAATCTATGTTACGAATACGTGTCTATTACTCAAAATAATCATGCTAATGTGTACACTCAAAAAAAAAAAAAAAACATAACCTCGAAAATGAAAAACAAATACCAAAAAAACAAGAAAGAAAATCGATAAAATTTCAAGAACACATTTTCATGCGTAATCTCATACAATATATTATGCGATGTCTCATCTTACCGTTTTAGAAATGTACTAACAATATTTTAGATGGAGGAATTGAAATTGAAATTATTTTAAGAAATGCGTGACCTTGGCATTATAATAACAATAAAAGAAATAATCGTGGTAGTAATAGTAATGATAATCATATAAATACGTAATGTATAAAGTAATTGATGCCTATCCTACTCGTTCGGTCGGTGCGAGTCGTATATTATAGCATACAAACAGTCAACAGTACAATGTATATATGGACAAGGTCAAATACAATTTTTTTTTTTCGTTTCTCTTTATTATTTATGAAAATTGGATTTTCATTTTCTTTTCTTATAATTTTTATACGAGACTGGTCTTACGGTTTTTTGATTAAATTAAATTGGAAATAAAAAAATAAAAAATTAGAAAAAGAGATCGAATATATACTCGTACATAACACATTTTAATCTGTTGATATATATAAAGAATATAATAAGAAGTTTATCTAAGAATTTATGTCTCTGTGTGTATATATAGTCGAGTATTTAGTTAATATATATAAAATAACACAAGTCCTTGGAATATTAAACGTTTCAGATTTTTATTTTGTGTATGCGCGCGCGGGAACTGCGTCTTAAGTTGTTATCTTAATTTTTATTTTTATTTTTTTTGCTTTGCTCAAAATCAAATTTACATACATGTGACTCATACGATATATAAACATATATTTTCTAGAAAGGGTTAAATATTTTATATATTCATTTCATTTGCTAAATTAGATATGGGAATATATGTATATCTTTAGCCTAAAACGCCGCCCTAAGATTAATCACGCATTTAAAAATTAATTCGCCAGCACACCGATTCAATCACTAATTGAATTGAATTTTCCAATCGGCAATCGTGTTGTTAATTCGTGTGTAAAAAATAAATATGTTTTGCCACCGTCTAACATTGAATCAAACTTTGCCACCCGCACATTTTCATTTTTTACCCTAGAACATATTATAAGCTGCTGCGCCCAACACCAATAAAACATGGAACCGATGGGGAGAAATTAAATTAGCGAACACAAAAAAAAATAAACTTTTTTTTTGTTGTATGCGTGTGTGTCGTGTGCTTTCGAGGTCAATGTTTGATATTTTGATATTGAACTAAAGCTTTTTTTATTATAATATGTGCTTATGGTTATGTTGTATGTGGGATGAGTAAGGGTTGATTTTTGGAATGAGAACGAAATGGCAGATACATATATGAACGTTGTCAAGACATACGAGTATATACAAAATATTGTTTAGATTATTTCAGAACAAAAAACTTTGTCTTATTTGTTAGAGCACAGTTCACAGCACACTACTGGCTCTATCTAAAAGAGAAAGCGTTTGGTGGAATGTGATTCAAGCTTGATTCAACCGAATATATGTACATTATATGTATATTGTTGTTGTCAAAAATATGAAAAAATAAGATAATATACAAACAAAATGATTTAAGAAGAAAATGAATTTTCCGATTTTTTCGCAAAACATCCGAATATGTGGGTGATAAGTGTTGAATTTATGTAAACATATAACGAATATTCAAGGATAAAACCAGTGAATCTGTATATACTAGTATGTTTGTATGTATATAAGAGCTCGCTTGGAAATGTAGTTAAAAATAATAATTTCGGCTTTGTGGATGTCAAACACAAGTTAGGGGTTTAATCACAAATAAATATAAAATCGATGAAACAAATGACCTTGTGTGGCGTTTGATATATATTGGGTGGTTTTATTTTGGGAATTTGGTTCTTGTTTTGTATGGGTTTAGGTTGAATGGGATGGGATGGGTGTAAAATAAGTGTTAATATATGGCTGATGATGTGATGTGATATTGGAACGCATTGCAGCAGTAAAATCTTGATACAGTAATATGATTTTACGTATCTACGCACATAATATACTTATGGCTTTTTATTCGATTTTATGAAACAGTGTCGAATTAGTCTTGATTGTGTTTACTCACTGTTAGGGGGACTAAATCAAAATTTCTATAATACTATAAATTGCAATCTGCTATCTTTCATGTGAGGCCATTAACTCGATCAGGGATGGGCATCATCGATTTACACGCGTCGCACATAACGCGCATATTGTCGGACATCGAGTACCCGGATAGTTTTATGTTTTTTCGAGTACTTGAATACCCGGGTATAATTCCGAAACGTGCTTTTAAATTATTCGTACAAAGTTACCACGAAAGATCTGTCTGAACAGCATTTAATAGGTTAATATCCGAGTCAAAATAATAAGGGAATGACCAACGAAATCAAATATTGGACAATTTAGCGGCGCTGTTTATAAAAAATCAAACATCAACAGCCAACGAAGATGTATTTTACGTGGCGAAAAATATATTTACAACAAATAAGAGTCAGTTTATTTCCTATTCGTTAGTTCTTTATCAGATTGATTAGATCGAATTTTTAAATTTGCCAACATCTACACCGATTTCTCAGATTGATTTTAGTTTCATTAACTGATGTGTTGTTCAACGCAAATGAGTTTAAATTACTCACTTTTCGCACACAACTTGCGATCTTGATAATTAACGCATTAACGGATTAGAATTTTAATGACAACGCCAACAATGTTCTCAAAATAATCAAGTAGGGTGATTTTCAAAATGCCATTATTAAAAAACGAGGTAACTACATCCAATGTATTCAGCTTGTAAAACTCGATGGAAATCTATTGTGATGCATTTGTGAAATTATTGGCTATTATGGATGTATATGAACCAAAAAACGGATGTAGACGCCAATAGTTCTTTCATAAAAGTTATGCCGGGTATAGTAAAGTTTTTGACTAAAATTTTATAAATGAGAACGCCAAATGGATTAGTCAAAATATGTCTGATTTGTGGTTGTCGATAAATATGCCTGCGAACTCCAAAAATACGAAGAAGTGTTAAAAATTCTTATGTGTGCATCACATGACTTTATCACACAAACGTGTCTAGACGGAGGATAACTTTTCGTTGCTCTATCCAAATATTTTAGTTTTTACAGATAAAAACGCTATTCAAATGAAAATTTAATTAATTGAGCAAAAAAATGTATACCACTATATTACTTGTAAAAATACGTTTCATTTGATATACCCCATGACGTAATCAAAATATTGAACCATCATCCAGCATCTATGGCCAAGCGATTTTATCTAGAACTTTGTTTCCTCCAATCTACAAATCTCCACGAAGTTTTTGTTTCAAATTTTTTTTGTATGCTAATTCTTCAAAAAAAAAATTTGTTACTTGGAATTTTATTCCACTATTCGTGGAGTTTTGTAAATTGGATTAGAGGATACAAAGTTTGGTAAAAAATCATCTGGACCACAAATGCATGATGGATTAAAATTTTTAATTTGGATTATGTCCATATTATATGATGTGATATATCAAATGAAACGTATTTTTATAAGCAATCTAGTGGTAAAAGTTGCATAGCGTTTTTATATTTAATAAGTAAATTAAAATAAAGATTTTAACGAGATAATATAAAAGAGGTTTATCTAAATTACGTTCAGGTGGTTTTTTGATTGTGACGTACATATCAGAATTTTTTTCATATAGCTTAATTTAAGCCGTCCTTTTCTTAAACACAAAAATTAAGTCGTTGGGTTTGAACATGCTAAAATTATTGTGGGTTATTGATGTTATCTATATACATGACGAACAAATATATTGCCAGGTAATCTACGTAATTTTTGAGCATTTTTTCACAGAAGTTTATACCCAGCCATTGAATTAGGTTCAATGTGACCCCGTAGTCTTGGCGTAGTCTACCTCCCCCATCCCTAAACTCGATGCTTAACGTCTCAATAAAATCAGAAAATTAAAATTAGTCATTATTTTGTGAACTCAATAGAACATTAAAATTCGAAATGCACTTTTCGATTGATTAACAATAATTATTCACGGTAAAAGCGAATATTACTTGTTAATCATCATCATGAACTATATTTTTCTAATTCTAGTTTTTTATTAGAACTACTCGTGCATCCGCTATCCATGACGAATTTTATTTAAAATTTTGTATTAAGCTAAATCCAACTAGTCATTTGGTTTATAGTTAAAAGCTGTCTGCTTTTATTTGGTAAAAATTTCTAAAAATTCATATTTACTACATATATCAGTGCCCAGATCGATTAGTCAACACAATATGTGAACTCAATTATACAATACTGTGAATAATTATCCAATTGCCATAAAACATATCTAATTCTAGCAAACACATACACGCAGGTAATAGGTTAGTCACCGCATTATGCGAAAAAAACATTTCTAATTTTAAACAAAAGTTTTGTTTATTCTTTCTTCGTCAATTAATTTTTTATAATATTCTTACTTTTAATACGATTAATTCAAATTAATCATTCGGCCTGGAATTTTTCTAAGCGTGGTATGATTAAGAAATTTGATATTAACAAAATCATGTGGTGGTCAGGCTGCTGTGTATGCAGGGGGATAAACACAAGACTCGCTTCATGTGCCGTAATTGAGTACAACTTCAGCAAGTGCTCACAGTGCTTCTTAATGGCGGCCAATAGAAACTACTCTGTTCCAGGAGTAGGGTAAAGTGTGAGGGCTGTGGTCCTCCTATAGGGGGTTAGCGTGGGGTTAACAGCCTATCAAATTTTATTGTTATACCAAACCTCAACAAAAGCCTCAGATATTTTTGGATTCACTACAACGACCTTGAACACGATATAAGGACAACGATTTTAAATTTGGAACATGGAACGTACTTAGCCTAAATCGACCGGGGAGCCTCAATCAACTTTTCGAACAAGGATCTAAGTATAAACTCGAACTCATAGTGCTGCAGGAAACAAGAATAATCGGCACATCGCCGATTACAGTCGCTAAGGACTAACTCTCTGCCACAGCAATTATTGCTCCTACTGAGGAGAAGCCGGAACAAAGCAAAGACGCTTTCTACGACGAGCTTGAAACCGTCTTGAGCAAAATTCCCAGAACACAGCGACGAAAAACTAAGTTAGGGCCGCTTTCGAGACTACTTTATCGAGAATCTTGGAAGACAAACCACTTCTGGACTCCGTTCAAGAACAGTGGGACATCATCAATATGGCGGTAACCGATGCCTCAACGTTCACAACGTAGGCCTACTCCATCCTGACCTAAAAATCTTTGAATGGCCGATTACTGTCTAGGTGCCATTCGGATAAAAGATCGAGCACGTCTACGAAATCTATCTGAAAGAACCAGACAATCTTACAACGCCTACATGACTGCAAGGAAAATTCCCAATCGGCTAGGCAGACGAAACGAGAATGGCATGATCAACCGGCGCTCAACATCCAAAATTCTAGCCTGAGAGATAGATATCGCTACATAAGAGAACTAGCTACCCAACTTTCATCAGCATATAGCAGCGCTATTCGTAACGAATTCGGTGAACTATTGATCGACACTAAAACCGTCCTCGAAGTGTGGGTGGCAGGGGTATTTTGAAGTATGGATTCTAAATAAACAGGAACCACCTTCCGAGCAACAACCTCTCTTCCTTTATCGCGATATTAACGGCGAGATGACTCCACCGCCCCCTCCAACATATGACGAAGTGCGGAACGTGATATCGCAGATGAAAACATACAATACACCTGGTGAGGATGGTATCTGCAACGAAATGCTCAAATATGGCGGCGTTTATTTGTTTTACCGCATGTTTGAGCTCATATCAATAATTTGGTCTACTGAAGACATCCCAGAAGAGTGGAAGACACTTCTTATCTGTCCGCTTCATAAAAAGGGATACCGGTTAAACTGCAACAACTAACGCGATATAGCTTTGCTGAGTACAGGCTACAAGTTTTTGGCCAAAGTAGTCGAGATTCTCTTCAACTTATCATTAGAATATGCCATTCGTCAGCTTAATATAGCGCAGTACTAAAAATCATCCCAGCTAGTAGCGTACGCTGATGATATTTGCATTCTAGGCCGCAACATCATCGCCCTGAAAGAAGTCCTTCAAATTGGACTTCAGATCAATGAAACGAAGACCAAATACATGGTGAGACATATACAGTATGAAAAAGTTGAAGAGTTCAAATATCTAGGATCCCCGATCAGTGAGCAAAAGTCCGTTTCTGTCGACATCACATCGAGGATTGCAGCAGACTACCGAGCATTTTACGCCAACATTAAGGTCTTCAAGTCTCCCCACATATCGCGCAAAGTGAAACTGGACATCTACAAAGCGTTGATAAGGGCAGTTATCACTTTTGGTTACGAGTCTTGAACACTAATGGCGCAAAACATCAAAAAACTTGCTCTTACTGAGCGTAAAATAATTCGTATAATTCTCGGTCCCTTACAAGAGGGAGCCACCTACATGAAGCGATTGAATCACGAGATCAGAAATGATCTCGATAAAGCTGACATCATCGGCTTCATAAAATCAGCAAGGCTTAGATGGCTCGGACAAGTTCTTAGAGTGACAGGGTCCTTGAGTCGGCACCAACGAAAGTAGGACCTCGCGTACACCCGGTCATCGTGCCTGGCTTTCTCTTGCAATGGATCGAACTACTTGGAGGAGCATCGTTGAGGCGGCCAAACCCCTCCATGGGCAAATAAAACTGCAGGCTTCTTAGATTTGGGGTTCGGGTACTAACTATTTTATTCCGAAAGCCACATTATTAGTGTTATGAAATACTTCAACATGTTTGCAAAATTCAATTACTCAACATGAATTCTATATCTGAAAGTTAATGTTTTGAATTCTCTAAATTTCAAATTTTGAGTTAGAAATCCTGTTCTAAAAATTTCAGGCTCAAAATACTAAAATTTAAGTACTACAAATTTTAATAAGATTAAAAATGGCGGTATTTGATTTTGATTGTGCAATCCTGAAATTTCAAATTTTTGGAATTCGGTATTCATATAATATTGTAATTTGAAAATGTTAACCTGCAATTTTAAACATGTTAGACCTCAAAAATTAAGAAATTCCAAAAGTTAAACTAAATAATTCCGATTCTAGATTTTTAGATTAAAGAAATTCTTGTGCATAATTTACTAGAACGTGGTATTGAAATTCAAATCCAATACTATTTTTTAGTTATTGTGTTTAACACCAGAATGTCCAGAAAATTTATCTATAATTATGTATATTGATACCATAACAATTGTGCGTGCAAATAAAATAGAATTTTGGACGAAAGATTTTGTTACCGTTTTAGGTCTAAACAAACTACACGCCCGGGAAGAAGGTTTGCGCTTGTATATGTCTGCATTGCATCTAGTTTTATAGATTTTACTTTTGGATTCTGTATTCTAAATTGATTTGAACGAGATCAGCTACAAATATTTTAGTAAGCACAGCACAAGTACACTGAGTACACTTAACTACCAATGCAATTTTGAAATGCTGTAGTTAAAATGCAAGTTCAAGTTCGTAATTGTAAAATTCAACCTAAATTCGATATATTGAATCGATATATTCAATTAATAATTTAAACTGGAATATCAGATAGGGAATTGTATAACTGAAAAGTCGTTTCATTATCAATTGGAACAAAAAACCTGGGCTCAGAATTTGTCATTTTAATAATTTTGAAGCTACTGGAATGTCAAATTTCGTTCAAAATATATTGAAATACTATTTCACAAGTCTAAATTTGAAAATTAAATTCTACATCAAAGAATGAAATTAAACATTAAATTTTGTAATTTAACTGTTTAAATTTAAATTTTATAGTTCAACATTTTAAAACTTAATACAAAATTGCTAGGCGATCAATTGAAATTTTTAGAAATTTTAATTAAATTTTTTATAAAATTTGAAACTTTTAAAAATTCAAATTTCTAAATATTATTCGATAGTTAGGATTGAGAATTCAGATTTGAAAAATTTAAAATCTAAAAATTTCCATAATTCTCGAGACAAGTTTCGTGTTTAAATTTTGAGTTATAATATTTTCGAAATATTTAAAATTTAAAACTAATATTTATTTATTTATTCTTTTTTTTAAATTTTAAAATTTGAATATTGTTATTTTCGTACTATACAGTTCAAATTTTAAAAATGCAGTAATTCAAATTCAGATTTGCTGAATTTTAAAAATATCTAAAATTGATTGAAATTGCTATTTTCGAATGAAGTTTTAAGATATTTCGTAATTTTCACTAAAATTTTTTAAAATGTTAAAATTCAGTTTATGCTCAGACTTGTAAACTTCAGTCTCAATTCGATACATTGAAAATTAATATTTCAGGAAAATCAAAATTTTCAAAATTCAATGATTTAATTTGAATGAAATTCAGAATTTGAAAATTCAATTCGAATTTAATAAAAAACGTAATTTTTAAATTTTTATCAAATTTTACAAACTTGAAATCTGAAATTCAAATTTTAAAAAGTTTGGATTAATTTCAAATTTTAAAAGCTGACAATATTCTAAATTTTACTAGTTTGAAATATTTCAGGAATTTAATAAAAATTTGAAGGTTTTATTCAAACTCCGTAATATTTTTTATGTCAATTTCTAAAAAAATTTAAATTCTTAAATATTTTTAAATTTGTTAAATTTTCAATTTTGTTTTTCATATTGAAATTCTGAAATTCTATAAGCGTTTTACATTTAATTTAAGAAATTAACCAATCTGTGTAAATTAACCTTATTAAAATCATTATAAATTATCTAAAGTAATTTTAAAAATTCTTTAAATTTATTCACATTCATAATTTCAAGCAAACTGTAGAAACATTTTTATAAGTAAAATTCCAAAAATTTCGAAAATTATAAATATTTTTTTGTTTTGTAAAATTAAATCTATTACATTTCAAATGTATGTATATCTTTGTGGCATAAAAGCGTGTATTTGTGTATTTGAGTTAAAATTTAAAATTTAAGACAAATATTTCTGAATTACAGACAAATAACATTTTTGAATTTTTAAAATTTTGTATACACAGAAAATTTAGACTCTAGAAAATTCGAATAATGTTATTTTCGTACAGATCAAATTTTTAGAATGCAGTAATTCAAATTGAAGAATAAGTTCAGATTTGCTAAATTTTAAGAATATCTAAAATTGAAAGAGTTTTGTGTTAGAATATCAGATTTTTAATTCTGAACTGACATTTTACGAATATGAATTCAAAATTAATTAAAGTCATTGAAAATTAATATTTCAGGCAAATCAAAATTTGTACGAAATTCAGAATTTGAAAATTCAATTCGAATTTTTAATTCAGAATTTAATAAAAAAACGGAATTTTTAAATTTTTTATCAAATTTTACAAACTTGAAATCTGAATTTAAATTTTAGTTAACACAGTTTGGATTTATTTCCAATTTTAAAAGCTGACAACATTCTAACTTTTACAAGTTTCAAATATTTCAGGAATCCAATAAAAATTTAAAGCATTTATTCAAATTCCGTAATTTTTTTTCGTCAAATTGTTAAATTTTCAAATAGAAAACATTAAGTCAGAAAGAGTACTAATACTCTTGAAAAGAGTATATTTCCTTAGTACTTACAGCGCGTAAAGGATTATCTAGAATCTGAATTTCGAAGGTTTTCTTAAATAAATATCACAATGTTTTGAATTCTATATAAAACTCAGAATAACCTTATCAAACTATAATCATCTCCGCAACTCAGTATTTAGGTTTCAAAATATGCCACTAATCTATAAATTATGTTACCGCATTATACATGCCCCCTCAACACAAAAGCTATTCACCACATAGGAAAAGTTCAATAACATGCGGCTCATCTCCTCGCGTACACAACAATCACACCCGTTTTTATGTTCTTTAATACATATTCCAAATTAAACAACCCCAATGTGTTAACGTATATATAACGTATATACATACATACGTATATACATACATACAACATATCCAAAAAATATTTTTCTTTCGTATTTGTTTTCTACTTAGTTTACTTCGTCGTATTCTTTACCAATTTTCCACATAAAAGAAAATCTACTTTATACACAATACCCAGTATTACAGCAACAATACATATTCAATAATAAAATATATAATGAAAAATGTTGGAAAATTTTCATTGGTACGGAGGGGAGGAGGAATGAAGGATGAAGCAAAGAACAATTTTTCCATTTCCATATTATGTATACCATTAAACTCTCACGTATACCACCGAATGAGCACAATATTATAGAACGAACACAAATTTCGAGATGGCATGAGAGGTGTATGCCATGATGATTCTCTTCGTGGGTTTCTGCTATGAACGAGTATACATCCATACATATACATATTTATATGTATAACGGAATACAGTATAAAAAAATGGTATACAATTTGTGTAAGATTGGTTCAAGGCCGATGACGGTCAAGGCTATTCACAAAGTTGTATTACCCTTGACAAGAAACGAACATTAATTTTGCTGTATGTATTTGTGAGTTGCCGTATTAATATAAAGAGAGAGAGAGAGAGACAATATAATGAACGAGAAAATTGGAAGAGCTTTTTGTGATTATATACTGTAGGTTAGGTATTCGGTTTAGGAAAATAGAAAAGCTCTCTTAATTTTATAGTTGTGTGTGTGTATGTGCTGTATATATTCCGATATTCCGTTTGTGTGTGATGTAATTTAATAATTTTTTTTTTGCCATTTTGTTTGGGTATTGTTGTTGTTGTTAGTATATAAGGGTGGAAAATAGATTGAAGGTCAATAGCTTGAACTGGGGTTTCATTTTATTATTATTATGATTATTATTTTTTTGTGTGTGCTTTTCGGGTGGTAGATTGACTCTTTCTTTTTTTTCTTTTTTTTCTGGGTTGTAATATATTTTGGGGAATTTTTTTTTATTGTATTGTATTTCATCGTCCCGTTATTTCAATGTTTTCGGTATAATCTTCTTCTTCTACTTCTGTTTTCGTGCGAGTTAGAATTTTGTATTAATCATCATGATGAAATGATGAGCTTTTATTTTATTCATTTTTTTGGTATGTATTGTATTTATATAATCCGTTTCGTCTTACGTGTTCTTGATTTGATGTTAGATGACAGTTTCAATGTTATTTTCAAATATCATTCAAATTGGATTTTGATTACTAATAGTAAATCATTTGAATTCATTTTCGGTTTTTGGGAAATGAGAATGAAACGAACCAAAAATAAAAATTTGTTTTATCTAGTTCGATGTTAGAATTTGGTTTTTTGCTTTTGTTGTTTGTTCATCCGAAAGTCATGACAAATAGAATATTGAAAGTTCAAATTCGTATATACATATGTACGTATTGCGTATATGTAAGCACATTTTATTTGTCATTGATTTTGACATTGAACTCGTGTATACATTTAATACTAAGTTGAGTTTTATATATTTATGACTGCGAACGAACCAGAGCTGTAACAACATTAAAATTGTTGAAATATGTATGCATACTTTATAGTGTGGGATGGATTTTAGGATCATGTAGTGAGTGCGGTAATATTATTTTGGATGCAGACAAAACCTGTCGATATGTTTTATCACGAAAGTTTTGCTCATGTAACTTATTGACTTAGGGGGGTATTTTCTTCATCGGTTCGCAAATAAATCATTTGATGCTCGAAAATATGACTAGTCGATTGATACGTATGTGAAATTTGTCCTAAATCTATCCTAAAAGCAACAACAACAAATTATTATGCCTGTGTGTGGGTGTAAAGGTAAAATAAAAGTTTCATAATAACGAATTTTTATTTTTATTGTGAATTATTAAATTAAGAGAAATTAAGAAAATTAGAAATCTACTGATATCTAAACAAAATAAGTAAGGAATTCTATAACCGTCGGTAGTATTTGAATTTAAAAGTAGGAAATTTTAATAAGAGATTGTTCGTGCCCACTCCAAATGAATACATATTAGAAAAACTAGAGAAAATTCGGACACTTCGATTTATGTATTTCAGAGTTGGTACTATGAACCAAAAATGTCCAGTCCTTAGTACCTGAAAGCCTATATGTGTCCGAATTTTTTCAAGTGTTTCTAATAAGGGGCCAACCTATCCGAAAATTGTTTGAATAGGTGTGCGTCTGGTCTAATGGAAAACCGATCAGATTCACCGAAATATAGGCTTTCAGGTACTTAGGACAGGACATTTTTGGTTCATAGTACCAAATCTGAAATACATATATCGAAGTGTCCGAATTTTTTTTAGTGTTTCCAATAAGGGGCCATCATAGTCGAAACATGTTTGAATAGGTGTGTAAATCAAAATATATTCTTTCAGGTACTTAGTCCGAAGTGTCCGAATTTTTTCGAGTGTTTCTAATAAGGGGCCATCATAGCCAAAACATGTTTGAATAGGTGTCGAAAAATGTTAGAATTGGTTTAGTTTTAGTTTCACAGAAAATTAATGTGATTTCCAAAATATAGGTTTTCAGTTACTTACGACTGGGCATTTTTGTTTCTCAGTAATCGAACTGAAATATATCGATTCCTCTTAATATTTTCATATGTTTCTAATAAGTGGCTAATTGGATTAGGGACAAGAAGCGCTCAAGCCTTAGTAAGAACTACTACTTTTTTAATCATTCTTATTTCAAATACAAAAACAGACGTATATGTATTTATAGAATTCGTTACTTGTTTACCTTACTTGTTTAAGTTTTGAGAAAGGCTCCTGAGAGAATGAGGCGAACCAATTTATGCTTAGACATTAATAGCTGATCTCTAATTAAATGAAATTCCGTATAGACATTTAAAATAAATCCCTTATTTAAATAATTCACAATAAAAATGTAAAAATGTACACTCACATATATAAATATTTATTTGTTATTGTTGCTGTTAGGAGCGGTTTAGGTTAAATTTCACGTGGATTCGATTAATTCTAACATGCTAAATTGAATTTAAAATAAATTCTGTTCGAATTTTTATTTGTTTTTGGAGTATTGTAGTACAAAAAGAGAACCACTCTAAACCACTTTGCGTAAATTTCTATACCAAAAGTCTATCAGACCTGCATTATATGTATATAAATATTATTTTATATATCTGAAGTAGATTCGTTGACACAACAATCAATCAGTCAATTTGAATTTATGGGACATATGAAAAAAAATCTTAGAAAGACATTTTTTTTCGGTTCGGTTTTAATGCTTTATCCCTACTATACGTAAGTGTCAACAAGTTTTATAACTTTTGCGACTCCTAGTCACATAATTTTAACTCACGTCGCACACAATCAAAAGCTTATGTAATATATGACCTGTATAATTACAACATTTCCCGGTTCATTCACATATTTCTGGCATGAACGTTAAAGAAATCTGAATTAAATTAAATTTAATGCTAGATCATGGTTTTGAACACCTCATTGTACTGTTCTTGAAATTCGGTTTCCATCTCAGAAAAAATGAAGCCTCATTTTTCTGCGGCTACCTTGCTTTTCCATGTGTTCCCCTTTTTCTTTATTTCCTCATCCATTATGGTTTCTACTGTGCAAATTTGATTAAACAGAAACGTATATCATTTAGAACGATGTTTTTTTCTTTGAGGTAGTTTGTTCGTTGTTCTACTTTCTCCAATGTTGACTTAACTTTAAGATTCATCCAGGGAAATACAGAATATTTTTAAGGAACAATCCATGCTGATAAACATTCTATAAAAGAACATAAAATTTAAATATATCGTTTCTGAACTTTGGTAGTTTTTCGTTAAACCCCATTTCTTCATTTTTATTTAAAATTAATTTGGCAATTTGTGGTAAAACCCCAGTTCTTACTTTATCTTTTGCGGTAATTAAAGTGGTTTGTAAAACATCCAACACTTCAATTATTGACTTTTAGAATCTGTAAATTATTTGCACTGGCTTGGCTATGAACAAAAAAAATTAAACCTCACTCAATGGGTCATTAAAAAATTGTGCTAATGTTTCTGGTGCCTTCAATGCTTTCAATGCTTCATATAGTTTTACAATTCGTTCTATTGCAGGCAACAGCGAAAGCCACCTTGTTTTTGAATATGAAAGTAGTGCTTTGTACTCTATTTCCACAAATTCGCAAATTTCTGTTAACCTTTCCGTCCTTACCGTATAAATTGTAAAATAAAGAAAATTTTTAAAAACGATTCGATCAATATCACAAGACAATTGATCTGCCGCTGTTTGCATTGTTTTGTTTAAAATATGAGCCGGGCAACCTATCCCTTCAATATCGGTGCCTAATTCCGCCTTTAATTTAGTAAATACATTATTTTTACCAAACCTCGCTTTTCCACCAAAATTTACATTTGCATTGTCCCCGCAGAATGCTCTACATATTTTAGATCGATTTTTAAATTATTTAATGTTTGAATACAGAAGTTTGCAATCATATCGGACAATTATCCATTTTTTTTTATAAAATTATCCATTTTTAGAAGTTTATCATTAATCCTACAAACGGGATTATGAAATATTGAATTACAAGAGGAAACATTTTTTTCGGCTTTATAGTTACTGGCATCCGTTCTGACCGATGAATATTTTATTGCTACTTTAGAATCACAGAAGAGTGTAGGAATTAATTTATTAATGCAATAGGAGGAAGCAAAAAACTGATGATGCCTTACAATATGATAAACAATGCACATTTCAGTGGCAATTAATTTATCTTCTTCTGTGCTATCCCGTTTTACAAAAAATCGTATCAATGATTTGCAACTACTTGACGAGACGACGTTAGTTTTGTGTTTTTGACCATTAATATGATCCTTAATATTGGTGATACCGCCATGCCCAATACTAAAAGTGTAATTGCAATGTTTGCAAAAAGCCTCCGTTTCCAATCTTCCTTTTATAATGAACGGGAATTCATCTATATATTTTTCCTGGAATTTGCACAGTCTTTTCAGCATATTTAAATTACAACACAGCTCTGCACAATTTGTATATTTTTTTAATCCAACATCAAAAAGAACTAACTATTTGGTTTTGATTTTGTTTAAGGCATCACATCGTGTAGAAGTACTAAACCGAATGAAATAAATTTTAGTACAAAAGAGGAATGCCCATGTTTAAAATTCATCCATGCAATTTTACTTTTATTTGAACTTTGGTTTAATAGATTTGTTTTTGAATTGTTATAAATGTTTAACGTTAACAAAAAAAAAATGAAAACCGGTACAATCGGGTGTCCCGAAGAAATCTTTCGGGACACTGTGACTACTATTATCAAAAACCGGGACAATCCCGGAAAACCAGGACGTCTGGCAATCCTAGCCTAGCGTAAATTACTGGCTTTATGTCACGAATAACTCGAACAATGCTGGCCTCCAAGGCGTCAATTGTTTATCAGCATAAACCAGTAACTTCACGTAGCCACACAGGAAATAATCGAGAGGTGTCAAATCACATCACCTTGGAGGCCAATTCACAGGTCCATTTCTTGAAATCAACTTATCCCCAAATTTTGATTTTAATAAGTCGATGGTTGCGGTCGCCGTATGGCACGTAGCACCATTCTGTTGAAACCACATCTCGTCCGGATCAATGTCATCCATATTTTCAAACAAAAAATCATTGATCATGGTGCGCTAACGATCTCCATTGACGGTAACGCGATCCCCAGCCTCATTTTTGAAGAAATAAGGTCCGATGATGCCATCAGCGTGTAAACCGCACCAAATGGTACTTTTTTCTGGATGTAATGGGGTCTGTAGGGTCTTATTGCATCCTCTAGAGAGTATCTGGTACGAAATCTATCCACAGTTTGATGGATGGCTTGATCAGATGGACGATTATGTGCGCCATAAAAATGACGAAGTCGTCTATAAGTTGGGTGAATCGACGACTGATTTTCAAAGTAAATTTTAACAATTTCGTAGCGTTGTTCAAGCGTGAGACTATTCATGATGATTTGCCAGGGTATACTGAGATCTGCTAGAGAATATTTTTCATAAAAATAAAATTGCTTTATTTATAGAATTGTATACGGTTAAGCAAAATTGATCTTGAAAATTTTAGTTTATGTCGTGCAAGACGATCTTAAACCAAATAAAATCGCAATCTTCGCATACTCTAATAATGAATTGCTATATATTTGAGGATTAAGCAGAACTGAGTTTCATCAGAAAGACAAATAAATTAAGTGATTGAGAGTCTTTTGGAAGGTTTGTCAAAAAAGTGAGCTAACGATGAATGAATGCATATTTGCAGTGAAAAACTGGTAAATTTATTACTGGCTTTGGCAGTCATTTTTCAAGGTGGCCGCCATGAGGATGATGATACAGTGGAATCCGGCTAAATGGGGCAGCCGTTTATTTGGGACAAACCCTTTAAAACGGAATCAAATCGAGAATTAAAACCTAACTTACTTCGCTTAATTCGTCCACTATGCGGTTTTATTGGGACAATTTCAACAGTGTATACCAAAATGTTTACGGCGACCAAAAAGAGATAGCGCGCAGATTCTACCAAAAAGAAAATGTCAAATTATACAGTGTACGAGTAGCAATCCAGTTTTATTGTTTTTTCCTTTGTTTTTTCGTAATCCGTTTGGCAAATGTCTAACACATAACCCATATTTTTTTGTGTGATAGTAAAGAACTTTTATTATTTTTTTAAACGAAAAGGAACTTAACTTTTTACAATTTTTGATTGTTGTTGTGTTCCTTGTCAAAATGTCGAGGAAATATTTAACGTTAAAGGACAATATAGCTTGAAGACATTATTGGTGTACCAAAATCAACCATAGGACGTTTGTTAAGCCAGCAGCATAAATTAAGAGAGGATTGGGAAACACGTGATGAATACGGAAAAGAAAAAAAACGTAAACGGGATGGTAAGGATCCGGACGTTGAAGAGGCCCTCGATAAATGGTTTTCGATAGTTACTGGGCGAGGTGTTCCTCTTAATGGACAATTATTGAAAACAAAATCAGAATAATTGGCTAAAATGCTTGGGTATGTTAGCTTTAAAGCCACATATGGTAGGTTATCGCGTTGGATAGCCAGTTAAATACTGCGAGCGCAGAGGAATGGAAAAATACAAGATTACCTGAACTGCTGCTCAAGTGTAGTTCTGGTGAAATTTAGAATGTTGACGAAACTGGTCTACTATACCGTGCTACACCTGATGGTTCACTAGTGTATAAATCTGTAACATTGTCAGGTTCAAAGAAAACCATGGATCTTTTTTCAGTGCTTTGCTGCGTTAATATTTCTGGTAGTGTCAATCAACAGTTGCTGGTTATTAAGAAAACTGCTAAGCCTAAATCTTTCAAAGGCCTTAGATTGAACAGAATACCAGGTTTGGATTGAACAGACTAATGGTTGAAGAGATGGGATGCAGAACTACAACGAAATCCCAAGAAGGTTCTTCTGGTTCTAGATAATTCTGCGGCACACCCTCATTTGGATTGCTTGAAAAACATTCAATTTAAGTTTCTTCCACCAAACACAACCACTGGACATGGTAATTATAGCAAATTTAAAAACATTGTACCGCGGAAGATTAGTACATTTTATTCTCGAAACAATTGAAGATGAGTTGATAACATCAACCGCAATGGCTAGAGAAATCAGCGCAAATATTACTACTTTACAAAGAATATACTTTCTCGCAGATATTTGGCGTGGAATAAGCGGCAGAACAGTTCAAAACGGTTTACCTCGTGTATTGCTTTCCAAATGTATTGCTGAATTGCGACGTTATTTCATGCAAAAAGGCAATGAATGTAGTCCTATTTCTTCATTAGACACTTGTGCCGATTTTGTTCACTTGCAACCACGAAAGGCAACTCGTCAGAGGACACTTGATAAGTTTTTACAGAACAATTGATAGGTGATATGTGAAGTTACTTCATGCAATATGCAATAAACTGAAAAGTGCGTAATTATATTAAATTCCTTGAAATATAAACGTAAATTGTGTTTTAAAATCCATCTAAAAATTCATTAAAGCACTTTACTGAGTTGCTCAATTGCACCTTACTGAGTTGCTGAGTTGGTAAATTTTCTATATTATTATTACAAAATGTATGTATGTGTATACATATATGTAAATGTAAGTACAACATTTTAATTTATACACATTATATACACGGATCAGCCGTTTAATTGGGTCAAAATGTACTCATCCCAATGTGTCTCAATTAACCGGAACCCAATGTATGTATATGATGTGACAAAATTTAATATTTAAGGAATATGTCCGGAGGGTTTTGATTTATTTATTAATCTGCCTGCGCCTGCTTCACTTCATACTAGTTCTTTCGAATGTGGTTTTGTGACACATAGAATGATAAAACTAAAAAATAAAATAAAAGAAAGACGAGAAAAGCTCAAAGGATTATTTATTTTCTATATACTCGTATGTGTAATATATAATTTTCAATTTAGTGTTGTGTGGGGGAGTTTTTTTATTGTTCACGGATTTAAATGCGAGTATTTACTTTTAGTGCACGCGTGTAACGTAGAGGCTCGTGTGATCAAAATGCGTATATACATATAAAAGTTTATTTGTTAGAGATGCTGACGACCTTGATATATACATACATACATGTACATATAGAGATTGGATTAGAAATTTAGGAAAATAACAAAAAAAAAATGTGATATGGGATTTAAGGTCAATACAATTTATAAAATATATATATTTGGGAGTGAGTGTACTCGTATATATAGACAGAAAAAACGAACGAAAGGAAAATTTATTGGATTGAATACCCAAAAGAAACTGTCAAAATAAAGCTTTTAAGGATTGAATTTATAACCTTATGGGAGCTTAAATTTCAATCAAATGGATATTTTTTTGTATTTTTCATAAATATTTTGGCCATAAACTTGTGCCGGTATATCGTCGTAGATATATGTATATATTTATCGGAAGCCCGATTGTATTATGTACATACGTTTCTATAACACGAGCAATAAATTATTATGATTTTATATGTATGTAGGTTGAATACCGTGTGGCGGTCACTATGCAATTAACCGTTGCTATAATTGACATTTTCCTAATAGCCCTGATTAAATTACAGCATATTGTTTATTTATCTATATTATATATGCTTCGTGGAAAAAGGGATTATTACAAATTGGAATAACATAACCTTTTTATATATTTTCGACGTATGTCGCAATAATTTTGTTGCTGTTAAATCTTTTCTTTTGTTTGGTTTCGGTATTCGTTGAAAAATAAAGGTCAATCAACACTCACACGCACAGTAAATTCATCAAACAGTATTTGATTAGAACATTAATACCATTGATAACAAAAATTGCCACTTCATTGAATTTAATTTTCTTCGTGTGTGTGTGTATGTTTGTGTGTGCCAAATGGATAGAATCATAGAATGAATAAAGCCAGTAAACGGAAACGGGATAACACAGACATCCTTCCGCTGGAATGAATATTTTAAAACAACACGTTTAAAACATTATTCAGTAACTTGTTACACCGGAAATTCTCATTTTGTGTTCTCTATAATATAGACAGGCATTTTTTTTCTGTTCTTTTTGAATTTTGGAGCAAAGGTATATTATGTCAAACAAAAAAAAAGGATTCTCTGTAAATGTACGTCCAGCCAACCAAAAACATAAAAATTTACATATCTCTTACGTCCGTTAGCAAATAAAAAAGGACAAATTGGCCAAATTGGGATTGTTGAGTATTAAGTCTACACTAATCTGGGTGTTATGGAAATACATACAGGGATATGACGTGCACTTGCCAATTAAACCGGAGTTTTAAAGTGTTTGTATTAAGCTGTATCTCATTACGGCATACACACTTCAATCTTTTCTTCATGTATATATATATATATATATATATATATATATATATATATATATATATATATATATATATATATATATATATATATATATATATATATATATATATATATATATATATATATATATATATATATATATATATATATATATATATATATATATATATATATATATACATATACATATATGTATATCATTCTTATTACGCTTATCTTTTCGTTTTTATTAAGAAAAATCTGTATAACAAAAAAAATTGAAAAAGGAAATTACCACAAAAAAAGTAAATAATAAAATTACGCCTACAAGAATTTTCCTAAATTTTTTTCTGGTATAACATCATTATTGAGCTTTGTTCTGCTTTCTTCGTATCAAATATACACTTTTGGTTATTTGTTTGTGCCCTATGTATTAATGTAATTTATGAAAAGCTCTTCAAATTATATGGAAATTGAAAATTGGCTTTTTTTTAGTTCTCCGTGTTCTCTCCCTCTCTTTGTATGTATTACGGGTTTTAACGTTTTTTTCACCATCAGTATATTGTTTGCTATTGGCGATGTGAAACGCTAACCTTTAGAAGTCGTATATGCAAGCTTTTAAAAGCTTAATTATTTTAAGCGGATGAACTCCTAATCTTTAGCTTTTATAAAATAGGTTGCCAAAAATGGATGTTACCTCATTTATAATGTGCGGTGAACAAATCGAAAAAGTTTTTGAATTTTGTCAGAATTTATATACACAAGTATTTTAAAATATGGATCATAAATCAAGAAGAATTATTTTTAAAATAAAACGTCATCAATTGGTGGTCTGGTGAGAAGCTGTCTGGGGGAATTAAGTTGGTGCTTGTTGCCAGCTCCGTATCTTGCAGATTCCACAAGTGTGCGTGTTACATCCCCGTGGTGACCACCGGGCAACTATTACACCATGTGGTGTACTAGGCGAAAACACGGCGCAAAACAACTGGGCCGGATTAAGGTGTTAATCGTACCGTGCTGGTAACCAGGCCAGGCTGGGGGCCCAGTCTAAAAACTAGCCCAGTCTCTAACGGTGTATCCGGATACTTTACGCCCTCTGCACAGGTGGAGCTCCTTCCTCCGCTACTCGTGGGACCTATTATGGAAGATCCAAATAGAAAACAAAAAGAGATCGGTGCTCTTAAAAAACCGGAATCTAGTACTGCGGAGACATCGGCCTTTAGCCCCGGTCTTCAAAATGCAATTAGGGGCATAAGACCAAATGAGGCTGGCCCCTCGAAACCAAAGGGCAAAGGCACGAATGCTGGCCCTCCATCAGTGTCAAACTATCAGACCAGGAAGAGGGCCTGGCGCATGATCTCTAAGATCTGCAACATTACGTTGGAGCAAAGAACGGATAGAGACAAAGATACGCTTGCGTGGGCAAGACGTATCACTGTGCCAAAGCAGGAGGGTTCCGTTGTGATCTCACAACCGAAAAGGCAGAGATCTGATGATGAACCGCATATACGGAGGCTAAAAAGAAGCAGGTTTTAGATAATGTTACCAGACACTTCAACGAGGTGCTAAAGGATCACCTGATCATGGCAGTCGCTGACAGGGCTCAAGAAGATGGGAGCATTACGGCCCTTAACTGGAGGAAGGTGGAGAAGGCCTTAGCCGCCATCTTCCTAAAAATCGTGAGGGAGAACCCAGGACCTGCTCCGTCCTGCCGAGACGGGGGGTGGCACCGGGGTCACGTAAAACTGACTGCCTGTGCCGATGATAGGTCTGTGACCCTCTACAAAAAGGCGATCGGCAGTCTGGGGGAAGTCTGGCCGGGGGCCATACGAGAAGTGGTGACGAGGGAAGAAATTCCCTGCAGAGCCAAGTAATCCTAATGAGATCCTGGAAATGTTGAAAATCAGCAATCCGGATCTGCCAACAGCCACCTGGAAGATTGCCAGGTTAGAAGAGGTAAGGGCGGAAGCAGATCACAGATCATCATTATCATCGACAGAGAATACGTGGGTGCTTTGGCAAAATCTGGAGGCCTGGTCAGCTATGGATTTGGAGCGATTACGCTCAAAATCTATAAGCACGATGAGGTCGACAGACCTGGGGCATCTGCAGCAGGGGGGGAAGCCACTAGTGGTGTCCCGCCTGTTGTTGGTGACCCAGATGTCCAAAGCATCCCTGAAGACGCTCAGGAGACACTACCTCTGGACTCGGAGATATCCAGATCATTGGGACTACGCTGTGCGCTCCTAACGGACGAATCGACGTCAGAAGATTCTGACTCAACAGTGGTGGAGGTTAGCAATATCTAATGCTAAAGATCCTTCAGATCAACCTCCATCACTCTAAAGCCGCCTCGGTGGCCCTTCTGCTAAAAATGGAATCTGAGTCCATTGATGTGGTTCTGGTTCAGGAACCTTGGCCATCGAGATGGAACTTTTGCCCATCGAGATGGATGGGCAAAATCTCTGGCTAATATGGGCCTACTTACCGTACGAGGAGGAAAATATACCACCAGGTAGGTTGGTTAGTCCAATAATGGAGGCTCAAAAACGAAAAGTAGGAGTCATCATGGGCAGTGATGCTAATGCGCATCACTCAATCTGGGGAAGTACAAATATCAACAGGCGAGGTGTGTTACTCTTTGATTTTATTTTAAGTACTAACCTCAATATAAGTAATATCGGGTGCAAGCCAACCTTCATTACTATAAATAGAGAAGAAGTGCTGGACATCACACTTGTCTCGGATTTTATTAAGGAGAGGGTATTGAACTGGAAAGTGTCCGAAGACCATTCCTTTTCTGACCATTGTTATCTCCAGTACGAAGTGGATACAAAACCCACTAGCAAACCACCCTTCAGGAATAGGAGGAAAACTGATTGGGATTGTTTCAGAACCATTCTGGGTAAATCATTACCGGTATCGGTTCCAAACCCTCAGATACCTTAGCTACACAGGAGCTTGATGCTCTAGTAGCTAAGGTATCTGATGCTTTTAACAAGGCCATGTTAGGTGCATGTCCTATCAGTAGGCCCTTGGGTAAATCTCAGCCACCCTGGTGGTCGAGAGAACTCCAAGGTACTCGTATGAAATGCAGGAGACTGTTCAAGAAAGCGAGGAACACAAATGCTGCTGCAGATTGGTACTGTTACAAGGAAGTCCTCAAAACCTATAAGTACGAGCTGAAGTAAAAGTAATATTTATACCTAAGACGGGAAAAAGCTCTCACAGCTGGAAAGACTTATAAGCTTATCTTCTTTTCTGTTGAAAACACTGGAAAGACTAATAGATGCTAACATTAGAGGCTCAATCAAGCCGGGCGAGCTGTCGGGATCTCAACACGCATACTGTAAGGGACGATCGGTGGAAACAGCTCTCCACTCGCTTATAGGACCGATTGAGAAATCACTTGAATATAAGGAATATTCAATGGTAACCTTCTTGGATATAGAGGGGGCCTTTAGCAGCGTCAGACCGGAGGCAATCACTCGGGTCCTTGCGTGTCTGGGGGTAGACGGATGACTCAGAGGCTGGATATTTGAACGACCTCATGGATCTTAGTAAGATCAAGATCCGGGACTTTAAACGCTTCTTGGTAAGCTCAGGATGGTTTAGCGAGAGAAGAGGAGGAAACTCGAATGTGGTACAGCTACGGACCAATTTTGTGTCTATGCTAGTCCTTTAGGACGGCCACCCTTACCTAACCTAACCTAAAGGGTGAGTTCAGGAAGGCTATATGAGAGCTACCGAGTTATTAAAAAGCAAAATCGTGGAGATAACCAACACTTGTTCGATAAAATATATGCCAGACTGATGACAACATTTTTACAAAATCTAGTGGATGTGTTTTGATGGATTACGAAACGTACATGAAATTGGTTTTGAACCAATTGAACCACACAAACAATTAATTAGGTAAAAAATTGGATCTTACTAAAAACCGAGGCAATGCTCCTGCTAAGTATAAGCACTTCAAGTTAGATACATTTGCAAAAAATGTATGATTTGGATAGAAATTTGCAGTTGTCAAGCCAAGTTTTTGTCACATTTTTCATAACGACGCATTTTGCTGCTAATTCTTCAACACGATTCACCAGTAAAGTTTTGGCCATATAGCTCGTTCACACGCCTCTAATTCCAACAGAAGCAATACAATTGCAGAGATTAATCAAATCAATGTTATCTCAAAGAGTCCACAGGTTTTCGATGTATCGACAATTTTTGGGAAACACACCGGTAGTTATGCCAGAAACAGGGAGCATCAACCAACATGTGCGTAATTTTATCCATAATAACGAAATCTATAGAGGTGATTTGTTCAAAAATTAAAAACCTCAAATTTAATCGTTAATCGTTTAGGTTATTTTTAAAGAAGACTTCTTTCAAATGGTGGCCGCAACTGCGATGGTCCTTTCTCAAAGTCCAATTTTTGGACGTGTCATGCGCTCGAGAATATCGAATGTTATTTGGCGAATCACACGAGCAATGTTGGCTTCCAATGCCTCAAATCTAGCTGGTAAATTCACATAGACTTTGGACTTTGCGTAGCCCCAAAGAAAAGGGTCAAGAGGTATCACACGATCTAAATAGCCAACTCAACGATCCGAACCGTGAAATTAATTGCTCGCCAACATGATTTTTCAATAAGTACATTGCTTCGCACGCTCTTTGACAAATAGCGCCAACTTCTTGGCTTCAATTTTTTAGGCAGCAAATATTCCGTTATCATGGCACAATAACGAGCACTATTCACAGGCGTATTAACCACACCAAACCGACTATTTAGTCGCGTATCATCCAATACTGTAAACTGAGATTCAAACTTTTCAATTTGGAATACCACAAATAGTGGTCTCGATAGGCCGATTATGTCAACCGTAACATGGTCTAAGCTGAGCAATTTGTAGACGCCATGCCGAGCTCAGTCTAGCCATGTTAAAATGGCAAACAATACTGAATAAATACAAACACGATGACAGTTTGAACCTATTCATACTATTCGATTCCAAATCGCTAAAATGTCGTAGGTTGTTGACATTATTTTAATTGTTGACGTTGACAAAAAACACTGCCAAGTAATCTACGTTATATTTTACGTGTCGACAACCGCGTAGATTATTTGATGCATCTGATGTATGCTGCTGTTCCAGGTACCTAAAATTGGGACAAATTACATTAATTGTATCTCATTATAGGTTGAACTGTATAAAAATGTAGTGAGAGACTTAGCACCAAACTGTTGGTGATAGTTATATAGTGTATCAATTTCTTCGTATACAAGCGTATATACGTTTCTTCTGTGGATATAAGCATTAGAGGACCAAGTATGGGCCGTTCATCAAAGTCCACCGTTTAAGAAAACTGAACATAAATTTAGCTCTGGTAACGAACTTCAGCTCGATATGCTTTGTGAAATACATTTTTTAACAAAAGTAACTCCTGGATTTACTATTCGATCGAATGATATGTGGTGCGAATCCGTGAGAACTTATACGACTTACCGTTTAGAGTCAATATTCTAAATTTAGAGCGAATTGGTATTGTGCAACAAAAATGTGAACTCACAATAAGATTGGTTGTTGTTTATTTTGTTGGCATACATTTATGTTTTCGAAATAAATTATTAGATTCATATTGATCGGTGTATTGGTGTTTGATATTGTTTTAGCCCGAGATTGAGTGTTGTCACAGCCACATTCTTTTGAGATATTTTTTGTCGGCCTTAATAGTTCTACTGTTCTGTGAACGACAACCAAGCATACAATGATCAATGTTTATTGTGCGAAGAATCCGTCAAAACTGATATATTATGTACAACCCAATGATGACCTATTTACAAGGGCAAGGTAAACGTGTTTCTGGTTGTTGGCGTGGCCCCTACTACTAGTATTACTATATAATCATTATGATGTCTCATTTATAAATCATTAATTAGTCATTTTCATTGTATATATGTATGTACATATCTAAATACATAAAAGTAACAGATTATGTAATGCTTAATCAATTATTAAAAACTCGTATTGTATTCTGACACCGCATATATAGTTTACACATCTTAAAAAATGTAGCTATAAGGTATAACATCAACCGATTTACAGCAATAAAAACACAAATTCACAGACATTATAAGTAGGAAGATGAGGAAGAGTGTCAATGTCGTTGTTCATTTGTAATTAAATTTAAGTACACGATTATAAATCTTCGTTTGTTTTTAACATATACAATAAATATTATCTTGTACGCACATATAAGGCGCCTGCCAGCTTAGTGTGTACACTGAGAGCGTTCGAAATTGCGCGAGATGTATCATTTTTAATAAAAATAAATTCAAGGTCAGCGTATTATAATAAAATTATTAATAAATTATGATAATTCTTTGTTGTTGTTGTGAATGATTAATTAAATAGTAAATTATTAAATAATTAATGTAAAACATAAGGTACATTATGCTAGATAACATGTATATGCCAATATACATATGTCCATATAGAACAGTTTTTTTTTTGTTTAACTGTCAGTCATTTTTTTTTTAATTTGGTTGTATACTCGTGTATATAAGGTGATATCACCTACACAATTTCAAGGTGGCAATTCAAGTTCATGGAATTAAATGGATGATTCGTTTATTGACGATTGAAATTTTGTTGTATGTTTATATTTGGGCATAATTGACTATAAATAATTGACGAGTATAGTAACTAACAAAATCTAATTACATTTTTTTTTATTCAATCGTCTATTGTAATTATTTATTATTATGATAAGCTTAATTATATTTGTTTGGGTCTATTTATGTACGTCAATATAATTATGGTTGGTGTGAATTTTAATTTTATTATAGTCAAGCGTATAATAGTTTATTTATAACATGTCTGGAGATCATCGTTGAATTTCCGAAGTCGACACCTAAATTGTTATTTCTGATTTTGCTCCGCTATTCTTTGTCGATAGTACTTGAAACGTAAACTATTGTGTTAATTTAATAGTACACGGCGGTCAAAACTATGAATATGCCTTCAATACAAATATTGGTGTTGGATAATTGGATATGATTTATCAGGACCGAACGAATACCGCATTACAGTTTATTGAATATTTTATCTTTAGATGAGAACAGAGATACCGAATTTTATTCGACACGAAAAATTGCCTTGCATCACAGCTGTCCAATTTTTCAAGTGTTTTACTATGCGATGGGTACTTGCTAAAGTCGACTAAACTTTTATATTTTTATAAATCAGTTTCACTACCCACCTTACCAATTATGACGAGCCGCGCCTTGTACTAAATTTAAGAGAAAAAGGAATGAAGCCATTTACCCTTTTACAAATTATCAAGATTATTGTGTCAGATGCCAGTGATGCCAGAATATTTTTTATATATCGAGGTTTTGAAAAACTACAGAATTTTTAAAAAGTTGTCGTTTGATTAGATGAAAAACTAATAACTCTTAAAGCACCAATCAATTGTGGACCCGAATATAAAAATTGTTAAGCATCGTGTTATTAGTATTAGGTAGCATCTATATTCGTATTTATCTCATCGCTCATTTCGATTTTCCACTCACCGAAACCTTCATGAGGCCATATTCGGGAATTCATTCTAAACGGTTGAAAGAAAGATTTCATAACTACTCGTTCAGTCCACCTCGAAAACGGGTTTGGAATTTTAGTCTTTTATTTCTAGCGTGCTCTGATGCTAGATCAGTGGATTGTGCCATGGCGCAAGGCTGGCGCCTGTAAGCAGGGAAGAGATTCCGAACCGGCTAGTCTAGACGAGATTCTGGCAATAGTAATCCTGGCAATAGTAAGGCAAGAGGACGCCAAGGGGGGCTCCAGATTATCCTCAAAGTCTATAAAAAGACAAGACTGAAACGCACTTAGGGGAACCTGGTGAGAACGGCAGCCTGCCCAAAATCTGTGGAATCACATAAATATTTTTGAATCAACAAGAGCTTTTGTTGTTGCTAGAATTGTTTTCAATAAAATAAAAATACCAAAAATCGACTTTTACCTTAGTAATTGATTTACTCGTGGATTGGTCCGCAGCCTAAATAGATAATAAAGTGATTATTTGATTTATAAAGTGACGCAATTTTTTGTTTGTGCACTTTTGTGTTAGTAGTTTTGATCGATATCAAAATAAATCGAGTATATACACAAGTACATGACATCAAAATCGTCGAGCTGGTTTTGTTTCATGTTTTGATTTTACGCAGAATATTGACAGCATGATTCAAATTAAACAAGTCGACTGTACGTATACATAATGGGCATATCCAACGTTTTGAGGTATACATATTCACTGAGGCCTCACTAAAACAAAGAAACGCCACTTGTAAAATTTGATGACCTCACTAAAATGGTGAAAGTTTCAGTGCGTTGGATATGCCATGCCCACTATACTATACAAATATTATCTCTTCTTTGTATTTTACTTTAAATTCCTCCATGTGAAGTTGCGATAGCAACGAAGTATCTTGTTTTCTTAGACCGTGTGTCAACTATGTAGCTAAAAAAAATAATTGAATATTAAAATTTTAACAGGAAAATCTATGTGGTCTGTCAATATTTTAATTTTTAACAATATTTTTAACTAATTGGCACACGACCTTAATAATGGTTTTGTTTTAAAATAATGTTTTGGAAAAAAACAAAGGAATAATTTAGTACTAAGAGCCTGTCCGAATTCATTCTTAATCGACTAAACTAAATAGTTACCACCATTTTTCCGCGAGAGGCGGTAATATCGCGCAAAAGTCTAGTATTCGACTAGACTAAATCATTCTAAACTGTGATTTCATTTTGAACGGTAGCGTTTTAATATATTCAATATTTTTTTTTTAAACAATAAATAATCATAATAATAAATTGTTATTATGAATAAATCATCCGTAACAAACGGATACGGAACGAATTCACAGCAATAGCCTAGTTTCTAAAAAATGTAAACAAAATGTAAGGTTATGTTATAAAAATGTTTTATTCATTAATGTTACCCTTTTATTTGATACGGGTGACGAGTTTTCATCAATTAAAGTTAATGAGAATACGTAGCTGCATATTATTTCACTTACGCATGATATAATAAATTCATCTTCAGTGCCAATGGCATCGTTATTTTCAATATCACTCATTTCTCGAAAAATTTATTTGACAGATTATTTAGAAACCAGAATATAATGAATTCGGACGCTAGACATTCTAATTTAGTGACATCTATATGATTATTTGAGTAGAACTTCACGAATAGTTTTAGTTTAGTCGATTAAGGATGAATTCGGACAGGCTCTTAACATGCACAAAAGAAGACTAGATCATCTCAATGATACCGTATTCCCCCGTTTCGCACCTTTTCGCATGTATATTGTATACCTCTTGTACAACAAATATAAAAAGTCGTTATATACTATTGATGGACATTTTGCCTCAACATACACGGATGATAAGATCAATTATTAATCCTACTTGAAAATACTCCAAAAATATATTCGAATGAAGAATCTAGATTAATGGTTACCTTCTCGTAAGTATACCCAAACTAACATTTTTTATTTTAGATATGTATATATGCAACTAAACGATTTTGAAAATTTTAGATACCATTCCCAACATGTGTGTACTAAATTCCTTATTGGTTGAAGCTGCAAAATTGGTTTACCGATAGTACGAAACATTATTTTAGAAACTTGCGAAATAAGAGCAAGACAAGTTATCGAAAATGCTTTTGGCATTTTAGTAGCTCGGTGCCGCTTTTTGAAAACTTCAATTAACATTTTTCCACAAAACGCGGAAAAAGTGATTCAATAGCAGCTATTACTCTTCACAATTTCATTAAATTAAATGATTCTAGTGTAAAATAGGGTCCTTCAAAATATGTAGATTGGGAAGATAAGTAGTTTAATACAATCATCTAGAATTTGCAACACGGAAAACAATACCCAAACTTGGATGAATTTCGTTCCCGCCCCAGACGGCTGTAATTGTTTTTTCGTTTCTCTGACGTAACGATCTCTAATGCCACTCTCTATGATAACACTATTATTGCAATACTTCACATACCTTCCGGGAACCTCACGTCCTGCAGGCGAGATGTTGGTGAGCTATACTGTTGTTTGTTCACTTTCCGAGGTGTGATACTGCTGATTCGGGTGTGCATGCCTCCGAGCCGCCTGACATTTTTGTCGGTACTGCGGATTGGAACTTAGCCCGTAGACTGATCACTACTGATGTTCTACGCCGGAGTGTTTTCTCGTTTGCACCGTTCAAATCGGGTGGTCCTGACGGCGTTTTCCCTGCTGAATTGCAGAATGGTTTGCTACCCATCCGTACTCACCTGCTCAATCTGTTCCAAGCGTGCATTGCTTTTAGTATTGTACCACGGAGCAGGAGTAAAGTAGTTTTCATACCTAAAGAAGGCAAGTCGGATTATACTGACCCTAAAGCTTTCAGGGATAACTATTCAGCTACCTTCCCACTCAGTAACATGCAACATGCATACAGAGCTGGCAAGTCTGGTGAAACTGCTCTACATGAACTCGTAACTAGTATCGAAAGATCTCTTAATTATGAAGAGTTTCTTGTAGGTACTTTCCTGGACAATGCGACAGCTTTTGATAGCACATCGTTTTCTTCGATCACGAGTGCGTGTATACCAATTTTAATATTGTCAATCATTGATTCAATGCTCAAGTATAATTGAAACTGATTTAGATGGCTCATCAGTGTCTGTCAAAGTAACCAAAGTACTATCACCCTTGCTGTGGCTCATGGTTATTGATGAATTACTTGTTAAATTGCAGCGGACGATCTCGTTTTGACAGTTTCTGGTAAATATCTGATAGTCTTATTTGATCTGATGCAGAACGCCCTTAATATAGAGGAAGTTTGGTGTCTTAAAAAGGGGTTGCACGTCAATCCCGCGAAAACTGATCTGGTTGTGCTTTCCTGACATATATCTGCTAATATATCTGTTCCCACTCTATTTGGTAGAGCAATTACAAGGACAGAGCACGTCAAACACCTATAGGCGTTATTCTAGATAGTAAATTTTCCGGGAAATTTTACCTTGATTATAAGCTACAAAAGACCATTGCTATCTTTTGGCAATGCAGAAGGGCCTTTGGCAATTCCTGGGGTCTGACTTCAAAATAATGTTATTCATCTACAAATCACTGGTGTTATGTTTACTGTCGGCATAATTTGTATGCGGTGGCCAGTTGTTAAACTGACGTCTTCTTTAGCAAGGCCGAATGAACTGCAGATGACAGCCTGTAGGGATATATAACCGGGGCTAAGTCGTCTACTCCCCTTCTTGCTATGGAGTCTATTCTATGCTTGCCCGAATGGTATAGACCGATTCTTATTAAGTTTATGTCATATATTGCGGAGGTTGAAATGGTGAATTACAGGCTATTGCTCGAATTTAACTTCACCAATTCATTCTCCGTCATTTTCCTCTCGAGAGAACTGTGGTTCTCTCAGGATTTCTAGAGATAGTTGCCCGAGTCGATAGTTTTCTTTTGTTCCAAGTATGGGGTCAGATTTTCGGGTAGTCTGGGTAAACACTGCACGGTTTTTCAAGCTGAATTAAATGCACTTACCCATAGTGCAGTTGAGGCGTTTAAGTATGGATATTATTATCTGCACGGATAGTAAAGCCGTGCTCAATACCCTTTAAAACGCTTTGACTACATCTAAACTGGTCAAAGAGTGCAAACACTTCATCAAGCTCCTTTGCTCTAATACGAGAGTAAGTGTCATGTGAGTGCTTGCTCATTGTGGTTGTGGGAATTGAGCCAGCAATTCCTTTATCCTTCAATGGTGGTAAGAACGGTATTAAGAAGTTCGCCATACCATCTTTGAACGTAGATCAGTTATTATCCATCTCTACTTCAAACTTTTACAGTTTGCTAAGGTTGCAGTGCGCTTATGCGAATTAGGATTGATCCGCTAGGTTTGCACCATGGGTCCATTGTGACATTGAGTACGGACCCTCTGAAGGTTCCAACCGTTTTAATAAAATTAAAAAGAGTACCTTTATGTCTTTCGAAACCTGGAATGTTTTCCTGCAGCTCATATTTAGTTTTTAGGGTTACATTAATTTCTCCCATTTTGTTTTCGTTATCCATTCCTGCCATATTACAGAAATCTGAGTTTTTGATGTGTTGTCCTTTCTTATTACAAAACATAATCCTGATTGATGACCGATTCAAATAATCTGGAGGTTCTGGGCGAAATTAACGAAGAGTATTGGGCTTTGAATAAACAGAAATTAGAAATAGATTCTAAAAACAGTTTGACCATAATGTCACTGTCGTCAACGACTTTGGATCTAAAAAAAATTTTATATGAAGAATTTGTAATTTTCCTGTTATAGCGAATTTTAGAATTTATTTTGAAAAAAATTAAAATTAAGATGGAAATGCTTATGCACCACTAGTTTGGAGGCTCGAAACAAATAGAATAACGACAAAACAAACAGCAATTCTGCAGCGAAGAGATATTAATCAGAGATAAAATGCCAATCTCTGCAGTGCTCTTGTTCACATTGAATCGAAATCACACATGGTTTAATTAAATTACATGTGAACAATTGATTATGTGTTTTATTCGTGATACTGTGCTAGAATTAAAAATTATTCATGGTTTCGATAGACGGAACGGATCTTTTTGATAACTATATGAATAAGATATAGCAAACGAATTAGAGCGAAGCAGACAGGATGTGTTATTGTATTCAAATAAAACTTTAAATCATTACAGTTATCACAATTATTCTAGAAAGTGCTGCGAGCAAATCGACACATTAGATGTATAATTAACCAAACTATGTAAATAATACAGACGGGCTAATTAGTGTGACAAATTAAAAAGCAATTTAACTGGATCAAATTGTATGTATATATATGTATAATGTATATACAGTAAAATTTGTGTCTATAGATATGTTAACATGTCATTAAACAAGAAAATGCTGGAACTCGAGTTTGGAAAATAAAGACCGAAGGGAAGTAAAATTGTTTTGGGCACCGCCGCTTCGACGGTATTTATACATTTATATAAAACCGAGCCAAATTCTAACAAAAATTTCTAAATTAATCATGCCTCCTGTGAGGTTTGAACTCACGACCCCTGGTTTACGAGACCAGTGCTCTACGACTGAGCTAAAGAGGCGGTTGGACTTCATTCAAAATTAGATTCTAATCTCATATGTGATATAGCACTGTATCACTTTGTTATAATTTATAACGTAATGAAACTCTAGAATTCATTAAATATAGAATAGTTTATGACTAAACCCAGCGATAAGCACACGGATTACTGTGCACTGTTATATACATATGTGCATATTATATTTACATATATGAACTCAATAAAATAGATTATGCTGAATGCAAAAAACATCAGCAAAATAATATGATATGCGACGGGAATTTATTCTCGATAAAACACTTTAAAATGAGGTCGAAGTCGACTGCGCAGTATTCTCCACTTTCCTATCGTGTTAAACTCATTTTGCAAATGGATATTTCCATTTCGATAACAATTCGCAGGATTATTTTTTTAATATAAATTTTAGGAAAATCCCGTCTGTTGATATTTCTCACTAATTTTAATTTCATCTTGAATTGAAAGGTTGCGCCTGTATGTATAGGCGTAAAATATTTAATGTTGCGAGGCAGATGACATTTGACTCCAACATACTTTATGTATACATATGTATATACTATGTACATATATATGTAAATGCAATACGGCAAAACACGGTTAATTGTCCCCATTAAAACTATAAACTGTCTGTGT
The DNA here is from genome assembly GCA_951394425.1 of Tipula unca. Classification (NCBI taxonomy): domain Eukaryota; kingdom Metazoa; phylum Arthropoda; class Insecta; order Diptera; family Tipulidae; genus Tipula; species Tipula unca. The sequence continues at coordinate 204,576,663 of OX596380.1, forward strand.
TTGGAATTTCAAAGCTAAATCAAAATAAATTCGTGTAATTGACACTATTTGATATTGAGTAGAATTTTCAATGTCACGCAAACAACAAACGGTGTGGTGTAAATCTAAACAAAAATTTATTTTTGTTTTCTTGTTAAGTTAAGGTGAATATACACACCAATGCTAACTATTAAAGTTGGAATTTATATAGTGATGGAAATATGTAGAGCGAAATTTGTTTTAAGCTACGGTAATTTGTTGCGTCAATCCGCGATATTGGTTCGGCAAAAGCTATCTATGCAAACGTGATACAATTATATGCATGCTCTTTAGCAATTTAGAACAGACAACTCCAATAAAAAAAATTCATAGTTTACTCAAAATTGTGTGGGGGATTCCAACATGGAGTTGATTTAAAACTATGAAATAAAACTACAAGGTTTGAAATCAAATTTGGAACCGAATTTGTTGGATTAAATTTAGAAAAGGCTTGACATTAAGAAAATTTTAGCCGAGTTCAATCAATTTGTAAACTTATTTTAGACCGCAGTCGCTTCTTTTATTTGGTTGTTTGTAAGCGAACTCAAAAACCACAAAAGTAAGGAGCTTGAATTGTTTAGAGACAACAAATTAGAGTGCGGCTTTTCTAAAATTGTCTAGAATCCAATCATCAGATCTTTCAGGTCGAAAAATCAACAGAATCAACAGACAGCCGGGAGTGTCTGGAAATTCGAGTTAAAAGGAAAGTCGCCTAAATTCAAAACAAAGAATTTAGGCCTAACCAAAAAAATTGTTTAAACACAAACTGATGGAAGTCAAAGATCATAATAGCATCTCTCCCGGCCATCGAATCGCACTACTGCCGTCCAAATTGAAACATTACGAAAATGTGTCATCAGTACTTTAATCAGTATTAATCAGTATTTTAACTTAAATTTTAGAATAATCTGGAAAAAAGTAATGTGTCAAAAGTCACTATATATATATATCGAAATGGAGTTTGGTATTCCAATTCTAACCTTCCTACTTAAAAAATATTTTATCAATCAATAATCTGAAATAGCACATTGGTCAAAGACGAAGAACATGTATAGCGAAATATGGACCGAAGTACTTTTAATTAACAGCAAAATAATTTTCTCTAAAGTTCTAACACTGTTTGGTTGTAATAATATCAATTGTAATAAAATCAATTCTTTCTTGACTAATTAGGTAGATTAGAATAGCAAACTGTAATTTAAATAATTTTCATTTAACATTACAATTATTCTTAAGAAAGCGTTCAGCAAATTGAAGGGGAGGCGATTAAATTATATAGATCGCCGGCACGAAGAAAATTGAAACTTCGTTCAACAAGGTCTGGGGACAGACGAAGCTACATTTAAAAGTAATCAACATCGGTTTGTTTGGTTCTCGCTTAGTCGGACCATTTTTCTTTGGTGGAAATACATTTGACCGAAAAATTTGTGTAATTTTTAATGAAAGATTTCCACAATTTATTGGAAAGCATTCCGTTGCGAGAAAGACCAGAAATATGGCTTCAGCTGGATGGTGCATTTCCTCATTATGGAAGAGCTTCTCGGGAACAATTAGATTTAATGTTTTCGAATAAATGGATCAGAAGAGGTGGCCTTACTGCTCTTTCATATCTAACTTTGATGAATTCTTATTAATGGGGAAAAGAGAAAGACTTAGCATATTTTGATCAGACTACCACAGCAGAAGATATGAAACAAAGAATTACAAAAAAATTCAGAAACTGAGTTGGAGCCGTTCACATTAATTTTGAAAGTGATAAGAAAAACGTTTAGAGCTAAATGGCAGACATTTTGAACATTTGCTACAATATCAACAATTTTTTATGAAACCACTTTTGTTGTCTATTTTTTAAGTTCATTTTTAATTAATTTTAGCAGTCCCTAAATTAAAATTTTGCGTTTAAAATCGAAAAACAATGGAATTTATTTGGTGTTACAATGAACAGTTTAGAACTTAGAGATAAAATAAAATAAGAATAAAAAAGATGAATGTTATTCTGGTGTAGTTGAAAATTAAAAGCGGTTGAACCTCTCGCAGATGAAAATATATGTTTCGTACTCACTATAGACGTGAATTAAAGAAGGTAACGCAAAGTAAGAAAACATAGCATAGACGGAGACGACATTTATGTCCCCAGTTTGTGGTATTTTAATCATCTATCATTTCTACAAGATCAAGAAATACAGCACGAGGGGATTTCTACAATGGACGAGGAAACTCATGATGTGAACTTGCAGCTTGAAACGCGTAATGGCATTTCGTTTTGCTATTTTATCATACTGTTTTGCCATGGAACTGCGCCTATATTATTGAAATACTCGATGAAGAATTTCGATTTGTTGAACATTTCACACCAAAAAGTTTTATTCTAAAGCTACAGCTAGATTATTCAACTTGCGGCAAGAACAATCATCCACATCTAAACCTGGTTCCAGCAAATATAGGCGCTTTTCTTTCTACGTACACAATTATGTAAATGGCAACACGTCATTACTATTCTAGTAGCTTTATCTACTGCTTAAGGACCTGCTAATATTCTAAAAACGTTTTCTACGATTCGCCGAGCCCGAGATAATCTATAATTATAGATTCTGTTCGGGTTAGTTAATTCTCTTTGCGGATACGGCTTCATTAAGTTTTCGCGGCATTGTTGAATCACCATTTCCAATTATTTCGGGATCAGGAATATTTAGTTTTTTTTTTCATATAATTGTTTTCCAAAAATTGTGTTTGCGAAAACTCCACCATCCGAAACTCTCCCGTTAGCGCCACTGTCTACCAATAATTCCCATTCACCACAGCCATAAGGATTATACTGAAAGTGTGTCACTTGGCTTATTATCCTGTGTCAGTTGGCTTAAGTATTTCGACGTGTTTCCCGTCTATAGCACCGATACAGTGCGGGAAGTTCCACTTCCTTTCAAACACGTCTGCAACATTTTCAGTATTTGGTACCTATATAGTATGATGAAAATTGAGAAAATATGAATAACCAACGCTTTAATTTTGAACCGGAGCAAAAACAAATGTGGAAAGAGTCGATAGCTTAGAACAACAAAAAATGGACTTATTGCAGCAGGTTTGTGACCATTTTAACCGTTGTGATGACCAAATTGAAACCGGAACAACAAATTTTCGCGCGGGAAGAGAATAGCGATATCTTGTTTGAAGCAAGCTTTTGGCACTTTACAACATTACCGTCATGTTTTCCCGTAGCAATGATGTCAAAGCATCACATGTTTCTATAATTATTTTACCGAGACATTGAGGGGATATAGCCAGACTGAACTTGAGATCTTCAAAACTCTGTCCTGTTGCAAGAAATCGTAATGTACTGGATAACCTTTCAGCTGGTGATATCGCAGTTCTCCAAATTGTATCTTCTTTTACTATGATTATTGGGTAACCATTTGTAAGAGTTCTAAAAATGTTGAAGAATTATCGGCAAAATACGTCGTTATGAAAAATGTTACAAAAATCTGCCTGCACAACTGCAAATTGCTGGCCAAATCATACATTTTTTTGCAAATGTATCTAACTTGAAGTGTTTCAAACCCAATTTCATGTACGTTTCGTCATCCATCAAAATTCATCCACTAAATTTTGTGAAAATTTTGTCATCAGTCTGGCACATATTTTATCGCACAAGTGGTGGTTATCTCAACGATTTGGTTTTTTAATAATTCGGTAGCACTTATAGAGTTCCTGATCTCGAATTCGTTTTACCATGGAATGGGGTATGTGTTAAAATGTTATGGCACGGTCATAGTTAAATTTCCCTGAATTATGTTTAATGAAGGTTTTAACCTTTTTGTAAAGATTTCTATCGTTGTTCAGCACCAATTTTCAATACGCCGGTGGTCAAGTAAGCAGAGTCAATGCTTTTGAAATCGTGGACTCGAGTTCAACACTCGTCAGCGCCAATACTTTTATAATTTAATTTCTGCTGTAAAATTGGTTCAACACAGCTTCTGTTGAGATCTACATTCATTTCAGTAATGAAAATATACGGTAATGGTCAAATAAGCATAGTCCCATTCCTGTTACTAAAATTTTCAATTTTTTACATTGAATTGGCAAACATAAAAGATTTATATAGCATATTTATATTTTATATACGCCGGTGGTCCAGTAACAGTCGTTGCATTTGGAATTGTGAACTTGAGTTCAAGCCTCGGTTTGGCATTGAATAATTATTAATTTAATTTCTCCCTTCAATTGGCAAATATAAAGGTTGAGTATAGCAACAAATGTATATATACGGAAATGGTGAAGTGGTAAAGTAACCGGTGTCATAGGGTTTGGAATCGTGGATGTTGTGCAGTTTTCGAACCTCGGTTACGGGTAAAATAAATTTTGACATTTAGCGCATCCACACATTTCTCATTAAATTTAAAAAAATCACTTTTTTTTTTAAAAAATTACCAATTTGCAAGTAAACTAAAAATATAATATCTAAACTGAGGCTTGAACTACTCTCGAATCAGAACCAATCACACAGCTTCTTTTACCACCGAGCCACCGCCATACATATAAATATAGATATTCCTATCGTTTATAGCTGCCATTTGAATAAAAAAATTGAAAATTTAAAAAAAACCATCGCCGAACTAATTCATTACCGCTCTGTATACCCATTACCCATCTTTTATACTTGCAACCTACCTTTACATGGAGAATATTGAAGTTTTGAACAGAAGGTGAGTTGGATTATTTTTATTTACCCATCACCAATTTGACAGGAGAAATGAAATCAAAAAATGTTTGGCTCGATCGAGAATCGAACTAAGATACATAAATCCAAAGTCACTGAATATGCTTATTGCACCACCGCCGCATATATCCATCTTGTATACATATACATGCCACTACTTGAGAAATATGAAGAATATGTTTAACAGAAGCTGTGTGTTGAATCTATTTGAATACAGAAGAAATTAAATTAAAATAATACCGTCCCTAATACGACTCGAACCTAGGTCCGCGAATCCAAAGTCAATCTCTCTACTACCTCGCCCTCCACAGTATATATTTTTGATGTTATGCAAATCTTTTATACTTTCCAATTGAATTGAGAAACATGTGAAATTTTTTAACAGCAGCTGAGTTAAACCAAAAATGTCCCAACATTAATATCGTTTGAAGGTTAACTGAACTGCATAGTGCCAGGTGCAACATTTAATGCGATGACATTCCAAGCAGTGTATTTCGAAGAAATTAAAAATCTGACAAGCTATCCTCCTTATGTTCTTAAAAATTATAAAATTTCCTTTCCAGTAAATGATGCTTGATGTGATTTTCTAGGCGGGCCACAATATTGGCCACTGACCATACAGATTTTAAGTTTAAGTCAGTACATGAATAACGTTCAAATAAAAAATGTCCCTATACAAACAGAAAGTATATCAAATAAGTATAGCTGAGTTTAAGTCTCGATTAAAACTAAAAACAAATTTAATTTAACTTCTTACAAACCAATTCAATTCAGCTTCTATTAAAATTTTCAATTTTTTCCAATTGAAATGCAATGAAAATGCAGAGTCTAGAAATAATTTTGGTTATAAAAAATCGATCAGGTCAGGTATTTTTCCTGGGTCGGTTGGACAATATGTTGGTTTTCCAGTTGAAATGAATTCACATCCATTTTCTTTAATGGTAATCAGTAATTCTTTTCCTTTATCTGTAGTTAATCTATAGAACCCCAATGAGTATTCTTCGCATTGAAGTCACCACCTATTATGAACCTTTTTCCCAGACGCTTGAAGAACTCTGCGTATTGTTTGTTTTTAATAGAATGTCTTGGTGGATAGTACAATCCTCACACAATAATATAACTCGGTTAATAACTCGGTAGCACTTATAACCTTTCTCCGGATTATTTTTAATGAAAGTTATAACGATTTTGTCTGATTTTTTGTGAGCCGTTTTTCCGATTTTTCTGCGAGCTATTCTATACCGTTCCACCGTTATAAAGAGTTGTTACCGTTATCGTTGTTTTGGGTCAATTTAATAATTTTGTGAAGATGATTCATGGTATTTGAGCACGATTAGTTTTAAATTCCGCTCTTTTTGAAAAGAGATTTAAATGCATTGACGGGCATTCTATAAAACTATCACCAAAAACGCATTGTTTCTAAACAAATTTGGTCACGCTTTAGTTTAAAACTAATTGACAAAACCACTCTAGGAATTGTCTACATTATCGACGTTGTCTACGTTGCTGACGTTATCTTGGGTTGTCGGCACGTCAATGTAGAAAATAATAGATGAAAAAAATTGATTGGAAATTGATTCACGTGCACGTCATGAAACTTTGTCACATAAAATATATTGTGTATTCAGATAATCTCACTCCAGTAAGTTCAAGCTGGCTGTTCTTCGTTACCGTTTAATATTTCAAAATTTTATTTGTTAAACAATGGCATTTGGGGGCCTTGTAACTTGCAACTCGCCGGTATCGCACGTTTTTTTTTATAAAATATGTTTCACTATATATACATATAAACATATATAATGCTTTATGCTATTCATTTATATAATTTAATTATGTGATTTTAGCAAAAATTCTGTTCTCACATTTCTATTCTTTCCACAAAATTAATTTCATTATTAGAGGCTAGACAAAACAAATAATATAACAACGAAACAGCATACATGTAGCGATAATTATTTTTACTGGAGAGCTTCGTAACCTGAGACGGTCACATTGGCAGAGCAAGAAATATACGATTTTCTATATATAATTTGTTTTGATTGACTTAATCTAATTACTTATATCATTTATTTATACATATATGTATGTATATAGATATAAATTAATTATTAATGATTACTATTTTGGACGAGTACTCGTATATATAAAATGTACATCTTGTTATCGAGGTCATTGCGATAATTTAATTTGTTAATTAAACGATTTTTTTTTTTAAGTTGCTAGTTTTGTTGCCGTAGTGATTAAGATTAAGTGGCGGGATGTAAATTTGATATTTAGATGGATGTGTTTGTGTCGTCGAGTCGACGTTTAAATATGTATGTACATAATATGTATACATATATGTATGTATGTATAATAATAGCATCCAAAGTCAAGGTTTATTCGTTTTGTTGATTTAAATAAAATAGAATCAATTTGTCATGCGATGATAGTGTTATCAATTTTTTTTTTTATTACATTTTTAGTAAAAACTGTGTCAATATTTTTGAAGCTAAATTATTTTGAATAAATGTGCTCACATATAATATTCACGTCATTCATTATATACTTAGTGAAGTCTGACTCAGGCTTAGTCAGAGCTAATGAATGCTGTATTAAAGGGGATACTTTCAAAATTTTATTCAGTATGTATATATGTCCCTTCATATAGAATATAGATGATTGAAAGAAAGTTTTAAAACGTTTACACATAACATAAAGAGGATTTGGATAGGCTCAGGTTTACAGTTCTAATCTACTTTTATAATTTTTTTCAACATCACTGGGCTCTGAAATAAAATTTATTAGTTTGCTGGATCAGACTTATGAGATACTCCTGAAAATTCAACGTGAATTAGTTCCGATTTGACTGTAATTTAGTTGAATTTATTATTATTATTCCATATATTTGGGCTGTGATAGACACTGTAATGAATGATAATTAGTTTATACTGTTAAATGGTTCAATATTTGTACAGAAAAAGTCAAGAAAAGCAAAGGAGTTAAACTGGGATGCCCCATATCACCCCGTTTATTTAATTTCATCCTGAAGAGGTTTTACTAACTGTGGCAGACCAATTCCCTGAGTTGAAACTAGATAAGCGTGTTGAGTTGCAACTTAACATCATTATCATCGCACGAGAGACATCAGAGCATTAGAACCCATTCTGGATGAATTACTAGGTGCCTTAAAATTAGCGGGGTTAGACTTAAACCCCCATAAATGTACAACTCTGATCCAAGATCCCTCAGCATCATTTGTAAGATATAGCAGTTTATCGCAGTTAGGTTATTTTAACTAGATGCACCACTGGCAAAAAAAAAATTAAACAAACAAAACCCAATTGACAACATTATATATATAAACCCGCAATTGACAATATCCCCAAACTTGACATAACTCCATTACGTTTGACGTATTCCGATTCGTCTTCTTTACCATTTCTTTCCATTGGGTTGGTATTCCAGTCCATATATTTTTCGTTCAATAAAATTTGGTGGTGAATATGATGGTTTGCGTCTCTGCTGATATACGCAATTGTGGATGATATTTTGTTGTTGTTCTTGTCCGTGTTATTTCACCCATATAATTAAATTTCTTATTTAACATTTTAAATTCTGACAGTATACACCTTTATTTTAACACCAACCACACTGCTTTAACCCATCTAGCACTAAGCAATTAAGCATTTATAACACTCTTCTTGGTAACGGCTATAACCCACGTTAATAGCGATGGTCCTTCATTCATCGTTTCGTACAATATATAACATTTATTTTTGGTATAATTTAACCATTTAGTTCCAGTATTAACTCAATTAAGTTTAAGTAGCTATGTACCAATTAAATTAAGTCTCGTGGGTGTAGCGAGACGAGATACGGTTATTTTCTATACAAATATTCATAACCAACTTTCGTTCTATTATAAAGTATATGACCTTTTTTCTCGATTACTATGACAACGATGATGATGTTGTTGATGATTATTCGGCATATCATTCACATTGTAATTCGAGAGCAAAAATAATGTTATGATTCAGCAAAAAAAAAAAAAAAAAAAAATTACGAACAAAAACATAAAATGTCGAATTCTTAGAATTTTTTCAGAAATATACAAAATTAATTTTTAAATAAATTAGTTCAAATATGATATCGGTATACGTATAGTTTTCAGATGTGTGTGCGGTTATCGTATTTAGTATTTAGTTAAAGCTATGTGAATCACCGCAAAAAAGTTTGTATGTGAAATTTAAATAGACCAACAATTTATTCCTTCTCCGTTGTAAGCAAAACATTCATATCAAAATAACATTTCTAATCGATTTTCCCAATCCTCCGATTCACAAAACATTTATTTTCAAGAGATTTTATTTATACAACATGACAAAATGTTAGGCCCGGATTTTACAAAAAAAGCTCCCTAAATTCAACTTTTATTTTTATCGCAATCCTTTGTTGCTTTTTGTATTGAAGTTTTTAATCGGCAGTTTCATTTAATATTGAAATTTGTTAAGCCTAATACTGATAATTAGAATGCATTTAAATATTTGAGCTTCTGTTTGAGCTTTTGCGTAAATTTTTTTTTTGGCGTGTACGTATTATTATGTACCTCAAAACTAACCAAAAACGGAAAAACTGGATGTTACGAGTAATTAATTCATTCTTTAGAACGCTACACATATTCTTGCAGTAAATAGGTAAACTTTATAAAAGTTTAAAAGCACATAGTTTTGAAATGTCATCCAAGACACGAACCTCCAAAAACTATATATAAATTACGTCGTTCAGCACATGTAGAGTGAGATTAGTCTATATTCGAGACTATGCGTATAACATTTTGAATTTCGTATACCGACTAAACTATAAAATCATCGCACCAGTAAACCGGTTTTGGTTGTTTCGTAAATCTTGCTTCGTGCGGTCTAATGTCCCCAAAGTATTTTTGTGTGCCATTGAGCATTCATCCCAAACGATCAATTTGCTTTGCTGCAACACTTTGCCATCGCAGAATTCCTCGAAAAGTTGCAAGTAAGAGTATCATTAGTTTTCATGTTCAACGGATACTTGAGTGTTGTACGAGCTGTTCGACTGTCGTTCAACAACGTAGCTGCAATACCTGATTAAGCAAGTGCAAGATTTGGCAATCGTTGCCAATATCAATTATACAATATTAAAAATCTTTTTGATAATTTAAAAGGAAAGTTAACCATTGAACGGTTTCTCTCAATGCTTCGGAGTCGTATTGGGTGTCGCGTCACAACTCTTGATTAAATTCGTCGTGCATTGGGCGATTGGGCGTTGTCATTCCTAACTGTGCTAATCCTTTGTTGCTAAGCATTTAACACATGAACTTAATTAAAATTAATGCTTCATTGTGAATTTCTTCGTTCATTTGCAAATCTGCATTCGATGTTCTAAGACGTAAGATGCCGTTGTCCATTTTGAAGATGTGAAAATGAAAAAATACGCCAAATAGCCTCGCTGGTGTTTATATATACCTTCCAGTTTGAAATCTTGAAATTTCGTCATTTAAATTATCTTGCCGCTCAATATTGAAAACTGCCGTATCAGTTCATTTGTTGATACATTTGCAAATATATTTTATGGATTTTACGGATGAGCATAGTTCATGTGTGCCTTAAATGTTTTTGACCAAAATGGCGAATAAGGCACAATCCATCTATTGTCAACTTCAAATTCATTTGTGTGAATATTTATCGTGAATGATTTTTCAGAATTCTCAGTGGATCTTCTACGATATAATAGCCATCAATTGCAGTAATCGTATATGCATTGTAAAATCTTTAGGAAAACTTTTGGAACATTTACCATTAATGAACCATATTTAATTTAACAACTTCAAACAATTCTGGATCCGTGTCTTCATCAGGAATTTAAGCGCTTAATATATGAGCATATCCTTCCATTTTGGATTGCATGTGAATGTTATAAATAAATTGGGTGTTCCGTAATGACGAACGAAAGTCATAGCGTCTTGAATATACTCTTGCATAAGACGCGGACTGCCAATGTATGATGAAGGAAGAATAACTGTATTACCGATGTCATTGGCATTAATACTTCTGTTTACATTTCCATTTATTGCATCACGCAAGTGGATGTGTTCGTCGCTTCGTAATTTTGACTGATTAAAACGAATGTATTGTAGACGTTCACTCTCCGTTTTGGCTATATATCGACAACAAACTGATGGTATAAATATCTACATTTTAGAATGTGATTGTCTTCAGTAGATCTAATCATTAATCGATAAGCGTAATAATTCATAGGACTAACTTTTTTTGTGAGTTCTGTGCCGGTGGATGGATTTGTTTGTTTTATGTTGATGTGATATCCATCATCACCTTCCCAAAAAATTGGAAAAATAGACAAAAATAGCTTTGAATCATTTGATTCTCCTGTCATCGAGGATTTTAAAGGTTCAGGTGGTGGATTTAAAATTGGTAAAACAACTTTACCTGATATATTTTACGATAATATTTTATGAATTTTTGACGTAATAAGAAGAGGGAAGGGGGTTGTTAATGTCCAAATAATTTACCTGAAGAGCAACACATCCCAAGAGTTTAATTTTTAAATTTTAATGCATGACAATAATTGCATTCTTTATCCATTTCACCTATAAAAATTTTAGGATGGACGTAATAATCGATGTCTGCTTCATAATTAACGGCAATACGAGGAAATGAAGCAATTACTAATGCTCTTCTGTTCCGATCGTATTGAGCGATTTTTATGAAGGAAACACTTAATTTCACAATACAATGGAATTATCTTTTAGCCTGTATTCCATTGTGAAAAATTTACTGTCAGCAAAAACAAAATGGGATAAATATATAGATTTGCTGGTGGTGGTGCGAAAGAAACAACTATCATTATCAGTAAAATTTTACTGGAAAGAAAAATGTGTTTGTGTTAGTGTGTTGCCAAGATCCTTCAGATCAACCTCCATCACTCTAAAGCCGCCTCGGTGGCCCTTCTGCTAAAAATGGAATCTGAGTCCAGTGATGTGGTTCTGGTTCAGGAACCTTGGCCATCGAGATGGAACTTTTGCCCATCGAGATGGATGGGCAAAATCTCTGGCTAATATCGGCCTACCTACCATACGAGGAGGAAAATATACCACCAGGTAGGTTGGCCAGTGCAATAATGGAGGCTCGAAAACGAAAGGTCGAAGTCATCATGGGCGGTGACGCTAATGCGCATCACTCAATCTGGGGAAGTACAGATATAAACAGGCGTGGTGAGTTACTCCTTGATTTTATTTTAAGTACTAACCTAAATATATGTAATACCGGGCGCAAACCAACCTTTATTACTAAAAATAGACAGGAAGTGTTGGACATCACACTTGTCTCGGATTTTATTAAGGAGAGGGTATTGAACTGGAAAGTGTCCGAAGACCATTCCTTTTCTGACCATTGTTATCTCCAGTATACGAAGTGGATACAAAACCCACTAGCAAACCACCATTCAGAAATAGGAGGAAAACTGATTGGGATTGTTTCAGAACCATTCTGGGTAACTTATTACCGGTATCGGTTCCAAATTCTCCTGCATCTACACAGGAGCTTGATGCTCTAGAAACCAAGCGATCTGATGTTTTTAACAATGCCATGTTAGGTGCATGTCCTATCAGTAGGCCCTTGGGTAAGTCTCGGCCACCCTGGTGGTCGAGAGAACCACAAGGTACTCGTATGAAATGCAGGAGACTGTTCAAGAAAGCAAGGAACACAAATGCTGCTGCAGATTGGGACTGTTATAAGGAAGTCCTCAAAACCTATAAGTACGAGCTGAGAGCATCCAAAACGAGGGCCTGGAAGCTCTACAGTGGCAATATACAGCAGTCCTCGGAGGTGGCCAGGCTACGCAAAGTACTATGTTCTAGTCCTTCCATTCCGGGTATCTACAACGGCCGGATGGTTCATGGACTACATGTAGTGCGGAATCCCTGGAGCTATTACTAGAAACGCATTTCCCGGAGTGCTCGGTACTAGCTCCGGAGAGACCAATTATAAATAGGGGTATAGACTCCGTAAGTCATATAGTAAAGAAGCGGAATATCCTATGGGCAATAAACAGCTTTAAGCCATTACAAGTCGGCAGGACCTGATGGCATTATCCCTGCGGATATCCAGCGAACTATTGACTTAACCCTACCCTGGCTGGAAGTTATCTTCAAAGGCAGCCTAGAACTCCGTCACATTCCTAGAAAGTGGACTGATATAAAAGTAATACTAATACCTAAAACGGGAAAAAGCTCTCACTGCTATCCCAAAGACTTATAACCTTATCTTCTTTTCTGTTGAAAACACTGGAAAGACTAATAGAGGCTTAAATTAAAGGTTCAATCAAGCCGGGCAAGCTGTCGGGATCTCAACACGCATACTGTAAAGGACGATCGTTGGAAACAGCTCTCCACTCCCTTTTAGGCCCGATTGAGAAATCACTTGAATATAAGGAATATTCAATGGTAACCTTCTTGGATAAAGAGGGTGACTTTAGCAACGTCAGCTTATCTGGGTGGGACGTCTGCCGGCAGATACGTGAGTAGAGGGACACCTCAAGGTGGGTACTATCCCTCCTTCTTTTGAATTTGGTCATAAATGGACCTGTTACTAAACCTGGAAGGGCAAGGCTAAATTAATAATAAACTCGCTAAACCATTGTTACTTGGATTGGATTTTTGCTGAGGTTGCGCATTGCTGTGGCCAAGCTGGACTCCTTTTCTATTTCGGTTAAAGTTACCAAACGTTGTCCCCAGAGAGGTGTCCTGTCACCGCTCCTGTGGTTCTTAGTTATTGATGAATTACTTGTAAAACTACAGCAATCTGGCTTCATAGCTCAGAGTTATGCTGATGACTTAGTCGTTTTGGTTCAGGGTAAATACTTTAATGTACTATCAGACTTAACACAACGCGCTCTCCAAGTTGTAGAAATGTGGTGTCTAGAGAAGGGATTGTGCGTTAATGCATCGAAAACTAGTCTGATAGTCTTCACCAGACGTAGGAGTACTGGAGAGCTGTCTGCTCCTTCTATTTTTGGAGAAACGATCGCTAGATCCGACACAGTAAAGCATCTGGGTGTCATTCTGGACAGAAAACCCTCCTGGAAATTTCATATTGAAATTAAACTGCAAAAGGTCACTTACATTTTCTGGTAGTGTAGAAGAGCATTTGGGAAGTCGTGGGGTCTGAGCCCCAAAATGCTGATGTTTGTTTTACAAATATCTAGCTTTACCTATGCTATCTTACGCATCTGTTGTTTGGTGGCCTGTGGTTCAGACAGTCTATGTTATTGCGAAGCTTGTTATGCAAGTTATGGCTTGTCGAGCTATTACTGGTGCTATATCCTCGTCTTCTATACTTCCTTTGCAGGCAATTTTATTTCTACCCCCACTGCAGTCGGTTATCCTAGGCATAACATGGAACGCTCTCGGCCTGATCACAAGACATAAACTAATCTACAATTTATTCAGTTCATATATACCAGAAATTAATATGTCTAATGACAAATTGTTGCCTGAATTCTGCTTCGATATCTCTTTCTCGGTGGTTTATACAGCGACGAACTCATGGTTGTCTCAAGAATTCAAGGACTGGATGGCTCAGTCGCTCGTGTTTTTCGCTGAAGGGTCTCACGCTAATTTTGGTGCAGGTTTCGGAACATATTGTCCTGCGCATGACCTACGATCATGTGCGAGTCTAGGCCGGAACTGCACGGTATTCCAAGCGGGGCTGGTTGCACTCACACGTTGGGCGATTGATGCTTCTAAGCGCGCTGTTTCCGGAAAAGACATTATTCTATGCAGTGGTAGTAAATCTGCGCTCAATTCATTACGAAATCGTATGATCACTTCCAAACTGGTCAAGGACTGTAAACATTTTATTAACTCTAATAATCGTGTCACAGTTATGTGGGTTCCGGCTCATTCTGGCATTGAAGGTAAGTAGCTGATGTTTTAGCTAAACCAGCTGAAGTATGAAATTCATTGGAACTGAACCGGAAGTGCCCCTGACCTTTAATTGTGGTAATAAAACTATTAAGAACTACATGTTTTTGCAGGCTAAGCTTCCACTACATGCCGAGTGTGTAAGTACTTCATTTGTGAACCTAATCTGATGCTCACAAAGTTTGCTCTATCTTTGAAGAAAGACCAAATGAGAGTTCTGGTCGATATTCTGACCGGCCATGGCCGTTTTAAACTCCATTTACAAAGAATAGGCCTTGTTCATGATTCCTTGTGTGACAACTGTCTTGAAGATGACGATGACAGCATTCACTTTGTTTGTGGCTGTACCGCTTTCGAGGTAGTTAGGTCCCGATTTCTTAATCATTGCGATCTTTAAATGTAGGTCAATTGTCATCCCTACCCTGGTTTAAGCTGTTACAGTTTGCCAGAGCAGATGAGCGCATTTGCAAATTGTGATAGAATCCTCGGTTTGCACCATGGGCCCAGAGTGGCATTGAGTGCTGAACCTGCTTGGGTTCCAGCCAACTTTAATAATAATGGTGATGGGAGAATGTGATAAATATTTAATATCAAAGTAGGATCCTACCTGAAACTAGGATCCTACCTGAAACATGTTCAATAGTTTAGACCGGTACAAATATTATTTGCTATGCAACAAAAGAAATATTAAAATACAGTTTTAGTTTTATATTCCTTTAAGATTATTTAATCGCGAAACCTGGGTATCCGGGTATTCGGCTTAAAATATTAGCACCCGAGTACTAATATTTTCGGATATTTACGAGCCCCACGACATCCTATTCTGCGACATTCTCAAAATGGAATATGCATTTTCAAGTTAATATTGAAGTTTAGCAAGTATATTATAGACAGGACGTGTGGAATTCCAAATATGAAAATGTCTAGAAATTATAGAAATGGTCCAAACTAACCTAACACATAAAATTACAGATTATTTTTGGAATTTGGCAAATATTTATTTGACCACTAGCCGATGCCAATTTTTAATATACGCATCATATTTAATATAATTCATAACCAAATTTGAGAAAATTAAAAAAAAATGTATCTGCCAAAAAAAAGAAAAAGCTACCCACAGAATGAAACAGAAAATATAGGTGAAGGTTAATTAACAAAACGCTTTCTATGTTTAAATACCGAGCAATCGATTTTCTCAAACTCTGTACGGTACACGCACATAACCATCCGAAAAGGATTGACATATTAATTGGCTTCCAAATGAAACAACAGCACAATAGCAGAAGAAGAAAAAAAATCAACAAACGAAAAATACAAAAACAAAAATCAATAAAATTGCGCGCCATTTTTTACAGAAAAAGCACACACAACGAAGAAGACGCAAAGCTTTATATACTCGTATACATATACAAACACATTTTTTTGCCATATTATCCTTGTTTTTACTTTCCATGACCTTGGAACACAAGCTTTTTGTTGTAATACAATATTTTGGTTCGTTGGTTTTGGTTCGTCGTATACATATTGTGTTGTTGGTGCGGTGCGATGGCGTTCTGTATAATATGTATTATGTATGTACATATATATGTATGTATATTCCTTGAGAAATTACGTTTCAATTTTTGTGTGTATCATTTGAAAGAGAAAAGCTCGATATATTTTTGCTGTTTTGTGTGCTTTTTCATTTTATTTTTATTTTTATTAAATATTCCTGGCAACGAAAAAAATAAGTCAGTGTTTTATGTTTTTTAATACTGCGTGTGTATAATATTATGTTTTGAAGGATGAAAAAAGGACAAAATAATAAATGTTGATGTAGGTGTAGGAAGATGAAAAAGATTTTCTTTTTAATTCTCGTGTACATCAATACCAAAGCACAACATAACACACACAATGTTAAAAAAAAATGAATGTTGTATTATGCCGAAATGAAATCCTGGAACATCTAGAGAGATGTATACACATTTTATATATTTCCAAGGAAATATAATATAAAAAAAATAAATAAACTTTTGATTTAAATAAATTATTTCATTTTTCTTCGTAAATATACGCATTTATACGTACTATTTTTGGTTGATCGTCATTTAGGTGAAATGGAAATTTTCATGAAGAGTATATATGTGTATCAAATTTATATTCAAATCATATAGGGCACAAATAAATGTACATATATTAAAAACGAAATAGAGTCTAATCCCCCTGTTTTGCTAAGTGCGCACACATTAAAAACCGGTAAATGTATGATTTTTTCCCATTCACTCGACTTGATCCATTGATCCAAATTGACAAACGCAATTTCGTTCAAAATTTCCATTTCTAAATTTTGCAAGACCCAAAATTGATACGCATTATTTTATCAACAAGTTCGAGAATATTTTTGACTTATATACATATTTTCTAAATGACAACATAAAGTCAAAGTTCATCCCCCATATAACAACGGAAAAAACCAAATTAAAAAAACGAAAAAAGGAGAAATGAGTTTTCTATATACATTTTGTTATTGCTTTTTAAACTTTTCTTCGTCTCGATTGGTTTTCGCAAATTTGTCAAAATCTGAAGTAACGTATAAATGGAAAAATTTGGGATGAAGAAGAGAAAAGTCAAGCACGAAAATTTATTTATTCTGATAATGCCAGATGGAATAAATCATTTATTTATGAATTTTTTTTCTGATGTTCATCTCGAACAAATTTTTGGACGTTGGCGTATGTATGCGTGTACGTATAGAATTTATTGATTAACGACCCCAAAGAGGATTCAATTTTTATGTTATTTGGTGTATTATATTGTAAATGTCAAATGTATATATAATTTACAGAACGAAATAAATACAATAATGAAATTATATCGTGAATTATTTAATTGGAATTGCGGAACATAGTTACTAATTTTTTATTTAATAAAAGCCTGTAGTAATTCTATCTATATACATATATATATACAGTAAAACCTCTGTATGTTGGACAGCGAAGGGACTTACCATAACTGTCCAATTTATGGAGGTGTCCAATGTATGGAAAATTATTTTCGAGTAAAAAATACATGACAACTACATTTTAATTTTTATTTCATGTTTAATGCATAGTGCATATTTAATAAAAATAACAAATCATAAATGTCTAACAAATTATATAGGTATGCCTGATTTCGTAAATAATGCATGTAACATATAGTACATAGGTATAGTTAGTACAATGAAAAAAAAAAAATATCAAAAAAAAAAAAATTAATGTCACAAACTATGCGTACTATTAAATATACATATGCAGCAGAAATTTACTTTGCGCAATACCCTATATCTTTAATAATTTTGTTTAAAAAAATAATCAATGGTTGTTTGCAATTTGGTTTGCTGAGACTAAACTCATTTGAAGTTTGCTTTCCAAAGCCAAGATATCATTGCGAATAGACGGACAGGTATCCAACGACAAATGTTTCACTACTTCAAGTGCTTTAAGGGCTTCTTAAATTGAAACTTTGGCTCATTCGTTTTATGGTCTGATTCAACCTCTTCAGATCAATCTTCTAAGTTCGACAACAAATTGCTACGCCATCATCAGCTGTGACAAACTATTCAAATTGTTCAGCCGATACTCCCTCTGCCTCATGAATGGTAATAATATCTTCAAGTTCGATATGCTCATCAGTAGCAGTAATACTGAATCCCTCTAGCTGTACAAAAGATTTTGTGCAACGTTGAATAGTGTTGGTCATACAAACATTTATACTTGTTAGTTACCTATTAATATACAGAAATGATGTCCACCATACGGAGGTAAAAATTATAGAAAAAAATACACAAATTACTATTTTACTGTCCAATATCCAATATACAGAGGTTGTCCAATATATAAAGTAAATGGAAAAAGTTTTGGTAAATTTTGTATGGATTTTCAAGGGACTGAATAGAAGTGTCCAATATATAGGAGTGTCCAAAATAGAGGAGTGTCCAATGTTGGAGGTTTTACTGTATATATATATATATATATATATATATATATATATATATATATATATATATATATATATATATATATATATATATATATATATATATATATATATATATATATATATATATATATTTATATATATATATATATATATATATATATATATATATATAAATATATATATATATATATATGTATACCGGGTGTTTCTTTTAAACCGAGACGATCAAATATCTCGAAAAATAGCCACTCTACGGAAAAAATGACTATAATCAAAATTTAATCATACCGCGGGGCAAATACATTAGTGCAAAAAAAATAGTCCCCCACCTCCGCTTTGTAGGTGGGGCGGGGGTAACTTTTAAACTAAGATAGGAAACCATATTTTTTATTGCAGATACGGATTCTACGACTAAAAGTACGTATGATTTGAATTAAATAGTAGACGGCGTTGTAATCGACGAAATAGATGGCGTTGTAATCGACGAAATTCAATTTTTTAAATTTTTCCTTCTTAGAACACACGCATTCGATTCTGCAATACGTTTGAAATAAAAAACATCACGTTTTCATTGGAAATACTCGAAATTCGTCATCAAAACAATTTATTCAGTTTTGTAAATCACATTTAACGTTTGTGTTATTTCTTATCTTCATGTTTTTCGTAATTGCAAAATAAACGACAAAATACTTTAGAATGGAGCGTTTAACTGTGCCAGAGTAAATTGAAATGGTTCTGGTTTAAGGAGAAACTGGCAGAAATCTTGAAAATGCTGTTGCTATTTACGCTCAACGTTTTCCGGATAGGATTCGTTCACGTGCTTCATTTGGCCGTACTATCAAACAATTTATTACTGATGGAAATGTTCAACCGAAAAAGAGGACCCGTAGAACAGTTACTGGAGAAAATAATGAAATTGCTGTATTGGCAGCAGTGGCTCATAATCATCATATTAGTACACGAGAAATAGTTCGCGATTCCGGATTGCCCCTCATCAGTGTTTGAAGAATTTTAAAACGGCACAAGTATCATCCATATCATGTGTCTTTACACCAAGATCTTCATGGCGTTGATTTCCAAAATCGGGTAACTTTTTGTCAATGGGCACGTGAACAAATACAACAAAACCCCAATTTTTTTCGTTGCGTAATGTTCTCCGACGAATCGTCTTTTACAAACCATGGAACGGTTAATCGACACAACATGCATTATTGGAGTGTTACAAATCCGCACTGGCTTCGTCAAGTTGAACATCAGCGTCCTTGGACTGTCAACGTGTGGTGTGGAATAATTGGTAACAAACTCATAGGCCCCCACATTATTGAAGGCAACTTGAATGGTCAAATGTACCGAAACATTTTGGAAAATGAACTGCAAATATTACTCGAAAATTTGAGCTTAGAAGTGAGACGGAACATGTGGTTTCAAAATGATGGTTGTCCTGCACACTATTCGTTGAAGGCACGTGAAATACTTGATCGTGATTTCAATGGTCGCTGGATCGGTAGAGCTGGTCCGATAAATTGGCCCGCCAGATCACCAGATCTCACTGCGCCAGATTTTTGTTTGTGGGGCTACCTCAAAAACAAAGTTTACACACAAAAACCAACAACACGTGAGAACATGATTGAGCGAATCAGAAATGCGTGTGCTGAAATTCAACCAGGCACACTTCTCAGTTGTGTACAATCATTTGAAATGCGGATTAATAAGTGCATTGAAGTCGCAGGCCATCTTTTTGAACACTTATTTTAGATTTACAAAATTGAATAAATTGTTTTGATGACGAATTTCGAGTATTTCCAATGAAAACGTGATGTTTTTTATTTCAAGCGTATTGCAGAATCGAATGCGTGTGTTCTAAAAAGGAGAAATTTAAAAAATTGAATTTCGTTGATTACAACGCCATATATTTCGTCGATTACAACGCCATCTACTATTTCATTCAAATCATACGTACTTTTAGTCGTAGAATCCGTATCTGCAATAAAAAATATGGTTTCCTATCTTAGTTTAAAAGTTACCCCCGCCCCACCTACAAAGCGGGGGTGGGGGACTATTTAATTGCACTAATGTACTTCCCCCGCGGTATGATTAAATTTTGATTATGGACATTGTTTCCGTAGAGTGGCTATTTTTCGAGACATTTGATCGAGATATATACCTATATATATATATATATATATATATATATATATATATATATATATATATATATATATATATATATATATATATATATATATATATATATATATATATATATATATATATATATATATATACATATATGTGGGATCACCCTGTAATATACAGGGTGTCCGCCGGGAAGGTATACTACTTTATTTTGCCGCCATTTTGGTAAACGTTAGTCTTGACATTTCATATTTGGCAGTCGTAAAGTTGACACGTGGCAAATTTATTATGGAAATATATTCGATAAACCAACGTGTTTTAATCGTTAAAACATTTTATCAAAATCAATCATCGATTACTGTGACGATGAGAAAGTTACGTGAAATTTTTGGGAGAAACAACGTGCTAACAAAACGCACTATTTATCGTGTAGTGAATGATTTCGAAGAAAGAGGGTCTATAGGTGATAGGCCCAAGCATGGGCCACAACGTACTGCAAGATCGGCTGAAAACATTACTGCCGCTCAAGAAAGTGTTCAAAATAATCCATCAACCTCAATTCGACGCCGTGCTCAGGAGCTTGGTCTTCAAAGAACAAGTTTGGCCACAATTTTGCACAAGGATTTGCATTTGTTTCCATTTAAGATTCAGTTGACACAAGAGCTTCTTCCACAAGACCATTTACGCCGCCGTACATGTGTTGAAGGAGTATTCTTTCGCAGCAGCAGCATCCGCCGATGCTCTTTCACACTGTTTGGAAAAGCCTTGTAACCATCCGTTACTTGCAATAAACTTATTTTTCTTCTGGTTTAGTTATGATGGCGTTGATGGTTACAGTTCTTCATCAATGAATGTAAATAGTAAAAATTAATGAACAGCAAATGTGCATGTCCTAATTATGCATTAGAGACAGACTTTATACACCGGAAAATAAATAATCATGTTTTTAGTAGTTTTTTTCGTGTAAAAACAGGTTTGGGTGTATTTCGTTTTGGACTCATCGATCTGGAGTCCAACAGAAACTGAGCAATCTGCAAGCGGAGCACGTATATTTTTCACTCACAGTTGCTGTTCAAGCTATTCATTCAAGCACTTGATTGGACTGGCGTTATGAAATGTTGCGCTGAGGTGTTTCAATTTTACGAAAGATGTACTCCAACATGAGATTAAAGAATATCGAGGACAGAGCATCTCCCTGCCGAACACCCGAGCTAACTGCAAAAATTGTCGATAGCATGTTCTCAACTTTAACACAGCCACTGCGTGATAAGACAAACTCTCTCGGTTGATCGAGTCATAGGACTGCCAGAAATCCTGGAACACCTGATGTGATGTACGGGGATGGATGTTTCAAAATATTTAGATAGAATCATCCGCAGCGGAAAGACCTGGTTAATGACTGATCAATTCGGACGAAATCCTCCTTGATAGTCACCAACCAAGCCCTCCGCTAGAGTGAGCCTATCCAATATAATGTAGGACAGTAACTTGTATGCTGTGCAAAGGAGAACTATAAGGCGATAATTTTCACACTTCAAGCGGTTTTCCTTCTTGAAGATAGAGCATATCGCGGCCATTTTTCATTCGTCAGGCATTACTTCGGTTCGCCATATTAACCAAATAAGGTCGAAAACACAGTTCCACAAAGTATCCCCTCCAAATACCAAGAGCTCCGAATTAATACAGTCCACCCCAGGTGAGCGGTTTCGTTTCAATCTCTGCATGGCCTATTGAATTCCTCATGGGATGGATCCTCAGTGCAAATCCGCGCAGTCTGTATTAGAGGTGGCTCAACAACAGTCTATGACGCATGATGAACATGGTCAGTTAATTGTCCACTCCATGTGTCAAGTTGCATCGATGTTGACACAGAGGTTTCCGCAGGCCAGAAAGTATGGTGCAATCCAGTAATTCCTTTAAAAAAATGACAAATTAATTATTGAACTCACGATCTTAGAGTAGCAAGTACGTTTTCCCTCACAACCAGATACATTTAGAAACATGGACACATCATCCCGGAACTGCCCGCAGTCAAATTGGCCACGTGTTAGTTTCTAAAGGGCGGTCTCGAGTTGATGTGAGCAATTGCAAAGTACATCATTCTCTCATCATTATCGTTCGCAGTTTCGTGACAGGAGTACGGACCTATATTATCACACAAGTCGTCCTTATTTCTGCCAGCTCTAACATTAAAGCCTCCAATATTCTAACATCGTGTTCGGGTATAGATCCCATCAGATCGTCCAAGTCATTGTAAAAACCGAAGCTTACCAAGAAGAAATCCAGCATGGATTGGAGCCCTCCGGGCTGTCCGAGTCGATACCAAATTATATTCTCCAACACAAATAGATCTTTCAATCAATATTGGTGAAGAATGGTTGAGAATTTTCATGAACGATATAAACAAATAATTGGTTAAGATAGAAGAAGGTAGGTAGAAAAAGACAAGAAAATATCTAGTATATGTCTTTGTTCGCCATCAAAGCTCATTTTGGATATGGTAAACTTTATTTATTAAGATGGTTTTGATCAGAGCCGTTAGTATTAGGCATTTTTTTATTGGTGAGTTTTTTTAGAGAACCTTCTTTTTATACTGTCATGCCATTTTGTGGCCACATACTTTTGGTCCCCTATTTTAAGCTTAATTTTTCACAAAAAAGGCTCTGAATATATAGCAGGCTCTGGCTTTACACCAACAACCCTAGCATTAAACATTAAAAAATAAATGAGCTTTCTAAATATTATTGGGACAGTGGTGGATGTAATATTTATGTATATATCTATCATTAATTGAATCTACGAAAACCTACAATAAAATTAATTTATCTGTGAACAAGGCTTTACATAATATGTGTACGGAAATAATAAGCTTCTTGTCAACTAAAAAGCTAATAGATTTTCCATTCATTCGACCCATATATATGTAATCCGTTATTAAGATCCAAACTAAAATCATTCTTCAACCTTTTTGTGAATAAGTTTTTGGTTCGATGATAAAATTATACCTATACGTATTTTTCATAACATCTCAAGAAGCCTAATGTATTTTTAAATAAAGTATAAGAAAATCAGTTAGGTACAAAAAAAATGTTTATCATCAAGTTCAAAACTTGTATACTTATATCTATACATGATCTGTATCTGCCCATGTAAACATAATGTTCCCGCAGATATTAGATTAATTTGTCTCTTTTTCCATCATTCGGATTTTATGTGCGTGTAACATAAACTCGCACCGATGGCTTATATTATCCAAGAAGATAATTTGTTTGACAATCCACAGACAAATCCCATCGCATCAAGTTTTGTCGTTTCTTGGTTGTTTTTTTTTTGGTACGAGTATGCTGCTAAAAATTCATTTTTATGATGAATTCATAAAATTCGTAGAAATATTTATTATTATTTTGGAGACTTGTGTGATAAATGGAATTAGTCATTTAATTTAAAGATCTGTTTTATGATTGTATATGAATGTATGTATATAGACTTTATCATTTTTCATGTACACATTTCATTGGAATATATAAAATAAAAACAAAATGTACGCGGTAGGTCGAAATAATTTATATGGCCCTGGATAAAACCTAACCTCAAATGTGCTAACGAATAATATTTCATATACATAAATTGGATTAGATTTTATTACAAATACAATTTTTTTTTAAATTTAAATATGAAAAGAACAGAATCTTTTATATGTATACAGATATGATGTGCGCGATTTTATATGACAAATGTTGATTCATTATATTGAAACGAGCGCGACAAAAAAAACGCAACAAATTCAAAATCATGGTCATTGTAATAACCGCCGAATAAACATTTTATTTATTAATTTTTATCCTTGACAAGCATTTTAAGTGGTTAATTATTTCCTATATTGGCATATGGAATACTAATTCTCAAACGTTTTCTTCTTTTTATCGCGAGTTTTTCTTAATATAGAGTTTGCACAAAATATCATCATCATAATCATTATCATCGCGTATTTGAACTTGAATACTTGACATATACGTTTATTTATACATGACTTTATGAATGGTTCACATTTATTATTCATCGTTTACGACGCACACGGACAGAAAATCAATCAATTTCGATCTTTAGATGCGCGCGATTATTGATCACGTATCTCTTGAAGTTGAGTTTGAAACATTTTGCGTATGGTATATACCACTGCGTAAATAAAACATTTAATTCATGGCTATTTTAATTATTATGCTACTATATACTTAATCCGGAAGTATCTATTTAAATTTAGTTCATTTATCAAACTCTTTTATCTTTTAAGAAAGTAAATACGCACATATCAATTTACTATATTTGACCTCCAAATTCTAATCTTATCCCAAAAATGTCAACATGACATCTCTATTAACTATATTGTTCAAATTATAATTACAATAATTATACTCGACTCTAAACTGTAACTCGGTAGATAAATGTAAATGAAAAGATTAATTCGAAGGTGACCAACACGACAAGAGCAATAAGGAAATAAACCGAGCAACATGATAAAAATTGAGATATACAGGGCCACTATATACATACATATATAGAACTAAATGTATGCGGATATTAACTATGGAATGCGCCTAAATGTATGCTAGTCATATCGAAATCGGAGCTCGTAAGGCTTCTGAGCTTCTCAAGTTAGCCCGTATAAAAATAGGATGGGTAAACTGCAGGATTCTGCGCAAACTGATGGTGATAATAAGGTGCTTCGCCTGTTTCGGCTTTGGCCACCTTCAGACTAGTTGCAAAGGGCCCGACAGCAGGAAGGAGGGTATATGCATCCGGTGTGGTGCAAAGGGTCACATTAAGAAAGAATGTCAAGCGGATCCAAAGTGTTTCCTATGCGCTGAACACGGAGTTGCTCACGTGCACGTTATACACATAGGGCTCAGGCGTTTGCCAGATCTTTCGACAGGCTTTTGACCAAGTTAGAAAGAAGAGCGGAAAATAAAATTCCTGCAGGAAAATCTTCACAGAAGCAGGACGGCGGATGCACTGCTATAGACCACATGAGGATAGATGTAGGCACAAATCTGGTAACCATCAGTGAGACATACAGTAACAAGGAGAATCGCGAATGGCACTCCGATAACCTTGGAGTGGCTGCCATCTGGGCACCAAACCCGAGCCTAGTCAAGAGTCATGGTGCCGGATTCGTGTGGGTAAAGTGCGAGGACATTACATATGTGAGCTGCTATACTTTACTCTAAATGAGTCCGGCTTCAATTTTCGGGCGAATAGCGTGACAACGTGCAGAAGACCATAGGCTACGCAGAAACGATAACGGACATCACTCTAGCGTCGGACGTGATAGTCCAGGAGGTGACAGGCTTGATGCCAAAAAGAACGAGCTTACGAAGAAAAACCGCAGCTTACTGGTGGTCTGACGAGATAGCAAATCTCAGGAAACGTTGCCTGCACCTTACACGTTCCGTAACCAGAGCAAGAAAAAGAGAAGGATATGCGGCTCTTTATGAGCATGAGCAGTATAGACTGGCGAGAAGAGCCTTAAAAATAGAAATCAATAAAAGCAAACGTGGTAAATGGGGTGACCTTAAGAGAGACGTCGATATGGAATCCTGGGGACTGGGTTAGAGGATAGTGATGCGCAAGCTGGTCCCAGGCGCCCAGTTCAGTGAAGAAGACCGGGAGAATGTTAAGCATTGTTGACGGCCTATTCCCCACGCATGCTGGCTAAACTCGACAGGTTGCGCAATAAACCGGAGGAACTGCAACAGGCCATTGCCTCACTCCACAGCAGAAAGGCACCTGGACCAGATAGAGTTCCCACGGAGGCGCTGCAGGTGATTACTCGATCACATTCCGGAATGCCTCTTAATATGTACAACCGCTGCCTTGAGGAGGGAGTTTTCCCCAGGGTCTGGTGCTTATCAGCAAAGGAAAAGGAGACCCCAGCAGCGTATAGACCCTTGCGTATGCTTGACACAGCGGGGAAACTACTGGAATGCCTGCTAAAACCGCGGCTCGCTGCCGCGTCCAGGTGGCAGGAGATCTATCAGAGAGGCAGTATGGCTTCAGAAAAGTTCGATCTACAATCGGTGCTGTAGAAGAAGTGGTCAAAACCTTTCAGAAGGCACAACAAGGAAGCCATTTCTCTAAGAGGATAGTTTTGCTAGCGACGCTGGATGTGCTTAATGACTTCAATTCTGCGAGGTAGGCGGACATGCTGGCTGCTCTGAAAAATGTGTTCCATACGCCAGATTATATACTCAGAATGATGCATAGCTACCTAGAAAATACGACATTGCTGTTTGAAACTGCGGATGGCCCATGCAGTAGAAAGATCACGGGAGGCATAGCTCAGGGATCCATTCTAGCTCCCGACTTGTGGAACATCTCATACGATGGCACCCTGAATTTGGAGATGCCCGAAGACACAATCCTGGTGAGGTATGCGGACGAAATTACGGCAGTGATAGTCGCGCGAGACACAGATGGAGCGCACGCAAACTTAATCAAGTAATGCGTAGAACTAGCTCCTGGCTATACGAGCATGGATTAAGTCTTGCAATGAAGAAGACAGAGTTGGTCTTGCTTACGCGGCGACGAATGGCAACATATATCCTGTTCAAAGTGGGAACTATGTAAAACAGCAGTAAAGTTCCTCGGGGTTCGCGTGGACACCAAACTTACCTTTTGGGAACAAATACAGCACGCCTCGGAGAAAGCCACCAAGGTAACACTGGCGCTGAGCAGGCTGATGACGAACAGTAGAGGACCATCGCCTGGAAAACGACGACTTCTGATGTCGATCACAAATTCTATTTTGCTATACGGATGCGAGATATGGGCCGATTCACTCAAGAAAGAGTGGCGTCATAAACAAATGGCTGCGGTGCAGCAACGGTGTGCGCTCATTCTGGTCATCTTATTCTGGTCATCACTGGCGTTATTCCTATATAGATCTGATGGCACAAGAGCGGAAGAGAATATATGAAACGAAGGACAACATCGGAGTGGTAGAAGCAAGGCCTGCCGCAAGAGAACACATCATGCGATGCTGGCAAGAGAGGTGGGAAACAGAGGTCCGAGGAAGATGGACAAGAAGACTGTTCGGAAAACTGGTGGTATGGCTAAATGGAAGATATGTAGAGGTAAATTATTATTTCACCCAATTTCTTACGGCCACGGATATTTCTGCGAAAACCTGCACAAGATGGGGAAGATGGAGGATCCCGCGTGCATCTTCGAGGACTCATTTGTCAAATGTGATAGATGGAAGGCAGAGAGGCAGCAGCTCGGGAGGAAGACCGGTATTGGTATTGGCAACTTAACGGCGGATAATATGGTGCAGACTATGCTCAGCAGTAAGTTGAACTAGGACATTGTTGCAAGTTATGTGAAGAAAATACTGAGCAAGAAGAAATCGGAGATGGACTAACATCCCCAGAGATGAAAGGAAAACCATCGGATGATGATTGACGCTGCAAAAGGAACGGAGCGAAAGAAGAATTAGGAGCCTGTCTTTGACAGAAATCTCAGAAGTTTTGTTTTAGAATTTATAAAATTGGTTATCTCACACCATTAGCTAGTATTAGAATTGAATGCAATGTTTCGTGCTACCTAATACGAACGATTTCGTTTGAACGATTTTCCTTATGTTATTTGTTTTTAAATTGAGAATAATGAAGAATTATGTTCAACAGGAAAACGAACTCATCCTCAAACAATAACATAAACGATTTTTTTGATCATGCAGCTGCGATCACGAAATCCGATTCGAATCGTTCATTTTGTTGTGGTCATGGAGCCTACGCTCAACAAAATGAAAAATTGCACACTGATTGATAACAAAATCTATTTGAATTTAACAAGTCGCGTTACTTCGTTTGTTAGTCAAACTGTCAAAATTTCTGTAAATATCTGTAATTAACGTTAAAATCGTTTTCGTTGCCACGCGACAAGATTAACGCATATGATTATAGTGAAGAGCAAATTCATGCGTACTCATCAATGAATACCGTTTCATACTCGAGACAACCATTTATCAGAAAAGAAGCAATCGTTTTATAGTTACGAGTTACCTTTAACTTTGTTGAATCCATATTTTCATTAACACAACGAGAATCAACTTTTAATTTAAGATCAGCTAGTCCTTCTTTAGTGGCGCATAGAACAAGATCACTACCTAGTTTATGGTTGTATATAATCCATGTAGATTTACCACAACCAGGAACTCCTTGAACATTTGTAATAGTTGGTATCGTGATGTTTTCATTTTTGTACATAATCTGTACCTGTGTGATGTTAAAAAGTTATTGAAGTCTTCACAGAATTTAATCAGATTTTCCCCGTCAAATCCATATTGATGTTTAATAATAGGCTTTTCTATATAATGTTTGGTATGATTGTCGAATACAAATCTATTTACCGACCGCAATGAAGAAGCTGCATAAGGCAATAGGTGGGTATGCTTGTTGTAATATTTATGCACGTGGATTTTTATAAGATTGCTAGAATGCTTCAAATTATTTAAACATTATCAAAACATTATTTAATAAAACAGATGAATCCTTATAGATTGTCGGAGATGCTACTGGAAGATCATCCATATGGGATTAGATTTTAAAAATTTGGAAGGTTCGCCAACGTGAGGACAGAAAACTTTCGTATTGCGGTGTCACATTGAATGGAATATTTAAGATCCATTTGATGTTACGACATGGACAGTTTCAAATATAATCTAAACCCACTTTTAATCGGTTAACTGAACAGTTACTATCCAAAGTGATGGTACTTTACGATGTTGTAAGTAAGACGTTAAGGTGTTAAACGCATATATTAGATCACTGCAATCAGTTTTGGCTTGATTTGTAATCATCATTACAAAATTATCCTCAATTTGATAAACTTTGGTAACAGTGTTTATAGATTTCATGTAGAAATTGCTTAGTTTAGCACTCTTAATCGAAAGAAATTCTTTTATAATGCATTTATCTAATTTATTCAGCATAGCTACACAAATTATGATTGATGATTTAGGTAGATATTTGCCATTAATCCAGGTTGAGATCTGAGGTTCATCATACATAATCTGTTGAGTCGGAGTAAGCTTTAAAAAGTCATACCCATGTGAGTAGTCTTCAAAGTAATCACTCTCAAAGCCACTCTTTTGCAACTTAGATATTAAAGATGAGATGAATGATTTAGTTTTGGTAGGAGTTGACCTAACATCATCCACAGTCTGCGTTTCACAATGTTGAAATTCAAAAATTTTTGACAGCCTAAAAATGCAGCAAGCCTCCATTTGTGTCATAGATTAAAAATCAGCTGTTACTTTTGAGGGAACAAATCTAACTTCTTCAGCAGTCAATGCTTGGAACTGTTGAAGTTTATGAATTTCAATCATTCTCGGTATCTTGGTGAGATTTTCAAGGCATGAAAAGTACATCAAACTACCATTTACGCCATCGACTACATCAACGGTTTAGAGGTCATACGATTATTACATGCAGCTAAAACGGTATTTCTGTTTAATTTAGTTAAGTTTCCGGATTGGTGACCCTGGTATTCCAAAAAAAAAGTTTTTTGTTGTGTAAAATTAAACTCCGCTGGCCAGGATTTTGAATTCAACACTGTAGAAAACGATTCATCATCTATACTGAGGCGATATGATACATAGTGGCCTCCATTCATGGCTTTAGGAATCATTCTAAAAGCATTTACATTCGTTAGATGGAATTTGTTTTTGATGAATTCCTTGAACTGTAAATCGGTGTTTATATAGCAACCGGTTCCATTGTTAACGCCCCATCGGTGTTTGGTGTTTTAATTGTTTGGGGTGCGGTATCTGTTGTTTTCCTATAGGTTCAATATTTAGGTGTAACTTTTTAAATTGAAACCTAGT
Organism: Tipula unca; assembly: GCA_951394425.1. NCBI lineage: Eukaryota > Metazoa > Arthropoda > Insecta > Diptera > Tipulidae > Tipula > Tipula unca. The sequence goes on from OX596380.1 coordinate 204,607,326, forward strand.
TACACGTCGTTCCGTGGATGGATCAGGTACTTCTTTTTCTGTGGGTGGACTTGGAGTGGCATTCGATATTTTATTAGTTAAAGCGGCCATTTTCATTATCAAATCCTTTAAGTTCACGTCACAGGAATAATGTGCCACACTGTTACACATAATCCCCTTACATATGAAAAAATTGTCAATTACGCCTTCCGCATTGCATATATGCAACAGCATTTTTTTTGGGGGCATTATGCCTCAGAGGGAGCAAGGCCTGTTTTACTGCGGCGCATATATCAAACTAATTTATTGATTTTTTTCTCAAAATGTGTTAGTTTTATTCAAACAATCAAACCTGTATACAACATACTCTTATATAACGCTAAACCAGATAGCAGCGGCACGTCGTTATACAGGCATTTAAATGCGAATTATATCTTGAAGAGCGCAAACACACATTTCTTTAGAAATTAATTTCATTAAAAAAATTTCACTTTCTATACGATTTAAGCTTTGTGATAAACGTCTTAGCTGTATACAAAAAGATATTCTCATTCTCTTACAAAACAAACTAATAATAGTTAAACAAATAATAAAATGAAATTGAAAAGGTTGATAAACTTTATGCAACAACAATAAACGTTAAATTGAAAATTGGACACTCGAAACGATTTTTGTATTCAAATGTTTAGTATTTAGCGGTCGATTAAGTGTAATTTATATGACAGTTGCGATACAAATTTGTAAACAATCAATAATTTTTTTCTAAGAAAGTTATCGATACATTTATGAGTATATGTATGTATATATACATAAATATACAGGATGATACTGCAATACGAACGATACATATACACCTTCTAAAAGGTATATTGAACTTTTGATTTAAAACTAAATCGAATCGAATCGAACCGAATACATACGGTGACGATGATGCGTTGATGGTTGGAAAGTTATTTTGGTTTTCTTTCATAACCACATTAATTAATAGTGCGCGGCTATATACTGCTGTATATATATACTTACATACATAAATACTCTATACTCTCTATAGTTATACCGATTTTGTTTTGAACTTTCGCTTTTATTTATTGTCGACGTACGACGTGTCGTCGACCAAATCAAAATCGAACGAAAGTTAAATGACCGACGGGTATTTTTCTATTTTATGGTTTTGTTTATGTATGTGTGTGCGTGCGTGTGTATAAAAGATGATGACTATATTATTTAAACTGATTGCTGAAGAGGTTGTTAGTCTTGTTGACGGTTGGTGCAAAGTGTGTAAAATGATATTTTAAAATTAAATCGTCGTGGAATGTTGGTTCGTCTCGAAAACCTAAACTCTAAACCATATTATGAGAATTCAAGAGAAATATTATTTTTTTCAAAGTACATTTTTCAATCGTTTGTTTTGTTTTCATCTTGGAAAATTTTTATTGTACGTACTCGTATAAATGAAATCAAACATTTATAATAATGTGCTTAGAAAATGAATCTTAGGTCCATTGCTCTTTAAATTTTTTTTTTTTTTAATGAATTGTTTACTGTTATTAAATATGTATATTACGAATGTGAGGAGTTGAATGGCTGGCGGTTTTGAATGAAATGTATCAGTTCATTGTAATTTGGTTAGTTTGTATCTACTAAGTATACTGACTGGTATATATACAGTGAAAGAGAGACGTTGCTTAAAGCCGATTTATATACTGTAACAATTGGATTGTTACAATTCACCCCGATGTTGCATCGGGGTGAATTGTTGCAGAAACGTTTGATGAACAAGTATCACTTTTGTCGTAAATGGCTAGATTATTAAGAGCTGCAAATCTAACCATAAATGTCTAAAAAAAGTAAATTTGTCCTGATGGAGACGAAATACCTCGGTGAGGGATGCCTCAGAGTAGACCCTGAAAGGGTTCGAGCCATAGACGAATATACCATTCAAAAAACCGTTAAACAAATACGAAGGTTTCTGGGAATAACGGGGTGGTACCGCCGCTTCATACCAAATTATTCAGGTATTGAACCACCAATTACCGACTTATTAAAAAATGGATCAAAGCAAACAATTGAAACATGGAATGATTGTGCTCATGATTCGTTTGAAAAACTAAAAAGAACTCTAGTCTGCGCCCCAATATTGATAAATTCGGATTTCTCCCAACATTTTTATAAACAATGCGATGCGTCTACAACAGGAATTGGAAGTTTCTTTTAAAATAGTTTGATTTTAAAATAGAATACTGGAAGGGATCGTTGGTGATTGAGTTTTCTATCTAGATTTAGGTTCAGATGCATTTAATGACTCTGAGTATACAGATAGAATAAAAGCAATCCAAGAAAATGTATTAACCCCACGTAGCAGCAAAGTCGTAAATGGAAAAATATACGTTCAGGTAGGACAAGAATCCGAAACGAATATACCAGCCTGGAAGCTTTTAGTGCCTGAATCGCTAACAACTTCACTTATCGAACGGGCTTATAATCCTTCATCAGCCGCACATCAAGGGATTGCAAAAACAATCGAACTACTTTTGGCCTGCCATGGTTCCCCAAATTAAACATTTGATTAACAATTGTGGTATCTGTAAAAGTAGCAAAGCTGTAAATTTTTTCAACTACACCTGAAATGGGAAAACAAATTGAGGTTATACGACGTTTTCAGAGACTGTTTATAGACTTTCTCGGTCCCTATCCAAGAACCAAGAATGGATATACATATTTATTTATTGTCCTGGATCAATATAACCGCTTTCCTCCTTTATATTAGGTGTGTTCCAATGGCATGAGTAAACTACTCACAAGTACTTGTGAGTAGATGTTCAATGGAACGCTATTTGGAAATAGCAATGGATAAACAATGGAAATACCATTTGAGTATGAGTAGATGCGAGTAGACACAAGTACTTTTGAGTAGTTTACTCATGCCATTGGAACACACCAATTCTTTTCGGTCGGCGTCTGCCTGCAAGGTAGTTGAGTGTATGGAAAATAAAATATTCCATCTGTTCGGAGTACCTGAAACTATACTCTCAGATAAGACTACGGTACATTTGGCAACCGGCTTCTCACCACACTACCTCGTTTTCGGGCAGCACAAAATTTACCATGGGTCAACGTATTCACTATTGAGAGACCTCAACTGTCTTGGCGATAACCATAAGTATGTTACGAACAATGCCGATCGGTTGTCTTTAGCTCAACAGGTTGTGCTGAGCCATTTAAAAAAAGCACATGAGCAAAACAAATCAAGATATAACCTTCGAGCAAGACCAAGGACTTTTATTCCAGGACAAAACGTTTTTATCCGAAACTTCCACCAGAGCAACGCTTCGAAACAATTTTCCGGAAAATTAGCGCAGAAGTTCATACCTGCTATAATAGAAAGGAAAATTGGAAATGATTCTTATGAGGTTATCAACGAATCTGGAAAGCCACTAGGAATATACCATGCGCGAAAGACATTCGATAGGTTTGAAACAATTCATATTTGTTGATCAAATTTGATCGCCAAAATCAATAGGTTTAGTTCGGTAGCTTAACTTTTGATATCAAAACAAAGACTATGCCCGGCGTTGAGACTCATCTCATGGGCGTGGGTCTTCCCCACGAGTGTTACAATTGGATTGTTAAAAATTCTTTGATCAACATTTTGTTTTAATGGTGTGGGTTGATGATAAGTAATTATGTTTATTCATAATTAATTGTGATTTGACTGGCAACTTGTCCACTTAAAAATTCAAGTGCTAAATTTATTAAAATTGTGCTGTGGCCAAATAATAATAAATCAAAATAGCAAACATGAAGCTTAACTTAATTAAAATTAAAAAACCAAGGAGAACCCGCGGATTGTAACCCGATAGCCACTTGCACGGATAACTGTGAATACAAAAAAATGTAAGTGTTAAATCCATTATGGCCGGGGATCGGTCAATAGAGAACATTACCGCACCATAATCAATGATTTTTTGTTTGAAAATATGGATGATATTGATCCGGATGAGATGTGGTTTCAACAGGATGGTTGTACGTGGCATGCGGTGACCACAACCATCGACTTATTAAAATCAAAATTTGGTAATAAGTTGATTTCGAGAAATGAACGTGTCAATTGGCCTCCAACGTCGTGCGATTTGAAACCTATCGATCATTTTCTGTGGGGCTACGTAACGTCACTGGTTTCTACTGATAAACCAGCAACAATTGACGTTATTCGTGACATATGGCCAGCAGTGCTCGAAAAAGTGGCCCAAAATTGGATCTCCAGAATGAAATCATTTTCAAATATTAATGCCATGTATTGATCATTCGAATAAAAGAAATTTTTGATTACAATTTAATTTTTTGGGTTTTTTTTTACAATTTCAAGTTCGATCGGGCTTAAAAAAACACCCTTTATATTCCTTTAAATGACAACAAATAAAACAACTCCTTTCAACATAACATTTACATGCTTACCTCTTAAAATCGAATCAGAGTATCCAAAAATGATAAATGACATAAATATGTTAAGAAATACGTTTTCCATTCTTACACCAAACCAATTTTCGTTTGCCTTCAAACAAAAAAAAATTCTATACAATAAGGTTATATCATATTCATTCATATGATATCAGCAAATTTCGTACAATACATGCGTATGTATGTATATATATGTAAAATACTAGGCCAAGGATATGAAAATAATTTTAATATTCGACACCAATCACAATTCAACATCATATCACAGAAATTAACCCACGTCTCAAATTCAATTACCCACCGAAAATATTCGTATCGAAATGGGTTCAACGTGATTCTTATAACAATGGCGATGATGATTACGTATCGTATATAAAAACCAAAATTAGATCAAACCTAACAACACCTCAAACAATACAAAAGTAAAATTACAGTGAAAATGAAAGCTACAACAATAATACATATCTCAAACGTACAAATTTATTTTTTAAGATGAATGAACTTTCATGGACAAACTACAAAAAAAAAAAAAAAAAAAAGAAAGAAAACAAATAAAGTATAACATAAATTCCAAGACACACGTTAATAAATATATACGACGATGATGATTATCATCACACCATCGTCATTACATTGGTGTAATTATCATCGCCATCAACACAACAACATCATCATCAAAAACAGAGAAAGTATATTTTATAAAGTACAACAACAACATAAATAATTATGATGGCGTTCACCTTTAAAAAAAAATATTTCCAAGACTCTACATCAGTTCACTAGTGTGTCCGCATATTCCAAGTGCTTTGACCGCGAGTGCGCACTTTCTAAAAAATGTATGTATGTATGTAAGCATTATATCTTCCTCTTAACTATATATGTATATGCACATACTTCTCTAATTTTGCGCAATTTTTACGCACATATACTCAAATAGTTTTGCCGTTTAATTTAATTTTCAATTAAAATTAGATTACTTTCTCTAAAAAAAAGTTAAAAATCAGTCGACAAAATAAAATTAAAAAGTGAAAATAGCTATATACTTCTTTAACCGTTAAAAGTAGGTTAGAAGTAATATGCATTTAAAAGAAACACAACCAACAACAACAAAATGGATACACTATCACTTTCTTTTGAGTTTTGTGTATAAAGTAATGTGTGTAAAGAGTGAAATTAGACAGTTTGTTGTGTGTTCGACATGCAATATAACACTGTTTACATATGTACATATGAATACGCCTTTTTGCTAAACGCAAGCAGGTTCGCCGCATTTCCATTTCGTGCTCAAGTAAAAGGGAAAAACAGTGTGCAAAAACATTGACAGGAACTTCATAAATTGAATTTAACAAAAAAAAAAATTTCACTTGATCTCATTTCGAATTTTTTTTAGTTTTCGTTTTTATCTCAATAAAAATCTAAAAAACATTTTTTTTATAAAATTATTTCAAAATGTCATTTTCATTATAAACAATATCTATTGTTTTATACATATACATATTTTAAAAAAAAAGCTTTTCAGGTTAATTTTCTAACCAAACAGCAAAAAAACTGTTTGTTTTTATTTTGTACAACAAATTACACGATTCATATTGCAACAACAATAGCGCATAGTACTCCAGTAAAAAGTGTTTAGAATACTTTCACTGGCCTCGTTTTCGTTTTCATTTTGTATCTGCCGTTTTTGTTGTTGTTATTGTTGTTGTTGTTGTTGTCAATATTTGTTAATCATACATTTTTCATTCGATTTTTTATTGTTGTTATTTTTTATAACATTTTTAAATTAAAAAAAAAAAAATAATAAGATTGGTAGAAGATTAAATGAAGTAAAGAAAAGCACGAGATATATGTATGTATACCCACCCAATGTATATACATATCCATATACATATGAATGTATGATGGTCAATGAACTGCGGTAAATATGTACTATGGAGAAATAACTTTCATCTTCATGTGATTGTTTATTAATTGAACCATTATGGGAGAAATTATAATTTATTTCGTTTTTTGGCGTTACATACTTAGTAGCAGTCTTGACATTTTGAAAGAATATATGTGTGAGAATTGTACGTTGCTAGAGTTTCGGTCGGTTAACAATCTTGTCGGATACTTTCTCCACGATTACGTGTGCAACATTGTGTTCAGGGACAACAACTTAATGTCAACAACTTATGATTATTAAAATGCGGTATTTTGTAAAAGGGCGATTTATTTAAGCCGTAGGAAGATATGAAAGAACAGTGGCACTATTCTGGCGTTCCCGGGGAATTGGGGAAAAATATTGCGATAATTCCCAACTACAATTACAGCTTTTCATTCCATATTTCCCAAAAGCGTATTCTAACTAATTTGGGAATAATTTTCCTTTCAAGAAATATTAGTTTAAGTGTTCGCCACCAAATTAGTCAATACTTTGACAATTGAACAACAACAAATTTTGGTGACAAGCAAAATAAATTTTATTACATTTGTAATTTGCATATTAATCAGACTAAGTTTTTTTGTATTACACGCAAAATTAAATTGTTGATTGAGATTATTTGTGAATTGGTGGAAAATATAATACAGCAAACCCATTCGAAATTCCCGAAACGGAATTTATTAATATATATATATATATATATATATAGGATGCCCCAGCAATATAAATATATAATTAATGAATTATTACAATATAATGTTTACTTTTTGCAGGAGATAACGGCTATCCGCTTCAGCCCTGGCTAATGACGCCTATACAAAATCCAACCACTGAAGGTGATCGTACAACTGTAAACATAGGAGTGCTTAATTCCAGATTCAGATGTATTCAGCAAAGAACAGATGTCTTAAATATTCCCCATATAAAATAGGGCTTATTGACCATACATGTGCCACTTTGCACAACTTTATAAAATACAATAATTTTGCGGTTGATCATGATCTATCTCAAGGAGAAGAAGCAGGAATCAGTATATGGAGACATATTTCAAATTTTAATAGATGAGCGATTGTTGGTAGTGGGTCGGGCAGTGGGAACATCAATTGTTCAAAACTATTTTTCTAATTAAATTAAATAAATTATTAATTGATAAACCTTTTTTCTAAAATCTCGTTTTTTTTCCGCAATCTCGTTTCTTTTTTCAGCTGTACCACCTCTTTCCTGTGCTTCTGGTATCCTTTTAAGGTAGTTAACCTTATTTTTTTCTGTAAAATTCGCCACTTTTATTAAATTGTCCCGTGTATAACCTGAAAGAAAATGCTGTAATATGTATGCCTTCTTCCATTTAAGTATGGATAAATGAACCTCTAACGCGTTTCGTACGTGTCGCCCTCACGGTGTCCAAAACATTTGCCAATGTATTCATATTTGTGGTATTCGAGTTTTCTAGATGGGTTGAAATGGGACTGTTTGCTGACTCATTGGACTGAAATATATAAACAAACAATAAAAAACAATCAGAGAAAATTATATTAAAAGTCTTATATTACTTCGGTAGGTGTTGACATAAACAAACCTCCTTCTGTATTTGCGTTACCGGCACATGATTCTGGAGAAATTATATTTAATATTCTCTGGTCGATGGCATTTAATTCCACCGGCCTTCTGGAGTTCGACTCTAAACCTAAACCCGTCCGATTGACAAACTCTTTGAGTTCATTCCACGAAGTTCGGGCGTATTTTCTTAAATTAATTGATAAAAATCCAATTCCATATATTTTTTTGTCACTTCTTCCCAGCATTCTTTGTTGGTTTTCCTTCCATCTATTCCTTGAAACCTGTGGATAACAAAGTAAATGCTTTGATAATTAATATATGAGGCACAAAAGCTGTATTATTGTAATCAAATGACCTATCATTAGCCAAATCCGAATTAATTAATTAATTAATTGATTTCTTTTTGCTCCTTGGTGACATTTTTACCTTAAAATTATATAAATTTTAACTCAACTTAACTTTGTCTCGTTAACATTATCCTGTGACTTACTCTGTTTGTATTTGCTGTTATTAAAAATTTGAATTTAATTTTTAATTTTTAACGTAACTAGTACTGACATTAATCGTAAACTATTAATAATTCTAAAATTCCCCATAAATTGAGCATAAATTCCAAACTACTATAAAAACCGAAAAAAATTCCAATTCTCAATTCCCCGGGACAGCCAGAATAGTGCCACAGGCTCAAATTAAATCAGGAACTACATACCATAAGCATAACTTTGTAAATATATGTTGATACCAACCAAAGGGCTTAATTAAAGAAAGTTTGTGCACTAAACGTTCGGCTTGGACTAAATTTTGTTATATAATGGATAAAGTCAAGCACATGTTGTTCAAGCTCCCTATGAGATTCTACATAATTTCTGATCTGACTTTGCCAGCAATATTATTCCATTTAGAACGCATATTTTCGGCCATCTTATCGCATCCGCTATTCTTCTTCTTCATATCCATAAAGTGTCTTTTTAGAGTAGTGTAAACTAGCTTATTCAGGCCAAAACATTCCATTCATTGCAATGAATTATCACGATAATGTTCTGATATTTGAACTACTAGATGAGAATTAGGCTTTTCCTTAATCGATTCTGATGAAATCCGACATGTTGGGATTATAAATTAATTTTTGGATGAAGTTCTAGAATATTATTAACTATGGGGAATAAATAATTATTTTTGTATCGTATTGTGGAATATGGCCAACTGGAATGAAACTAGGTTATTTCTGTGAAACTATCCTAAGGTCATATTCCAACACGTATCTCAATAATCATGTTAGAATTTTTATTTCAACCGAACATGTCGAATTACATCATAATCGGTTAACGAATAATCGCAAAATTCATTTATAGATCCTGTTTCTATCGAACAGATAAAGTTTCGTCATAATCGGCGGAGAAATGGACTAGCTCTATATAGTTGGCCATATTCAAGAATTGTATTCAAAAAATATTTCTTCCCAGTTTTTTGAAATCGAAAATCACTTAAAAATCGTATTTCCATCCAAAATGAGGAGTTTCATTCCGTTCAAATTAGTCATTTTCCATACCTTTAAAATCTCATTTATATCCAACATATCGAGTTCCATCATAGTGAAGAAATAACCCTGATCCCTGGACCAGTTTCCAGCCAACATGTCAAATTGATAATAATTTAATAATTAATTGCCGAGATGAATTATTATCGCGTTGAATTGATTGCGATGAATTGCTTATAATGAATTTCATACGATAAATTGCTTGCTATAAAACTTTACTGCTGAATCGTGTTAATGAAATATAATTAAAATACTGTTCTGTAGCCATTCGTTTATATACACATTCGACGCTACTGTGGAGAATGTCACAAAGAACTGGCAAAGAGCGCATTGTCACTATTTTTGGCAAGATATAAATTTTGACCTGCTAACCTGTTTCAAATCCATTTTCACGCACCATTTGTCATCCATCAAAACAAATAAATTTTGTGAAAACTTGGTCATAGAGCAGTCTGGCTGGTATTGGGGCAAAGTTTTGTTTTTCTGAACGATTTGATTTATTAATAACTCAGCAGCTCATATAGCCTTCCTGAACTCGAATTCGTCTTATCGTCAGAGATCTTCGAATTAATTTTAATGTAAGTTTCCTGTACAATTTTTTACCATTATTGTGCAGTTTTTTCCGATTTACGCTGAAATCATCTTTATATTTATAAAGAAATTTGGTCACCGTAGTTTCGAACTAATTCACAAAAAAGGAATTTGTTACATTATTGACGTTATCGTGTCTACAGCGTAGAAAATTATAGATGACGCGTAAACGTCCATCCATGATTGTGCTAGGCCAAACCTTAATACATATTATATTGAAATTTTACTTAGCTTAAAAAAAATATGCTGAAAACTTACCAAAATACAGGATTTTGTGGCCATGGCTATTATAGCACATACACCTTGGTCTTTAGACTATTTCACGTAACAGAAAAATGTATTCTTGTTTCAAAAATTTTAAAAAGATTCATTTCAGTTAACGCCACATGTTTGTAACTGGATTTAGAAAAAAAACAAAATGGAACATCGATAAATTTAAATAGAATACTAGATTAAAAAATTTGAATTTTGTCTTAAAAGTAACGGGTATTCCAGATATTTGAAAAGTCAATCAACACAGTTCCATTCATTATTATATTGTTTGTGTTGTATGACTCTCTATCTTTTTAAACAAAAGGTTCAGCAAAACATGCTGAAAACAAATGTTGGTAGACCTAATTGGCCTTAAAATTGATTGTTTACACGAGCAGAACACGTTTTGTTCAATTCTGTGAAACAAATCTTGATATTGATCAAACCAAATTTTATCAAATTAAATTATAATTTGGATCAAATGTAAGTAAACCTGCTCGGAAGTTTGGAAATTCAATGATATATTTTGCACAAACTTATACGATAAAATATAGATTAATACTACACTTGACAGACAGTGTAGCCAGTTTATTGAAACACAAATTAGTAAGCATTGATGTCCAACTTAATCTAATAACCAAAAAACAAAATCCTGTAAATTACCTTTGCCCGATGTTGCATGAAACATATATGATTAAATTGTCATTTTTTTTAGTTCGCAATATTTTTTTTGTTTCATGTGAGAACACGAAAACGAGACACAAATAATAAAATAATAGTAATAAAATACTATAGGTAGTTTTAGTTAGTAAACATAAAATCGTAAATAAAATGAAATTAAGAGTGCGTTGGCCTCATTTCATTCCGTGTTGTAAAATAAGAAATAGTAATTTCGAAATGGAAACGAAAGTTTTTATTTTGTATGAATGTATGAGTTTTTTTTTTTTTTTAAATGAAATCGAAAATTAGAAACAATAAATAGACAATATGAGGCTAAATTTTTTTATATGGCGGATGGATTATAACTATTGATTTTTGATGGGTATTATTAATAAAACAAAAAAATTACTTTCTATTGAATGTCAAAAAAGGAATTATATACAAATATAGCGATAAAAATTTCTAGGTCAAAAATTGCAACACTGTGTAAAAAAGACAAAATTAATAAGACCGAGCGGCGCCGAAATAATCCGAACTATTATAATATATGAAATCAAAAGTGATTTTCACATTACACAAAATACGTCCAAAAAAAAACAAACGTAAATTACATATTGGAAAACAAACCGACAAAAACACGAAAATTTCACCATGACGACGATATTATATTTTTCTTTTGTTAACGATCGATTTTTATTGGTTACTGACCTCTGGATTTGACATACTTTTTTCGATCAATTAAGCGCGCGCTGCTTTTTATTTTATTTATTTTTCGTGTATGCGTGTCGAAATTATGTTTTTTGTTTTGTTTTATTTAAAATTTTCTTTTTTTTTTGTATTTGTTTCTCTTTTCGCTGTTTCGTTAATAATACAATTGTAAAAGAAAATAGTCTTTTGTTATTACTTTTACTTTTATTTTGAAAGTGGATTCATGTATTTATTCATTATTGGTAAGCATGGTGTGCCCTTCAAATATATATATTTTTTACACATTGTACATCTGTCAAACTAATTGTATTGTTTGTGGCGGTCCCATTTTATTTTGTTTGCATGAGGCAACCCCAATTGATATACAAATAAATTTGCAAACAAAAACATAAATTTATTATAACGATCACTCGTTGTTCTGAGTATGTATATGTTTGAGTGTACACTGTAATCAGGGCAAACATGTGGTTTGTTTTTTCGATTTCAACAGAGGTTTTTTTTTGTAATTTGCGCAAAATATGTTTGTTTTGATTTTCAAATACAAAAATAAACAAAAACACGCGACTATAAATATTAAAATAACTGGGAATAGAAAAACAACACTCAACGTCATATTTAGTTTGTGTTTCAAGGATTTTCCGGTTTTTTATATAATACAAATTTTAAGGTAAGGGGGGAAATTAATTTGATTAACCTAATTTTGTGTCTCATGGCGAAATTTGTCATATTTTTAATGTGTGTGTTTGTAAGATCATTCAGACATATGTCCGATTTAGATGTAGAAAAATGCTTGCCAGGCAAAATTTTGCAGGCAAAAGCGAGCTACACACAATACAAAAAAAATCCATTAGTTAAACTGAGAAAGAGTATGTAAACAAAAATGGCGATGCTATAATAAAACATAACCTCAATAACATTTAATTATTTTGAAATGGATAATTATATTATTATTTATTAAAATATACATCTTCATTAGCCAAACAAAAGAACAAAACTCCGCTGTAATAAAGAAATTTAGCAAATAGAAAGTGGTGGTTGGTCAAAAATAAAACTCTTTTTATAATTTACACACAAATTAATTAAGCTTAATTTAATTTAAATTCTAGCAAAAATTTTATTATAACATTTATTTTAGGCAGAAATATACGAACTTATTTTATAATTCGATCAATTTTGGTTTGTGTTTAAAATATTCAATGATGCTGATATCAATTCTTGCACTTTAGCACCAACTTTTTGACGATTTTTATTTAATACATTTGATTGTTTTGTTAAATATGATGTGAATGAATCAATTGATTTAATTAAATAATATTCATCGCCATTGGTTGACCACATACGATCATTTAAAGATACTAGCCGAGTAAATGTTTCCAATTTATCTTCCAAATCCTTCAGTAGTACATCATTATGGGCAAATGAACCACCGGTGTCATTACGCATACACATTACTGCGGGAGCCAAGTATTCATATCGTTGGTCCAATTTAATTAGATTGCTATAATATAAACAACATTTTAAGTCCTCACAATAATGTCAAAGTATTAAAAAACACTCACCTTTGCATAAATTATCAAGTACTTTGGCGGCAGCTGAATGTTGTAAATTTCGTTTATGGTATTTCCATAATAAATCAGTCAAAATGAGATTATCGAGATTTTTATCGACCGTCTGTTTCAAATAAGCTCCCAATGACGGCTCGGAAATTCCAAAAAGCCTTCCAAGTAATTGATGCGACAACAACCAATCGTAAACTGAATAATTTAATAATTGATCAGAGGTTTGCAATGCAATTCCACCAATAGGTAAAATATTCTGTGAAATGGTATCTTCTTCAACACCAAGAAACTCATTCAACGTAGTATCCACGCAATTATTTCCTGCATTGACACACGTAGCATTTATATAAGTTTTCTTAAGCATTTGAATGATTTCTTTATAACAATTTACGTGATGTATACGCAATATAACCCTCTTGATCTTCAACTTGTTCATTTTGACGATTATAATGAATTGCCGCATCATTTGGATCTAGCTTTGATGCACAAATCGCACATAATTCAATGACACTTTTATAAAATTCTAAATCAATAAATAGCTTACACAATACAAGCCATTTCTGTTGTTATTTCAAACTTAACTATAAAAATTTGACGTCTATTCGCTGATTGGTTGGATATATATTTTCTAAAAATGTTACCATAAAATATACTCGGGTTGAATATATTTTATGGTAACATTTTCATTATTATGGTAACATTACCGGAAAAAGAAAGACAAAAACGCATGCAAAATTTTGCTTGTTTATATTGCTGTTCTTGTCATTCACACATAAATTGTAATAAACTAGTGTCTTCTTTTTTTGCCGGCCAAACATTTTTCTACATCTAAATCGGACTATAATGTGCCGATTTTATAAATACAATAGCGTACAAAATTATTGTAAACACCTATTTTTACTCAAAATTATGTGTCATAATAAAAATTTAAGTATTTTTAGTCGGCTTATTTAAGCTTAGTGGCAGACGCCGATTCAGAGGAGGGCTAGCCACAGTAAATAATGACAAATAAATGTTCACTGTACAGAGCTGGCGAGCTAATCAGAATTAAACATAATATGAGCAGTGATGGGCATTTATGCGTCATCTATTAATTTCTACGTCGACTTCTCGTCGACAATGACAACAATGTGGACAACGTCGATAATGTAGACAACCTATAGAATGGAATTTATTGAACTATAGTTCAAAACTACAGTGATCTAATTTTTGTAGTGTAAATTTGATACTTTGATGGGACTGTAAAAATTATATGTATAATAGTTTCGGATTTCTGAGTAATATCTGCAAATATCGAGAAGCTGTTAGATGCTTTACCCAACAACAATATATGAATCAATGGGCTTTGCTAAGAAATTGTACAAATCTAAATCTTTCCTAGTGCTATATCTGGAAATGCCAATTTATGATTAAAATCTCGCATATGGCTCGTATTGTTGGGTATCGAGTACCCGGGCACTCTGATTTCCGTTTTTTTTATCGGAATCAAAAAAATAAAGGAATGACCGTGGACAACACAAACATTTCTGATTTGGTGTTTGAATTAACCATATCATTCAAACTTCGAATAGAAAATTTAAATGTTGAGAGAGAAATTAAATCCTACATCAACAGGCAACGAACAGATATTTTTAGTGACGCAAAATATATTTAAAACAATAAAAGTCGTTAGGCGCTTCTCGCTCAGATCTATGTGCGAGCAGTTTGTTTCCTGATTGATTTTAGTTTCATTAACTCATGTAATGTTAAAAATGCGTGTAAATTTCTAGCTTCTTGTGATTTCTTTATGCATAACTTGCGATCTTAATTATGCCTACGAAAGGGTTTCACGGAGTAGAATTTGATTGACAACGCCAAAAATTGATGGGTAACGCTTGTAAAACTCGATGGTAATATATTGTGATGCATTTGTAATTTTATTGACAAGTCTTCAATGTATGCATGAACAAAAAAACATGTGGATGCCGAGTATAGAAAGTTAATTTTTGAAGAAAAATTTATGAATTCGAACTCAAAATTGATTAACCAAAATGTGTCGATCAAGTAACCGCTCATTCCATATGCTGCTGATTTACGGTTGTCGTCGTCAATGAAACGTGTCTATAGAATTAATAAGAGACGGTTACTCCCTGTCAATTGCTAATTTTTTAGAGCTGGTAAAACTAGCAATTGAGAATAATTTAAAATAATAATTCGAAAACCCCATCTGGATGTAATTTATACAAAGTTCTTTTATATTATCTCGTTAAAATCCTTGTTAAAATTTTACGGTTAATTGAATTTTTTATAATCAAAACGCTATGCAAATGATTATTAAACTAATAATTTACATAATTGATCAAAAAATGTTGACCACTATAGTGCTTATAAAAATACGTTTCATTTGATATATCACATGCGATAATCCAAATTAAAAATGTTAATTCGTCATCCGCAGCATCTTTGGTCCCAGCGATTTAATCCAGAAATTTCTTTCCTCTGTTCTATTTCTATAAAACTCTTAAAACTAAAAGTTTCAAACTATTTTTGTATTCTAAATCTTCAAAACAAAAAATTGGTTAGTTTTGTAAAAAATCATCTGGACCAAAGATGCTGAATGGTGCGGATCAAAATTTTTAATTCGAGTTATGTCATGTGACATATCAAATGAAACGTATTTTTATAACCAATCTAGTGTTATACATTTTTTGATCAATTACAAAAAATATTATTTAATATTAATTTGCATAGCGTTTTTATATTTAAAAACTAAATTAAGATTTCGAGGTGGTTTTTAAGAAATTTAAATTATTTGAAATTGACTGTTCTAGTAAATTTGCATTTGTCAGTGAGTGGCATTGTCCTAATATTCCTGAGATATTTGGTGAGCAACGGAAAATTAACCTCCTTGTATACACGTTTGTGTGTTAAAATCATGTAGTGCAGTTAATTAACGCCGTCTTTTATTAAACACAAAAACTAGTCGGTTATTGATGTTGTTTATATTAATAAATGTTGCCAGGTAATCTACGTAATACTTTACGTGCCGACAACCGCGTAGATGACTTGGCGTAGTCTACATCGCCCATCCCTGAATATGAGATATGAATTTTGAATTTAGTTTAATTTATAACTTAACAAATTGATGATTAATTTAACAAATTACTGATTCGGTCATCGATATGACATATTTCACGTAAAGATATGATTTCGTCAAATTAGGTAAGGTTTTTCTTACTGACTCGCTGATTAGCCGAAATAATTTTGGATCTCAATATAGCTATAACATAGTTTAAATTGTGTGCTTGGGCCATTTAAAGTAGTCTTACATCTTATAAAAGAATTTTACAGATTATTTAAACAATGATTTTTAGATTTTTGTATTAAATTCTTCACAATCTGTGATTTAAAAATTAGCGAATTCACATGTATATAAAGTTACCCAGGATTCATCCCACAAAAACGCAATGGCAACACCATAACTATAGCGACACTTTTATATTAACTATATCAGCCCGGGATTAACTATCATCCTGTAATTTTGTCCCATCCCTGGAAAAATATGTCCTAATGTCGCGACAGTTTCATAAAACTATCATCCCAGGAAATCACTATAATCGCGAAACAATCAAGTATGATCATTCGTGTTAACATTTATGTACATCTTTAGAGTTTATTGTATTTATCGCGTTCTTCAATGGAAAAATGTGGAAGTTTACAAGGCAGCGTGGCCGAGTGGTCTAAGGCGCTGGTTTAGGCAACAGTCAGAAATGGAGTGGGTTCGGATCCCACTGCTGTCAGTATTTTTAGTGCAAACCAATACACATATTAAAATAGCATGGCCAAACCTAAATATTCGCTAAAAGTGAGGCTTTAACTACTAATATCTAGTAAAGTTTCTAAAAAATCTATTTAAATTTCATAAAAAAGATATACAAAATTCATAAACTTGTTTTTGAGTCACTTACTATACACCATATCAAAGGTATTCTAGATGTAACTAGAATTATTAACGTTTATCAAGTTATTGATCTCAGATCTGATATGTCAACCTTGATCTATTTATAGAAATTTTGAATGCAGTTCTCTAATTTTTGATTTACTGTCATGAAGGAAATGATTTCTATCTCAAACTCTTCAATTCTAATATTTTTAGTATCGAGAGTATGTAATTATTTCTAGAATCGGCAGCATACAATTTACAAAAAACCTCAAATTCAAATTTTCGTATTAATAAAATTCCAATTGGAAAAATTACTAAATTTAACAGTGTAATTTTTTGTTATTTGTTTTTAGTATGAACTTCACTGTCATACAAAAAAGTATCATAAAAAAATGTAAATCGAACCCAAACAGTAGCCTGGGACTGTTTGATGTTTTTCTTATGTAATCAGGTGAATTTTTTGTGCTGGTGGTGTTTTCTCTAATAGCTCTTCAATAAGTAATTTGCATAATTTGATTATTGGACGCTTGTATGTTCCGTCCTTACATTTAACTGTGGCTGTTCGTACTAAATTGTCTGATCCAATATGGATGTCAAGAACCGGTCCCAATTTCCATCGAGTGGCCGGTTGTTGTTCATCTTTTAATAAAACAAGATCATTTATCATTAAATTTGGTTGAATGGTTGTCCATTTGTTCGTCTGATGGAGTTGATGTAGATATTCTAATGATCACCGTTTCCAGAAATTTTGCACCATTTTCTCTACTACATGCCACCTTGTTCGTAGACTTTTTCCTCGTTGTCGGTGATTGGTAATGCCTTATGAGAGTCCCCGATTAAAAAATGACCTGGTGTCAATTCTGCTAAATTCGAAGCGTCGTTGATGAGTTAGAGGTCGAGAATTAAGCACTGATTCGATTTGAGTGAGTATCCTCGGCCCTGGTTAGTTATTATTTGGATAGGACCCGCATAGCCAATTCCCATTTTTGTAAACGGTCTTCCCGGCCTTACTCTTGATGGTGGTAATCTGCCCAATCATCCAATACTCATTCCTCAGGAGAGCTAACGCTAATTGTGTGACATCGTGCAATGTCTAGTGGTGGGCTTCTTCGATAATTCTTTGCGTGATTACGTTGCTTTTAATGAAAATTATAGGTCGTTTGCTGTCAATATACAAATTGGAATTTTGTAAACGCCCCATCGCGCGTAAGAGCCCCTTGTCATCGAATCCTGGGTTTAATGATGCTAATTTGCTGCCCTTGTGCAGCTTCTTTGATTTTTTTATGCATTCAATATCTTGGCTGAAATCTTACCTTTGGCTTAACTTTAATATTAATGCCTCCGCACGCTGCAATTCTTGTACTGATAGTGACTGTTGATATTTTTTTGCTTACTGTTATCGGTGAATCACAAACAGTATGCAACTATGCGTTTTATCTTGTTGTGTGATGAGATATTGTTAAATACATCTGAGAGAAAGTTAGATTCTTTTATCATGGTCGCTATCACTAATTTCTCTACAAGTTGTAGTAGCAGTGTTACTTCTGTTTTTCTTATAGACCGTCATCTGAGTTGCTAGCCAGGACTGTCTCCTATTGCAATGTTGTAGTTGTTAGGAACTGCGACCCGTGCCACCATAAATTATTATTGATGAGTTGGCTTGGTGTTATACCGCGTGAACCCATGTCCGCTGGGTTATCTTCCGATTTAATGTCTTGCCATGTCGATGTTAATGTCTTCTTAATGACCGAGATTCTGTTTGCTCCGAATGTTTTAAAACTGCTTGGATCGCCTTTCATTCCACTATCACACTGTGCTGGATAGTATGATAATGGAATCGAACCATGCGCATATGTTTTAACGTCCTGAAGTTGTATGATATTTTGGACATGTTTTAATAATTTTGCTAACAATACAGCTGCCTTTAGCTCGAGACGAGGGATTTTTAGCATTTTTTTTGATTCCGCCTTTCCATACTTTATTTCTTTCATCCTGCTTCTACGATATTAAAAAATCACTCGACGTCCACATTATACGCATTTGCGCAATTCTTTGCGCGTTTCTTTGTTTAAGTATGTGTAAAATATTTTTTTATAATGACAAAAATTTGACAACTTGAAGAATAAACAAAATGGCCTTGAAATATTTTATCTTCTTAGTGGTGCGGGAAATCAGTAAAATCAAAAAATATTTTTGATGAAAAAAGAATTAAAGATTTCCCCGCCGCAGTTTGTAGGTGAAGAGGAAGGAAACGAAGAAAGAATCAAGAGCAAAGAATTAAAGTGTCGAACCGCACATTGGAGTGACCCGTGTTTTTGAAGTTAGCAACAGTACGCCTGTTCTGAAGCATCAGCAAATCCGTGCAATTCCTTTTGTCCTTCTGTTCAGGTGTTCAGCCATCTCGGTATTTTTATGTTGGAAATTTCGATTAGCTCGTCCTTGTAGCTGAGCCACTTGTTTTGTATTTTTTTTGGTAACTAGTGATCCCAATTTATTCCGGTCATCCATACTTCCTGCATCATAATTTTGGCCATAATTGTTATTGGTGACACCCACCCTACAAGGTGAAATAACAAATTCTCTGCGTATTCGTTGTGTTAAATTAGTTAATCTATTTTTGACGGCTGGGTCTTGCATACATTGACATTCTCTTCTCTATAACTAGTGATTTCATTTCCATTGGGTGGCAATGGCCAGCTATTTTTTTGTTTGATGTTTTAGGAGTTTTCCATGCTGTTTGCTGTATATCTTTGGCGAGCTTTTCCACCTTGGAAAACCCTTTCTTCCTGTTCTAATGTTTCTTCTGATGAAAGTTGTGTCATAAAACCATCACCCAACTAGTGTGCCGACAAGTCGATCTAATGTGAATATTGCTGCTGTAGCTGAAAGTGTAATTTCAACAGGATGGTGCAACGTGCCAGACAGCAGGCCAAACCATCGATTTATTGAAATAATATTTTAATGAGAACATCATATCAAGAAAGGGACCCGTGAAATGGCCTCCAAGATCTTGTGATCTGACGCCGTTAGATTACTTTTGATGGGGGTATCTGAAATCACTTGTTTATATCGATAAACCACAATCGATTCCTGCATTAGAAGCGAACAAAACACTTGTAATTTACGGAATCTCGGCTGAAATGCTCGAAAATTGGACCCATAGAATGGATGATCTAAGAGCCAGTCGCGGACAACATTTAAAATAAATTATTTTCAAACATTAAATGTCATAAACCGAACTTACGTCACTAAATTGATTTTAATGCGTTTTATTTCAAAAAAAACTTCCAGAAGCTCTTATTGGACCACCCGTTATAAATCCGAACCCCCAATCCATCCTACGTATTTGTTTTTGCTGCTATATTGCTGTCTTTCAGATTTCCAAAATAAAAGGCTCATTTTAAATCCGCAATTGCATGACATCTGTATTCATTTTATATAAACCATTTTGTTTCTAATGTACTGCTGCCCCCGTTCCTTACCCTAGAAACAGTAACAAAAAAAAATGTATTTCATTTTTTGTATGTTCACATTTTAATTCAGCACAATAGAAAGTGAAATGAAAAAGAAGAACGGTCACTCAAAGCTAAAAAGAGATATGTAAAACAAAATACGTTTTGTGTTAAGATTACCAAACAATTTCGATGCTAAAATCTCAATACGCATACTCAATATGCATAATTCTAGGTCACGGTTTCTGTTCTACTTAATTTTTGTTTTATTAAAGTCTAATTAAATATCACAATTCTTTGTCTTCTTCTGGTTTATATTTAAATTATTAAAAAGGTTCCAAAAGTCTGTCAAAAGAAAAAGAATACATAAAGTAAAAACAAAACAAAAATTGAGAAATTCTAGCAATGACCTACATTTTTTGTTTTATTTTATTTATTTCTTTTAATGCTTTTTATTATTATTACTTTACATATATGCTTGTCTCTTTTTAACGTGTGTACAGCTTAAAATTTTTATATGTTAATTTTTACAATACAACAATTTTTTTTATTTTTTTTTTAAATTTAATTACACATTTTATATTATGTTTTTGTATTTATCTTTTCATGTGTGTATGTACTATGTACATATGAATATGTGGGGATGGATGTATGTTGAAATGGGCAAAAGAGGTCGTTGGCACTATTTTATTTTGTTCAACAACTTTATAGTAAATTTTGTGTGTACAGTGGACATAGTAAAAAACAAAAAAGAAATGAAAGAAACAGAAAATAACAACAATATATAACAATAAGAGATGAAAGAGATTTAATGGCTGGTTATTAACAAAAGCTTTATGTAAAAGTGTTGGAATATAAGAAACACAAAACAAATGAATAAAAATGGTGGTGGTGGTAAATTTTCCGGATTAGAGAAATCGAGAGTTAATTTTTAAATTCAAAGAAGTTTAATAATTTCTTACTTCTTTTATTTTTTCGTTGTTTTACAGTAGAAAGTGGAAGTGATTGTATGTACATTGTGCATATTATAAGTACATAAATGAATATTAATTTGTGTTATGGTTTTATGGTTTTGTTACCATTTTTTGCAGAGAGGACGAGGTCATAAAAACTTACTAAGAAATAAAGTTTAAATAATATATAAATGTATCAAACTTTATTAAGTCTAACTCTAAGCCGAGCACTAGTGAATATTCGCGACCACCATTTTAAATAGACTTCAAACATTTTATCCCAATTTCCAGTTCAATTCAAGAAATCGAGGTTCAACGTCTATATGTACAGCGCGATATATACAAGTTGTCAGCATTAATTCTCAGTCAAACTTATAGGATAAATATTAACTAAAATTTAATTCACATAAATCAAATTCGAAATCACAACATAAAATAAATTTTAAATTAGAAAGTAAATTTTAGGTTATATTCTAAGCAGATTTTTTTAAATTATGTACTCTATATTCTGAATTTTAGATAGATTTGTTAATTTCTAAATTCAAACAATTGTATCATAACGATTAGAATTTGAAACTTAATTGGGGATTAGAAAAATATTTAGGAAATGAATGTGTGAAGTTGTTACGGAATACTTTTGACGATTGTAAAAGTAGGCTAAGCTCCTCTCGCGGAAAAAATGATTATTTAAAAGAACGATCCATTTGAAGTTTGTGTTGTTGTTTTTGTATTCGAAATTAAGTGGCGGTGAGTTTTTAAACGTCAATGGATAGATAGTTTTATTTTAGAAAAATTCCACTACGTGGAATCCGTGATGCTCCAATCGTCAATCCCAGAAATATTAAAAATGTTTATCAGGCAATACTATTTCCATCCCATGTCATCATTTTGAAAGTTTAAGAAACTTTAAATCAATTTTCAAAAATATGGAAAAAACAAGCACGACTACTCGAATCGAAAGGCAAAGCCAACTTTTTGAGGTAAATTTATCAACATTTGAATAGATACTGTCAAATCTTTCGAGACGATAAATTTCAATGTACATAGTTTGTCAAATTATGAAATAAGTTTGTTTAATTCCGAATTTTAAGCGGAATATCAAATTATACGTCATTCGGAACGCTGAATTTCGATGCAGGTATTTCAATTACGAACTTTTGAATTTTGACAATATTTTTTAAAAACTTTTAACAATTTATTCATTTTTACAAATATCTATTTGTTTATATTGGTATAAAAATAACGCCTTAATTGGCTATTATGGTATAAAAAGAACGCCCTAATTTTTATATATTTTTATTTTTGTTAGGCATACGATATGACTAAAATTTGATTTAAGTATTTCAGTTTTCACAAAAATTCAATTTCCGTTTACAAAATTCTCTACGTGTCGTTTATTCTAACTGTATGAAACCAAATAAAGCTGTTTTGCTTCATTTCACTATAAACTATAAGGGGCCGCATTACCGGTAAACGATTAGCCGGTTTTATCGTCCAATTTGGTTTACCAAAAGACCGGTAAAAAAATTAGAATTTACCGGTAAATACAGTAATTTTTGAAAATGGAGAAAACCAAAAGAAATTGTTTGGAAATTCACACATTTCTGACGAAAAATATGGTTTTGTTCTTAAATAATTAAACACACACATCAGATGATCAACCCATTAACCAACAAGATATTTCGTACCGATGTGACAATATGGATTCAAATATTCAAACAGTCGGCAAAGAGTAACCACCGGTTTGCGACCAAAAATGATAAAATACATCAGAAAAATGTCACAGAAGAGTTTGGAATAGAACTCGTATTAATCCTAGATTGCAATACGGATTGCCTGAGGACTATAAGATATTTGTATAGAAAATAAAATTCGTATTTGATAAAATATGGTATCCGAATTTCTACCGATGAATCTATAGCCGTGGGATAATTTAGTTCGAATGATTTCATTTTACTGAATATTGATCTTGCGATCGAGCTTATGTTACGGATGAGAACTGTTCAGTAAAATTAGCATGATTGGGCCCCAGGGCCCGTTTTACTGTAGGGCCCAGATATCAACTTAATTTATTAAGTTTTCTTCTACGTGCATACGAAATGAGCATATACATACTACATACGTCGAAAATCGTTTGTAATTGGGTTAGCTGTGAGATGGTGATATATATATAATCGTGATTCGAAATCAAATCGGACGTTTTCAATTCTGAATTTGAACTCAAAATATTAACTCGGTTAAAAGCTTTTAAAAATTTAAATTAAATTTTGAAAATATATTCGAAAAATCTCGAAAGTTATTTTCATGTTTACGAGTCTGGAGTTCATGTTTACGAGTCTCTGGTTACGAGTCTCGATAAAATTTAAAATTCGATTTCTTCAATTCAGAGTATTCATGAAAATCTCCAATATAACATAAGGGTGGACATTTTTTTTAATTCTAGAGCATTTTTCCAATTTTTGCAAAATTCAAAATTCACAAATTTATAGAAAGTTATAGTGAAATTTTGAATCGATGTTAAGATGATGTTCCGATATCGGAATATCTCTCGAATTATAAAAAATGTAAACAAAATTTTGAAGATTTTTAGTACTTTTTTAAAAATTACAATAATTTTTAGAAATTTTCAAAATCCGTAAATTATAAAATTTATAAAATTCCTCCAAATTTAAAAAAAAAATTTTATTCTAAACTTCTATTTTAAGTAACTTTTTTAAATAATTTTTAAAAATTTTTTAGAGGAAGCCATTGTTATGATGGTTACTATATGCCAAATCCAATGCCAAGTTTGTTAGGCTAGGTGCTGAAATTAAATATCTTTTTCCAAATTACTTCATTATGATGTACATTGAGGCTACAAGCAGTCGATATATGTTGAATTCTAGCTATATGTCTCGGTTATTGGGACGGGTGCCAAACGAGTAATGGGTTCATAAATATTTAGAATTTTCCAAATTTCGAAAAAACTTAATTAAAATCCAAAACTTTCAAAATTCGGTGTCGAATATCTGAATTATTTTAATTTTATTGATTCAATTAATCCAAGATGTACCTAGAAGTAAATTGGTATTTTTGTAAATTTAATTTCCAAATTGTGAAATTTCGAAAATGAATACGAAATCGAATTTGACGTTTAAATACGAAATCGAATTTGACGTTTCGGTTTTGAAAAACTAAAAATTCTTGAAATTTACTAATTCACAACAGCTTTTAAATTTCTTAAATAAATTTTAAAAAATGGAATTTCACGTATACCATTCTGAAGATTAGAATTAAATTTTTAAAAATTCATTATTAAAATTTATGAAATTTTTGTGGAAATTTTTTTAATTTTAGAAAATTTCTCTATTTTTCCAAAATTTAGAGAAATGTTGGGGTATTTTTATTTTGAATTATTCAATCGAAATTAAGAATCGCCTGTAATCGAAGCAAACTGCAACAGATTTTGAGAGCCTTCATCCTCACCTCAGACCAAGCAGAAAAAAACCCATCGCCGTTCATGATTTTTGTTAGAAAATTGAAAGGAAACACTTTATTTAATACTGATCCAAGTGCCCGGGGTACTCGCATAATCCGGCACTGCAATGACATCTGAACCAGTTATTTACCGGTAATTTACGGTTCTAATTTTTTTTTTTACCGTTTACTGTTAAATAAAAATGACGGTAAATTTGCAGGCCCTACTATAAACTTAAAAAGAACTATGGAAATTGAAAATATATACGACGTGTGGGGGATGAACAAATAAGTTGAGCGGTTTAAGTTATAGTTTAATTTATGGACATTTAAAAGAAGAATCCGTTTGACCGAGAATCATTTGGGAATACATTTCTGAAAAGAATTTAATCGCATTTAACACATATTTTTAAACTATCAAAGAGCTCTACTACAAAATTGTTAAAATTTAAATTAATAATATTTAAATATGTGCATATGCCTAAAAGAAAGTGATCTAAACTAAAAAAAAATATATATTTCCAAATGAATGCAAAATTAGTGTATGCGCCCCAAGTTAATCGCTTCAAGGCATCATTAAAGCTTATAATAGTCTTTGATGTAATGGAATGGGGTGTATATATATATATACATATGCGGCTAATAAATAAAATTAAATTGAAATGTCATCCGCGCTACTTTCGTTTAAATTGGTAAACCAAAACTGAAACAATGCAAAAAATAAAAACTATCGCGTTATTATATCCCACAATCAGTTTTATTGTGCTAACATGACATTTTAACAATTTTATTTTAACTACATAGTTTACAACAGTATAATAGGTGAAATTTCTACATCGAATCGGTTCAATTCATTTCGTGTATATGTTAAAATGTATGTATATGATTTTCAATTATACTGCACTCGTTCGTATTTATTATAATACATAGTTTGGATTTGTATATATTTATAGTAAATAAATATAAAATTGAAAGCGAAACTATTTATTAACTGCCATTACTATTATTTTTATCTTCCGATTTATTTTATCTTTATTTTCTTCTTAGACTTCTATTATATACAAAATTTGCGTCGTCATCTATCCAATATATTTAGTTTCATCTTCAATATTTTGTTGTGTTTACAAGGCAATGGTGTTGGTATGGTTTCATTTCTGCTTGCTTTTATATGTATATATATGCACAAAACTAACATTAAAAGTAGGAGGAATGTAATCATGATTAGAAAGTTAATTCTTAAATTTTCTGTTTCTAAAATGAAAAGTGAATTTATGGTATTACCAAAAAAATTGGATTTATATAAATTTCCTATACAGATATCCGTCGTGTAACGCCGCTTCTTTAAATCATCGGACAAATAAAGTTTTTAAATTTCGAGTTAAAAATCGATTAGAGTCCCATATAACCACCAATATAGTTAAATGTACTTTATTACATTTATATTGTACATAAGATTCGTGTTATCTGACTCAGCGTTTCAATTCATATGTACCCAATTAGCTGACTCCAGCCATCGACTGCAGCAGGTACTTGTGCAAGTTCCATGTACGTTAGGTACTCTAAGGAAGTTTCAAGCAACTTAATGTTAACTGTGGATTTAAGAATCGATTTATTGTGACGGTAACAGGGACTTGCACCTATTTCCAGATGAAATAATTGACCGTAGACGTAACAATATAGGGTTTAAAAATTTTATTTTAAAATTGTTTTGTTTTAAAATTCCTAATCGCACAGATACAATTCCTATACGTTATTCTTTACTTAACCAAAATATCAAAGATGGCGTTGGATTTGGTAAACCTGCGATAAATTTAACACAAAATTTCATTTGTGGTTTGTTTGTTAAAGCATCACGTTCACAGAGTTATTTCAAAATGTCTTCTCATAAAAAATTAAGTTTCTGTTTAAAAGTTTTAAAAGAATTAAAAATTCTGGAGGATATTTTAAACATCTAAAATTTTAAACATAGTTCAATGTAAATATAAGAATAATTATTTTAAAATGTAATATTAAATATTGGGTTATTCATAAAGGTGGAGCCGTCAATTAAAAAGCAAAACACTATATTGCGAGAAGCTATATCGGCAAGAGTGAGGCATGCAATTACTTTAAGGTTTATTGCATCAGTAGGGGACTCGTATCACTGGAGTACATGTCAAGAGTTTATTCCCGAAGTACTTCGCGCTATATGAAATGCGGTGCCTCCAAAAGTAAGTTAAAATTATAAAACTAATCAATTTTATGAATTGAATAGATAATGTATTATAATAAGTTTCTCTTAAAATTTGGCAATTTCCACACACGCTGGGCGCTGTTGATGGAAAACATATACGTATTGCAGCGCCTGCCAAGACTGATTCAAATTTCTATTGTTACAAAGGATATTTTAGTATAATTGATGTCGGATCCAATGGCAGGATTAATGACAGTATACCATCTACAAAGAGAGTCCATTTTATGATAACATAGTAAACGGATCACTAGAAATTCCTGTACCTGCAAAATTATCTGGGCAGGACATAGAAATCTCATTTTTTTTTATTGGAGGTCTCGAAATATGCTAAAACCGTTCAATAGAAATATTGAATTAAGTGTCCAGCACAAGATCTTTAATCGTAGAGTGCGCGCATTTGGAAGACTAGTGGCACGGTTTAGAACAGAGACAATAGAAACTGCGTTAGATACGATCGACTTAATTGTTAAAGCTACATGTGCCTTACACAATATTTTGACAAAAGAAATTTGCCATGTCATCCAAGAAGACGAAATATATGTATATACCAGAGATTAGTCTGGATTCAGTCGAATTTAAAATATAACATTTATATAATGGTAAAAAAAAGTAGAAACAAAGCTACCAGGTAATTCAGTGATTTTTGGATGCAATTTTAGACTTAGGCTATTCCTTGGAAGATTGTGATGAAATTCGACATGTTGGATGCGATTGAGATTATAAAACTGGGTTTGGACAAACTTCTGGAATAAAGCCAACAACCTAATTCTATTCCAGTTGTATATATATCAGGTATACAAAAACATGTTATATTCTCTACAATTGGCCAATTTCTACAACTTTGTCCAGAAATAATTTTATAATCCCATTTCCATCTGGCATCCCAGATTTCATCATAAGCGATTAAGAAATACCCAAAACTCGTGTTTTGTAATGGTAACGATCAATTAACGATAAGAACCGTTTTTCTCATGATTATCGGTAAATTAGATTCAAGGCTACTTTGTATGCTGTCAGTCGTAAACTTAAATTCATTTATTACTATAAAGTAATCAAATTAAAAACGTATCACAAATCCAGGAACTTTAAGTAAATTATAATTAATAGCAGTAAAAATTAATTTAAAATGTCAAATGTGTGCTGAAGTGACATTTGGTTGATTCACTTTTATGATTTTTATTGTTTTCAATGGCGTTGAATGGTCATTTACATAAACTCCTGATGAAGGTGAAAATGTTGACGGTGAAATTTTTGGAATTGGAGACGTATCGACTGCAAATGCTGCTGGAGAATATGCCAACCGTGTTGAAGATGTTAATGAAGGCGAGATACCCGGAATCGGAGACGTTACTCTTCTAAATGTTGATGAATTCATCATCAGAGATGGGAGTTTACGCGTCATCTATTATTTTTCGACAACTCATAGACAACATCAACAACGTAGACAATGTCGATAATGTAGACAATTCCTAGAGTGATTTTATAAATTATTTCTAAAGTTTATAGAATTTCGCCTTCAATGCATTTTAATCTACATTTAAAAAAAAAATCATTTGCTAATCATTTTATACAATGCAGATGTCTGCAAAGCGTCTAGTTTAGAGTAGAAATCGACTAAACTACATTATAGTCAGTTGTTTTATTCTTTCAATTAGGACTAATTTAAAAAATAGAAATAAAATAAATAAATCAAATAAATTATCAAATAACTTGCCTCAAAGGAGCTGTAATACATGTTGGAATTGGGAAAATGTCAACCATCTTGTTCTCCAGTGTCTAGTCTTTTGCATATATATGGTTAGATACATAAGGACAACTTGATTGGAGACCTTATGATGATTATAGAAGATTAAACACCGTCACCGTTCCTGACCGATACCCTATACCCCACATATACAACATTTCTCTATGAACTTAACCGGTTATACTATTTTCTCTAAAATTGACCTAGCCAGGGTATATCATTTAATACCTGTTGCTACAGAAGATATTGCTAAGACAGTAAATACCATTCCGTTTGGCTTATTCGAATTCACGCGAATGCCTTTTGGTTTACTGAGCAACGCTGCTCAGACATTTCAAAGGTTCATGAACGAAGTAGTTAGAGGACTGCACTTCGTGTTTGGATACGTTGATGATATTCTTGTAGCTTCTGTTTAAATGGTTTTACGATTTTGATATCAATATAAAACTTCAAAATGCGGTTTTGGTGCGTTAATGCTCTTAACTTTCTAAGTCACAAAATTACCCCTAAGAGAATATCCCCATCCGAAGAAAGAGTTGAATCTATATCGGTATTTCCAGTAGGCACTCCATCCATTCGACAAATTCAAAAATTTATTGGCATGGTTAATTCATGGAAGCATTTGCTTAGAATAAAAGTTGCAGCAACTCAGAAATGGTTGTAAGGAACCTCTAGCATATTTTTCTAACGCACATTCAATATATTGCAAAGATACTGTTTTTGCTGACAGTTAAGACAAAAACAACAATGGTCCTAAGTGGCTGCCTTGAAGAACCCCGGATGCAGCACGGGAATAACGAGAACGGGAATCGTATATAACTTGACAAATTGCCAACGATCTGACAGGTAAGAGTGCAACCGTATGATTGGGATGAAGTTGGAGTTTAATTTCATTAGCTTTTCGATCAGAATTGCGTGATTAATTTTATCGAAGGCCTTTAAAAAATCAGTATAGACCACGTCCAGCTGTAGTCTGGAAACAATCGTACTGTGAAGATGGCCGCTGAAAGACACTAAGTTTTTAACTGTCGACCTTTCCGCAAAAAAACCATGTAGCACAGGCGAAATATACCTTTTTGTATGGAAAGACAAAAATCGATGAACCATTGATTCAAATAGCTTTGGAATGATAGAAAGTATGGCAATCCCGCGATAGTTGATGATCTCGCTTCGTTTACCCGATTTGAATATGGGACGTATGAAGGATATTTTCCACGGATCTGGAAAAACTTTCTTTCGAAGGCTATCGTTAAAAATAACAGTAATGTGATCACACAGGCTCTCCGCGCAATTTTTAATCAGGATGGGAGGAAAACCATCATGACCTGCATCCTTATTGATGTCAATGTTGCATATACAATCAAAGACTTCTTCTGAGGTAAACGATAGTTGAGTGAATTCCTGATTATTTCCAACCTCAAAAGGTTTGACATTTGGCGTCTGACACGGTTCATAGAATGATTCGAAAAAATTAGCAAATAAATTGCACATATCAACGGGAAGCCTAGCAGAGCAGCTCTGAAAGGTCATAGGAGATGGGACTTCGACAACCTTCCTTCTAGTGTTGATGAACTGCCAAAAACCTCGTGGGTTATAAGAAACTGTTTAAAATGTTGAATTCCTTACGAGCTTTAGTGAAAGCAGCATAATACTGTTTGCCGTGCAACCTGTATAGCGTGTGGAGCTTATTACGACGATTCTTAATGCGTGTCAACTTAACATTATACCATGGTTCTCGAAATCGCGGTTTAGTAGCCCTCAACGGAACATACCTTTCGATATCTGTCTTGGGTCGTTCATTGAATTCTGAAACTATGTCATTCAAATCTTGACCAGCTTGAAGAAAATTGCAATCCGAATTGTAGAAATATTCATTCAGAGCAGCGTAGTCAGCATTTCTAAAATGAAAACACAAATTATTACTGGAAGGAATGACGCATTCTTCGTGAAATTTATTTATGATTAATGGTGTGTGGGAGATGCTCGCTCGAGCAGCCGGTAAAGTTCTCTCATGCCAAAACTTCTGAGAACCTATGGTCAGTTGTGAATACAAGATCCAGAAATTTCCCTCGACTGTTACACGTACGGTTAACATGTGTTGCAGGAATGCCTGCGAAGTAATCCATCGTAGCCAAGGCCTTGTCCTCGTCAGAAAATGCCGTAAAAACACCATCGATATCCAACCAAGTAATACTCGGAAGATTAAAATCGCCAATAATCAGTACATAATTGTTCATCGGCACGTATTGGTGGCAGCACCTCCAAATCGATGAACTTGAAGATCTCGAGGTAGAGGTCCAGGTTTGAGCCAAAAAGGAATATACAGCGCGACGATGAGAATGGAGGACCGTGCAACTTTTACACTGTCCTTTCTATGAACGATGTAATCCGATGGAAAATATTCTTCAGATTTAAAACATTTGGTAAGCCACGTCTCAGAAATAATAATACCGTCGAAGTTGTTGTCAAGTACGTCCAAAAGAAATGATTTGTAGAGCGATGTGAAGGCTGTTCGGTTGAGGTTTCTCGGTAGAGCTGGAACAGCATCCGAATTCACTCCAGCAGAGCTGAGCGTTGGACTAAAAAATTTTTATTCGTTGATTTGTTTACTGTTTCACTATCAAATTTTTACTAAAATATGAAATCGCCATTTTGAATATTATGAAACGTCAAAATTATATTATAACGAGTTTTGCTATTTTGTTATAACTAGATAGTATGATTTCTATTAACTCGTTGATATTTTGGGTTTCGACCAGCAATCAAGTAAAAAATAATGATATATCATGATGATATATAGCGCAGGTGGAGATGTGGTGTAAAGGACCAAAAGGATATGAGAATTTCAGTTTTGGCCTTCTCGCCTATCGAGCACTGAAGGTAAAGTAGCGAATTGAAATATATCATAATCTGCATTCAAGTCCGCTAATTAATGGCAACATGTTGAGTTAATATAACATGCTGAGTGATAAATGCATCCGATATATCGACAATTTCATGACAATATGACTGTTTAAATGTCACTTTTTGCATCAGTAAACTTTCAATGATATAACATGGCGAAGAATATAAAGCATCAAAATTCGGTCTTACACTAAAAATAAAAAATCTATACATTTGGTATCGGCTGCGTGGTTGTGTCGCGTTAAATTAGATCTTCCTGTACACCAAAATATAAGTACAACCAAATTTATATTTCATCGATAGTTAATATGTACGAAAACCGAGTTAAGTACACCGTGTTATATACATGTTATATATACGAAGAGGCTTAAGACGAGACTATTTATAGAAAAGCTGCAATATGCGTACCTGCGTGTGTGTATGTATCTAATGTATTATAATTACCGACTACACTACTTTACAAGAATTATTTGTTTTAAGACGGCGAGATTAAATCAAATAGATTGGAGTTTATGTATATATGTACATATGTACATAAAAATTGTATTGGTATCAGCTGGTCGGTCGGTCGGTCGTTTCGGTCTAATAAATTATATTCATTTTATTGTACATATTTATTGTATTTAAACATAACACAAAAAACTATATGCGATTTTTGTACACTCGACTATTGTTAACAAAACGCCAAACACCAACAACTTTGTTTTTTGAAACGTTTTTTTTTTGAATAATAAAAAGTAGAACAATCCTTTCTCTTTCTTTCTATTTAAACTTTTTTTATTTCTAATTTCATTTTCAAAAAATATCGAAAATTATTCATTTAAATCGGTTTGATGGAAACAAACAATTTAGCGTCCATTGTTTTATAAAATATAAAATTGTTGGAAGAGATGATCGTGTGCGGGGGCGATTTTATGTTACAATTACAATACACATATATTCGAAACAATAATGGGCAAAGTTTGTTGTGTGTTAGTTTGCTAAGTGTATTAAGATTAGAATTGGACTAATGGAATTCCTACAGTTTAATAGGCGCGATATGATCTACGTATACACTCGGAAATGGATTAATTGTGAGAAATGTGCTTTCCAATTTATTGTTTTGGATAATGTGATGTTTCCTTGCAACACAGGCACATCTCATGCATCGCTCTTAAATAAAAACCATATAACATACATTACTGAGATTAAAGTGTGTGAGGATTTACCCCAGGATTCCAGCCCAGAAAAATTAAAAAAGTTCATCAGGCAATACTATTCTCTTCTCATGCCAGGATTTTAAAAATCATCCCAAAATTTGATATGATTGCATTTTTTGAATGCTTGTCCTACGAAGTAATTGCCACAATAAGTTGAGAAAGTCATATGATTATAGTGGCCCCATATTTAAAATTAGGATTTTAACTAATGCGTAATGTAGTAGTGCCTGATGGACATTTTTCATTTTTCTGGGATGGAATCTTGGGATAACTTCACATATTTCTGAAATTACGCGAGATCGTATATTATTATTCTGATATTCCTATATCTATACTGCTATATGTTTTGTGCAATAATGTAAAGTAAAGATGTCGCTTATTCTTGAAATCGCGGTAAAAAAATTCTTATAGGGACTGGCCGTTGTATAGGAAGTATTTTCCCATTGCGATTGAGTTTTGGACCCTACGCCATAGTGATGTTTGATAAATGGGACGATCCTCGATTTTAATCTTAACCAAATACGTGAAATAAAGAAAATCCAGGACCATACCCTATACCTACGGTCTTCATGCGTCTTTACTTGAGATGGCAATTTCGATTGTGGCACAAAAAGAATATAAATAAAGTTTAAGATCCGCTGACAGAGCGTCTTGGTTAAACGGCTGCAAGGAAATTAATAGCCTGTCGGCGGTGGCAAGACTGAATAAAACCTTGGCTAATTCAGATGTAACCAAGTCGAGCACCTTGGTGCCATCTTAGATAGGAAACTTTTCCTCATACTTTGGAAATTTCATCTTGATAAATGTAGAAGGGCTTTTGGGAAACGTGGGACCAAAAATCGATATGGTTAATGATAGATCACTATAAGGATAAGGGATAAAGGAATCGGTTTAATTGAGTAAACTCAAAAGCAAAGTGATGGGAATAACTATATGTACCATTCTAGTGACAAGCTAGGATTAAAAAAAGATCATGAGGTGCTGAATAGTATACAGACGATCAACAATGCTGCAGCATAAAATAGTTACGGTTACAAGATATACTTCGGTATGTCCCAACTATTCAATGTATATCTCAGCTTAGTGCACCAGCCAATGTTACTAAAATTAATAGATTCGCAGATACGATTCATCACATCCAAAATCTATACAATTTGAAAACTCTAAGTTTTAAAATTCCGCAAACTAACGAATTAAAAATTTCAGACATTTTAAATTCAGATATACATAAGTTCGTGTTCGACCAACGCTAGTATATTACCAATTTTATCGACCATTTTGCCATCATCAACCGACAATACCATCAATTGGGCCTTTCTTTAATGTGGCAGAGTTTTGAACGACACTGTCTTCTCATTCAACATGCTGTTCAACTCACTGGAATCAAAAGACAAGTTCCAATGATAAAAATAAGCCCACTGATAACCGAAGTTTTCAGTGCCTCCCAGACAGAGTTCACAATGGTGTCGCTGACAAAATCCTGATGTCGATTCTTTTGATTTTCATTTATCAGACCTTCACAGTCGAAACGTTCTGTGCGACTAAATGATGATCGCTGCCTACGTATTTGATTACTGACCGATAGGTTCTCACATACTGCATAACCCAAGCCCGCATACTCTTGAAATTAACACGTGGTCAATTTGCCTGCGGGAAGTTCTGCGAGGATGGATTCATGTTTCTAAATGTATCTGTTTCTGTGGAAAGAATGTGGTAGCTACTCTACGGTTGTGAGCAATTGCAAAGTACATCATGCTCTCACCATTATCGGTCGGCATGATTTCTGCCGGCTGTATAGCATTAAAGTTTCCAATTACCATTCTAACATCGTGTGCGGGCATAGATCCCATCAGATCGTCCAAGTCATTGTAAAATGAGTCTTTAAATTGGGGCTGACTGACTTCTGTGGGCGCGTGTACACAAATTATCGACAGGTTGGCTAACTTCATGCGTAAGCGAAGCTTACACAATCTGTTATTGACTGCTTGGAAATTCAAAACAGTCTTCTTCACCTGCGGCCCAAGAAGAAATCTAGGTCCAAGATTCCTGAGGTCATCTCCACTGTTGAGCAACGTAGCCCTGGGACACATGGTCTCCACTTTTAAGGTAGCTAGTTTCGTGAAGTTTCACTTTCATGTATGTGATTAGGCCTTCCAACACTCCTGGTTAATAAGTCTTACGCAATTTGCATTTATCGTCCATACCATACGCCGCATCAACTAAAACTAGGACCCACGGCTACAGGTTTTTTGTAATTCAAACCCGGTAATCACTATATGATATTATGCATGTTTGCCCATGTAGGTTCCAAACTTAAAATTAAAACAATCCCCGTATTGAAGCTATCCTAGGATTATATCCCAAGAAAATCAACAATTACCTCTGACAACAATTTCGAAAAACCTTTCCAAACAATTTTCAGGCCGACTAAAAGTTTGTACAGAATATTATTTTTTCTTTTAAATCAGATTAGGCTTAAGTCGTAAATATAGTCTGGGATGAGCCAACTGTTTGAAATTCTGGAATGAACCAAGTGTATAAATTAAATATTTTTAACTCATCTGCGGGATGTTTTTTATTGCATGTGTTGACAGAGGCAGTTTTTAATTTTTCTGGAATGACAGCCTGGTGATAACTTCAAGGCGGTAATTATTCCAATTTGGTTCTTGAATTTTTGGAAACATAACAAAATTATAAAATCTCATATTTTCGGAATATTTTTGGAAGAGATGAATTATAGTGAATCCGAATTAAAACTTTAAGATGTTACGACAAATTTAAACCATCCATTAGAAATAATTTTACGTATACACATAAATAGTTTGATTAATTTAATGAAACTTAAAATCTCAATACAGTACTTGTTAGTGTTATTGAACAAAATAAACTGAGTTGTTTACTTTCGAGATTGGTTTAACAATCAATTTTACCAACAGCATGTAGGTAGTCTAGTGTTTATGTGAACTTGGAATATATATAGGGCGTTCGCAACTTTGAACCGGTTCAAATTTAAAATTCATTTAATTTAGTTATTTTCCACAATTCCACGCATATGATAAATATTTGCAGTAAATATTTACAAAATATAGAACACAATCTACTTTTAACTGACTATTTACTTGCGCATATTTTGCAATTTACGAGTGATAAACAACAATTACTCATATATATATATATATATATATATATATATATATATATATATATATATATATATATATATATATATATATATATATATATATATATATATATATATATATATATACATACATATATGACATTCAATAATGCGATCAACAAAAACACTCAAAATATTTTGTTCCAGTCGTGTAAATTGCCATCATTATTATGATGTGTTATATGCCCCGCGACACGCAGTCAAAAAACTCATAACGGAAATATTTTCATTAAACCGCATATTTACATTGGATCCAAGGTCTAATTGCCTCAAGTGTACATCCATATATACATATATGTATGCATATATACTTTGTAATTCGCGGTCATTGAAAATTTGATATACGGCTGAGTAAATGACTGTGGGGGAAATAAAGTCTTATCAATTAAAAAGAAACAAAACAAAAATACGTTACTATCTTGTTTATAATTCAATAACCTAAACAGTGTACGCATATTATTATTACTATATGACAGACAGACGGCATATATATGTACAATTACTAACTTCATGATCGTATACCGAGATTATTACATATAAAATTTGCCACGACCAAATCTTTTAGTTTTTGACAAAAAATTTTAAGTTTTGCAAAAAGAAATTTTCTTGGAAATTTTATTTAAAAATCTTGACCTCAATCAAGGTTTTTCTTTATAAAAATGTTTTTTTTTTTTCTTAAATTTTATTTCAATGTTCACATTTTGTGTTAATTTATTTAAGTTATATTATTATGACTTTTGACTTTGACATTGAAAATAAAGAAAAGAAAAAATAAAATCGTTTGTGTTTTTATTTATTTATTTTATAAGTAAGCACCAAGTACACACATTAAAATGGAATTTTATTTTTATTGAAATAAGATAATAAATTTTTTTTTTTACGACCAGATTAAACCAAAATTGAATAAAATTGAAATGTTTGTGTGCATGGTTCTATATGTATATCGTATCACTTAGTATACTAATCATAGCATCATCGTCGTCTTAGTCAGGGAATAGCAAATTATTTGATCTAACTAATATTAGAAGTCGAACGACGTTTAATTGGGCGCAAACAAACACGCCATATGTTGTCAGACGTCGGCAAAAAGAGTAAAACTATCCCACGATATTTTTATTAAACGAATCAGCTGATAAAATAATGTTTACATGTTTACCGCTCAAAAATTGATCGCATGTACTCCGGGGACCGAAACTGATGCAACTGCATAGGAAAATTGGGTCATCATACGTTAAATCACTCGATTTTATAAGACGAATATTAACCCAGATAAGAAATGTTGCACGAATTGAAAAATAATAAATTTTATTTATTAAAAAATTATAAAGCGCAGCCATCCACACTTACAAAGATTGGTATTTCGATTCATTCATTGATCGCACGACCAAAATTCTTTGTTTTTAGCCAGATAACTGCCAATTCACATTAGTGACAAACAGATCCGAACGTGAAAATCTGATTTGGTTCGACGTGGTAAATTTCAAATGTGGTTAGCAAACTATCGAGTTTATCCAAAACAGATAATCTGATTCGCTCAGAAATGACCAAAATAGAGTTTTGCGATTGAAGGACTAGCATAGACCAGTGGTTCCCAAAGTGTGGGTCGTGAGCTGACTCAAGGTGGGTCGCTAAACATTTTATTATTTAGTTGTTTGTATTATTTTACTTTTAATTAACTTGATGCAATAGTTTTATATATAGCAGCCATGTATTTGTGGCATATTTTTAGGTTGTAAATTTTATCAAGAGCAGACCATTACAGTCCCGTTGGTTTCCAAATCTATGTGAAGATATGGGAACTCTCCATAAATCTCTACTTCTGCACACCCCTCGTGTTGAACTTCGTGAAGAAGTTGAAATATATTTAAATGAAAACAAGAATTTACTTAGCAGATATATTTATACAAGGAATAACTGGAACTGATATATTTCCGGTTCATGATAAAAGAAAAGCTGTTTTCTCCCAACGCCTTAAAAGCCTCTTGTTTTAATATTGTTTTTGGGTATTAAAGTTGGCCTTTTTCTTACTATTTTAAAAATAAGTTTGTAACCATATTGCCAACAATATTGGTAACTGTTGGTCAGGTACTGAGATCTTCGGAGAGTAATATTTCTTCAGCAATGGTTTCCTCATTTTCTAAAGTATCATGAGCGTACTGTAGCTGGTACTAACTTCATCGGGCCGTAATATTCTTATAGCAGTGTTTGTTTTAGTTGTTGTGGAATCTTCTAAGCCACAGTATTAGATTTCCAACCACCATGCCTTTTAAGGCAAGTGAGGTGATCGCCAGGATCTACAAGGAGTGTTGCTAAAATCCGACGCAAGCAATGGCCGGTATATTCATTTGCTTTTTTTAAATTTAAATGCAATGCCACTTCTTTTGCAACGCTACTAATTTTGTGAATGCCAACTACTAACCCGATGACATACCCCACCTTGGTATTTTATAAAAACACGTAATACCTCGAAATTTTCTGGGCGAAGAGCACAGTATTTTCTGCAAATCCCCAAGTAATATTTACCAACAAAACTGATTGAACATCTTTAATGTCATCTTATTAAATGGACTAGTTCGTCGCAACGACATGAACCCGCTACTCCCAGTATTAAAACAACCTACTTACCTTCATCATTAAATATGTCATATCGAGAGCAAAATTTAAAAACAATGTTGGTTTGTGCTTCATCGAGAACCCTGGATTTTTCTGCTGTTTAACCAATATTCTGTTCTTTTTAAAATACTCGCAATTTGATATCTAAGTCATTTTTATAATTCAATGTGGCCTTACCCAATGAACATTGCGCCCAAAGAATCAAACTTTTCATGTTCGTCGGCAAATTGGCAAAGTACACCAAATCCGGAGGTAAATTTGATAAATCTTTTGATTCAAACATTTTTTTCGCAAGAAAGAAAATATTGTAATTATATAGCGTTGCAGTTTGACACGTGCAATAGTCTAACCAAACAAAATCTGCTTAGTTTCACAAAATATTTCAACAAAATTAGTTTCAATTTTGAAGTTTTAATTACGTACTTACTCGTATAATTAGTTTACAATGAGCGTTTCTTCGTTGGAGCAAAATATTGTAGTATAAATAGTAAAAATTTACACAGTTTTGTTTGCCAGTACCAAGGATGGGCGTTTACGCGTCATCTATTATTTTCTACATTGACGTGTCGACAACCCGTAGATAACGTCAACAACGTAGGCAACGTCGAGGTGACCAAATTTCTTTAGGAACAATGCGGTATTGCAGTTAGGTTTATAGAATTTCCGCCAATGCATTTAAATCTCTTTTCAAAAAGAGTGGAATTTGAAACTAATCGTGCTCAAATATCAAGAATCTACTTCAGCGTCATGTTTATACATTACAAAATTATTAACTGGACTCAAAACAACGATATATTGCGTTATATAGAGTGGGGCCCTCTTTATAACGGTGGAACAGTATACAACAGCTCGCAGAAAAATCGGAAAAAACGGCTCACAAAAATTCAGACAAAAATTTTGTAATTTTCATTAAAAATAATCCGGGGAACTTTAACTTTGACCATGCCATAAAATTGAACACACTCCATTTTAAAACGAATTTGAGTTCAGGAAGGTTATACATATAAGTGCTACCGAGTTATTAAAAACCCAAATCGGTCAGATAACCAACACTTGTTAATGTATATAAAAACCAACAACTTTCCTATTATTGTGGCAGGATTGTACTGTCCACAAAGACATTCTATTAAAAACAAACAATACTCAGAGGTCTTCAAGCGTCTGGGAAAAAGGTTCATAATAGGTGGTGACTTCAATGCGAAAAATACTCACTGGGGTTCTAGATTAACTGTAACTAAAGGAAAAGAATTACTGATTGCTTAAAGAAAATGGATGTGAATCCATTTCAACTAGAAATCCAACATATTGGCCAAATGGACCAGGAAAAATAGCTGATCTGATCGATTTTTTTATAACCAAAAGTATTTTTGGACTCTGCTTATTTGACCATCGTCGTACATTTTCATTGCTGCTACATCCCCCTTTTATACTTGGCAATTAATAAGAAAAATTTGAAAATGAAATTAAATTAAAAAAAACCTTAGCCCTAATGCCGCTTGAGAAAATGGGAAGTATAAAAGATGGGTATAGAGCGGCAGTGAAATTGTACGGCGATGGTCAAATAACTAGAGTCCATTGCCGTTGCTAAAAGCTATAAATGATAGGAATATCACTATTTATAAGTATGGCGGTGGCTCGGTGGTAAAATAAGCTGTGTGATTGGTTCTGAATCGAGAGGAATTCAAGCTTCAGTTTAGATATATATTTTTAATTTACTTGCAAATTGGTCTTTGTTAAATCAAAAAATGATTTTTTTTAAATTTAATGAGAAATGTGTGGTTATATTTTCTAAATTTCAAAATTTATTTTACCCGTAATCGAGGTTCGAACACTTCACAACATCCACGATTTTATATCTTATGACACCGCTTACTTTACCACCTCACCATCTCCGTATATAGATTCATTGCTATACTCATCCTTTATATTTGCCTGAAAGGAGAAATTAAATTAATTAAATTAAAAATTATTTAATGCCAAACCGATACTTGAACTCAAGTTTACAATTCCAAATGCAGCTACTCTGCTTACTGTACCACCGACGTATATAAAGTTGGTGCTATACAAATCTTTTATGTTTGCCAATTCAATAAAGAAAATTGAAAATTTTAGCAACAGGAATGGACTATGCTTATTTAACCATCATCATAAATTTTCATTACGGTCATACACAAGAGATGGCTCGTATACTTGCAGAAATTGAATGTAGATTTCAACAGAAGCTGTGTTGAACCAAATTTTAATCTAAAACTTTATAGCTCTTTAAAACTCTATAATATTTTTAAACATTCCTCTTAAATTCCTAACATCTAGCTTCATAATTTCTCCATTATCCTACAATCAGAATTCAACTTCTTCAATTTAAGAAAGATATTTTAAGTGAAACAAACGTTTTTGTATATTTCAATTTGAACTTTGCAAATTTTTTGAAATGCCATGGAGCTTTGTTTAACTCGTTGCGTACCAATGTAGCCCCGTACCTCATACTATGAAATATCTGTAAAATTAGGTGTATCACCCGATCATCATTTCAAATTCTGTACTTATGTACCGATGTATATCCTGCGTTTCATGGCATATAACAATGCTCATATTCTAGTGTAATACCGAGGCCTCATGCGTAATGTTTTACTTATGTACCAGTGTATTACCGACGCCTCTTTCACAAAACCATAATAAAAAACTGTAATACCAAAAACATCATAAAAAAGTGAGGCATTGGTAATACACCGGTACACACGTTTCAAATATTACATGAGGTCTTCGTATGACACGATATTATACGAATGTTTTTTCGGGGAGGCCTCAATAATACACTGGTACAAAGCTAATGATTTATGTATGAGGTCCCGGTAATACACGCGATTATTTTACTGGTTTATAGCTGGAGGACTTGGTATTACATCGGTATATAAGTAATGAATAGGTAATGATCACGGGGACGGCAGCGGTACGCAACGTGTTAACTCTCGAAGTCATAGTGATATTTATTTCAAATTATCTTAATTTAAAATTGAAAACTACCTACAACTTTCTATATTTATTATTAAATCAGCTGTCCGCAGTACTCTACTAATTGTATATAGCATACGAACTTTGACTATGCGTGTTACTGTGCGTATGATTCTAAAACAATATTTACGGTAACGTAATTCTAAATTTCAAATGTTTAACAAAATTTTAAAATTGTTTAGTTCGGATTCAAAAATTAAATTGATTCAATAATGCAGATATAAATACTCACTGCCTTGCATTTTACTGCGAACAGCGCCAAATCAATAAAAAAAAAAATTCTACATAAACAAATCCAGTTTTGCGCATAAATAACATGGCGGACTTATTTACGTTTACCATTTACAAAGAAAATTAACAAAAAAAACATATTTTTTATGGGGCTCAACCGGGAGTTGAACCCGGGACCTCTCGCACCCGAAGCGAGAATCATACCACTAGACCATTGAGCCGGTTGTTGTATTTGTCAAATTAAATATATTTTATTATGTACATTTAATGCTATAGACTGGACTCCACCTACGCAGAAACATGAGAAACTGATACAGAAAAAACAATTTTTTATAAAATGTGACAATCGAACGACCGTATAAGTGTGAAGCGCACGAATAAACTGAAAGTCGTTTTCAAAATTAAACAAAGCTACCTTCACGATAGACTAACCTTTCTACATTGCCCTTTATAATCAAAGCACACACATATCATTTCCATTTGAGTAAATTGTATATAATCGACATACACCATCATCAGTCAGCAAACACGGTTTTAAAGCTTCCGCTTCATATTGGTGTATCCTTGAAATGAATAGCACACGACATAACTACACCTTAACAAATAGATCGTGTTTAGATTTCCGGTATATATACAACATACGTATGTATATAAGAAACAATTTCCATTCACACTATCGTACATTATAGTTACATCTATGTATTAGAAAAAACAAATGAAAACTCACATTTCATTCGGTTTTTGTGTTTTCATTGAAAAAAAAAAACGCGTTAATCGTTTGTTTTGACAACAACAACAAATATCCGTATACATATGTATGTATATAAAAATACGTAATTGTGAGATAAGATGTTTGCAAAAATAAGGTTATAATTTCTAAGAATTTGAATTAAACAAAAAAATTGATAAAAGCACAAAAAATTGCTTATCAGTCAAGGTTAGTTTTTATGTTTGTTATGCCACACTAAACGGTTTTTTTTTCTTGTTTTTGTATAGATGTGTAAGCACGATTATAAGATGTGTGCGTGCATGTCTGAGCACATGATCTATACATTGAAATTCGGTATTTTGGGATTGCTCGTTGATTACGCAATGTATTGTAATTACGCATATAATTATGAAAGAAAATTAATCAAGTTTAACATAAAAATTCTCTCAGAGTCTCAGAGAGAGATCGGATTTGATTTCCTAGGATTTGAATCCGATCTCGTGCCTTGAGTTGTCTGATAAAAAATTTTGTTAGTAAATATTTTGAGTTTTTGTTGAAATTAATATTTTGTTTGTTTGTCAGGAAATTGCAGCAGCTTTTAAGTTACATTCAAGATCATGACTTATTTTGTATACACATATTTGTTATGCGCTTTTTGTTGCTATTTGGTATCAATTTTGCTGTTTCTTAACGAACTATTATCTTCAATTCCTAGTAATAATTTCGAAGTTTGCATCAGACTTTTAGCTTACGTATCTGCTGATATTTATTTTTGTATAGCCAAAGTTGCATTATAGAATTTACATTATCGGTATGTCTGACATAAAGTTACAATGAAATGAGCAGAATAAATTGAATTCGGTGAACAGCGGTCTTCTGAGAAAGGAAATAAAAACCAGTATAAAATACCCAAATTTATAGATGGCCATGGCGGCCATCTTATTTATTTATATAGGTGGAAATAAGTCTATAAATTTAACTTAAACTGAACATAAGCAAAATTAAAATACATAAAAATAGAAGGATTTCTGCTGGATTTACCTTTATTTTAACATTCTCAAACATTGATGGATAAGCTCACGTCCATTTTCTAACGTTATTAAGTTTTAAATTTTACGTTGAAAATTGCTGCACATTTTGATGGTACTGTAATTCATCACAAAGTAACTGCATATTCAAGTGGTAATTGTACGTACAAGTAATTAAGGATCTTGATCGTCTCCAGGGTATAAATATCTCCGTAGTCGGCCGCTTTATAAAATTTAGCATGGAATTGGCACTAGTGACACTAAATATCCTGGAAAATTTCTTTATATATTGGTGTAAACCGCGTCACAATTGGTTAACGGGTACAAAGTTTATTAGGAAAAAAAATAAACAGATTATAGATATTGGCGGAGCATAATATACAGCAGTTATGTCCGATCGGTAGGTATTCGTATATCAAATGCTTCCCGCTCGGGGATAAGTATCTGGTGTTGTCTATTTACTTATAAGCGGTCATTAAATCGAAATAAATAAATCCTAAACGAATTAAAATATTAAATCATTGACAATAAAAATCAAATTAAGTCTTAACATCTTCAAAATAGAAGCATTTCTGTTTCCTGAGCTGTTACCTCTACGAGGTCGCGGGGAGGCAACGAATTAGTGGTCACATCTTAAGGGTTCAATAAAAATTCCACTGGACCAACTCAGTGTAGATAGGGTGGTGGGAGGAAATGGCGATCGATAGATCACCTGTTGCATCAGCTTCGGGCCGCAGCAAACGTGCTCGAACTGACGACAACGAGGCTGTGGCTGATGGATCTCGGCAATCCATCACACAGCCTTTAGTTGCTGACTCGGTCGGTGCACTAAGGGAGGCTGTCAAAGCATTGGAACTGGAGATAAAGCAGATCTTCAAGGTTAAAAATCGGGAAAGGGCAAAACTTATGGATTGCCTAAGCG
Source organism: Tipula unca (assembly GCA_951394425.1). Taxonomy (NCBI): domain Eukaryota; kingdom Metazoa; phylum Arthropoda; class Insecta; order Diptera; family Tipulidae; genus Tipula; species Tipula unca. The sequence goes on from OX596380.1 coordinate 204,652,107, forward strand.
CCATTGTAGACGCAGGCCATTTGATGAACCTTGAAATTGCTGGCATTAAAGGCCGACTTCTCGAAAGATCCGAGATAGTAGAAGCAATCAAAACGAAGAAAAAAGTCTCGTACTTTGAAAAATGTAGAAATGTTGAAAAACGCAGACTTTGAAAAATGCGTCACCTCAGGTTCCCGCCCTTTTAACGGGTGTAAAAAGAAAGGCCCAGTAGCAACCATTAAAGGTTGTTACTGTAAAAGCCATGTCGGGTATTGACACCTCCTTCACTAATAGTGAGGAGGTCAAAAACAAACTGCGGGAAATAATAAACCCGGCAGTAGCTAACGTTTCGGTTAGAAAGGTCATCAACATCAAGGATGGCGTTCTAATCCAAACAGGAAGAACAGAAGATCTGCATTTCTTGCTTGCCAATAAGGAGCTCTCGAATGCTGGACTGGTAGCATCGCTACCAGATAAACGTATGCAAAGGATTATCATCTATGATGTGAACAAGGCCGAAAAGATTGAGGCAATCAAAGAAGCGTTATAGTAAAACAATGTAGCTCTGAATCAATAAAGATTGGGGACATGAAACAGAGAGGCCAAGTCAGTCCATTGGGTAATAGAGGTATCGCCAGCTGCGAGGAATATCCTCATTTTCATCTAGGCTGATCCTCATGCAGAGTAAGAGACTTCATCAGGTTGACAAAATGTTACAAATGCCAGACATTTGGACACATTGCCAAGACAAGTTCTGTAAGGAACAAGACCACATTTGTTTGTAAAGTTTGTACCTCATCCATAACGGCTTTGAATCTAATGATGAAGCGAACTATCTATGATAGTTAAAAATAAAAATAATTATCGATTGAAGATCGCCCAACTGGATATTCAAAATGCTAAAGCAGTTGGGTACGAGATTAGACAATCTATTGAAAAAGAAGCAATCGATATACTCTGCATGCAGGAACCTTACGCGGTTAAAGGGGCCATATATGGGGAATGACCACGTCCATAACGATAATCAGTGGAAGCAACGAAAACAGCCATTATGGCATACTCAATAACGATCTTGAGGTTCTTAAAATTTCACAGTACTGCGACTCACACTGTGTGTGTGTCGAGGTGAGATCTAATATAGGAAAGTTTTACTTGGTCGGTATTTATTTCCAATATTCAGACGGTCCAGTGGAATATGTTAATAAACTCGACCAAATGATGGATGGTCTAAGAGACCACCCTATTATCATTACTGGCACAATAAGGACGCAAACGAGGAGGAGTCCTCGTTGAAGAATTCATTGCAAGAAGTAACCTATTCGTTATAAACGAAGAAGGGCAGCCAAGTACATATTTCCACAATGGAGAGCCAAATATTGATCTCACTCTCATGACGGGCGGTCTGTTAAGAAAAATTTTAAGTTGGTCCGTCCATAAAAATTGGACATCAAGTGACCACAGAGTAATTGTCTCGATCTTGGGCTCGGAGAACACACATAATGATTCCCCAGCATCAAAGAAAGTTCCTCGGTATGCCCTACGGCATGCCAATTGGGAGGGTTTTTACAGCCAGCTAAGTAGCATCTGGCAAAGCCTGGCAAAAGAGCTGAAGGTTTCGATCGAAAGCGATATCGATCGAGTTGAACAAACAATATAACACGTTTAATCATCAAAGTCTGTCTACTATTCCACGTAAACGTGCTCGCAAGTCAAAATTGTCTTGGTGGTCTCCTGACCTAAACGAATCAAGAAAATTGGTTCGTAAGTTGCGCTATATCAAAAAGATAAAAATCCCGTTTCTCGGGAAAGCAAAAGGCTTAACTATGTGGCACACCGTAAGGCGTACTTCAAGAATATTAGAGACAAAAGCCAAATTACCCTAAATGAGTTCGTAACGGAGCTATATAGAATATAGACGATTAAAAGTCGAATAAAAGTAGACGATTATGCGCCTCCTCGATGGCAGGAACGGTAATAGGGCAACCTGGCTAAACATATCGATATAGTAGTAATTTCTTCAAAAATTGTAAGTCCGCGTTGGAGTTGTTAAAGGCACGACCTCTTAGGAACCGCTTCTTCGTATCACAGCGACAAATTAAATGATTAAATGATAAAAATTATCAAATGCTTCTATTGTATTCTACTTTTGTGCTCACACGGCTGGTATTGAATGCATCTATTTTTAAACTCACCTCAAAGCAATAAAACTTATCCATTATTAAACGCATTTTCGCAATAGCCTTATTGACGCTGTAACTGTTATTATTAAAACCACTCTATGTAGCCAAAAGGAAACACAACCGCTAATACACGTCCCTTCAACGGCTTGGCCGACAGAATTTTTTCTATAGAACTAAATTAATTTTACATTACTTTTGTAGATGATGCCTGTGATGAGTCAATTGTAGAAATATAAAAATCCTAGGATGAACCAACTGCATTCACAATCACACCATATATATTCGCTTTGTGTTCCGACAACTTAATTTTTTAGAACCCGGTAGATGGTGCTGTATTAATTTCTGACATGGGAAAAAAGTTTATTTGCTAGCTACGTACGAATGTTATATTATATAAAGATATTGTTGGCGTCCCGTTGTTCAGTCCTCGGTCCCGAGATTTTTTTGATGTTGTATTATATGCAAAACATTTAATATGAATTGTACAAACAGGGCTTACCCAATACTTCGAGTTTAACATTTTTCAAGTGTGCCGTATTATGTTACTAGAAGGCGTTTCAATTTCTTATAGCTATGAGAAAACATCTGACCCTACAAATGTTTAGAGTTACGATTTTTTCTTCAATTTTAATTTCCTTACGAACTTACATATAAAGGCGACACATTTATTTATGCAGTGGCAATTCTATTAACCAAAAAAATATTAGCGTTGGTATAGTGATGGGCAACTGGATCCCAAATTCATTCGATTTAAGGAAAGTCAGAAACCTTGTACCAATAGACTTCCAACACAAAAATTTTGTTTTGACAAGTACATTGGATTTCTTCGAATAATAATGTTGAATATTACCTGGACTTTGAAGGTTGAATTTTTCTCATTGGGAAAGGTCACCTGTTAATGAATAATGGTTGATTATAGCAAAAAGGTAACAAGTTAAATAATTTTCCTATATTTTCTTGAACAGTCGCGGCTCAAGCTGGTTATTATACAATTTCACTTTGCTCAATTTTTTGACAAGCCTTTAAGCCTTTTGCCTTTAGCATTTTAGGTGACCGTAATATTTGAGAGTTCGATAAATCGTAATTCGTGAACAGTTAAGTTTAAATTATTTATGGCCGCTTATATAGTAAAGCTTTTTTACCTTAACTAGGTAGTCTACGTTCCTCTCGTGAGGCCGTATTCGTGGCCAGCCTCCGATTCGAGTTAATTTTTTCAATTGATTTGGATATTAAAAAAATCGAAAAATCAAGTGCTTAGTTACAAAATGGATTGTATTATGATAACAGTTTATTAAACGCCATTACTGGCTCCTTACTGACTCAAAAATTATGCTCCACCGGTTTCGATCCTATGCTTGGTCTTTATACTAGACAATCTAATGAAGCTTAGTCGTTCAATAAACCGTGGAGCTATCGCGTCGCCTACAATACGGTGGCACTTCTTTCAGAGATGTATTTGTGTATTTCGTTTTGAACTCCTGAATCTGAAGTCCAACAGAAGCTGAAAACTTAACAAGCAGAATAGGTATTTGCTTCACTCCGTTGCTATTCAGTTTAATCACGCATATATCATGCAAGTATGATGTTGCGCTGAGGTGTTTCTGTTTTACTATGGATGTACTCACAGCCAACTACATCAATTCTCGATAGCCCATTTTCAACTTTAGCACTTTGATCGATTCGAACGAAATCTTCCTTGATAGTCACCAACCAAATATTCCGCCAGAGGGGTATATGGTTGTGCAAAGGAGAGCTATACCGCAATAATTCTCACACTTCAGGCGGCCTCTTTTCTTGAAGATGGGCCAAATCATGGCCACTTTCCATTCGTCAGGCATAACTCCGCTTCATCATACTATTCGATAAGGTCGAAAATACAGTTCCACAAAGTATCCCCACGCAATATACCAAGAGCTCCGAATTAATGCAGTCCACTCCATGAGCGGTTTCATTTTAATCTCTGCATATGGCATTAGTGACCTCCTCATGGATCCTCAATGCTAATCTCCTCAGTCTGCTCCATCGCAGTCTCCGCAACATCAAGCAGGGCAGTGAAGTGTCCATGCCATACATCGAGTACTGCGTCGATGATGACAGAGGTTTCCATCCCGGCTCCGAATGGCAGTTGATCGAGGCTTCAAAGTATAGTGCAATCTGGTAATTCCTTTAAAGAAATTAGTTGTTGTTCTTTCAGAACCTCAAACACTCTGTAAAGCATCGACTTTCAACGAAAGTACAGTCTCTATTGGTCTTTGATTTTTATGATATGTTTAATAAGAGTGTTCAATTCGTTTCGTATGGTTTTTAATGTTTAGATTGTTAAGGTCCTCTTGACGTTGGTCGGCATGAAAACCTTGTGGAATGCCATATGATGCTTGAACTGATTTAGATCTTTCATTACCTTCAATATATACTGAACATAATTATTAAAGTGTTACTTAAGAATGAATTTGTTGGAGAAGTCAAATTTATTGTTTGCACTTTGGTTGAGATTCACCAACGTCTTTTGATTTAAATACGGATTGAAAAATCTGAGGAATATGTTTGATATAACTTGCGGGTTAAAAGATTTCTGGATTTCAGGAACCAGGATTATCTTTAATTTCGCGTTATATTTTAAAAAGGCTGAAAAAGCGATTTGGACCAGTACTAATCATTTGTTTGAAACCAGTAATGTAATTTGTATTTTGTCTAAAAATAACTCTCGTAATTTTGATAACTCATTCGAATTTAAGGTTGCCAGCTTCAAAGATTATTTTAATGTTTCATTGTCCTACTTATATTATTCAGATTAATTAGTTTATCAGTGTGGGGGGAACATAACATTATCTCAATTGCTTGGTGGATAATTAAGTAACAAATGATGTTGATGATTCATCTACATTACATACGCCTGGATCGATGGCATATAAACTAGGTCTACAGCTGTAAACCTGAAACCGAATAATATTGAAATCTGGACAAGTGCACATAAAGTGCACGCAGTCATCATCTTCCTCGAGGCAGTACTCACAAATAAAATTCTGAGATTTGAGCCCATTCGACGGAGATGACCTTTAATTCGACCGTAACCCGTAAGAATCGCAACCAAGATTCTTAGCTGGTCGTTTTTCAATCGGGCTCGGGTCCAATTAGAGTTAGCTGGGAACCGGTTTTGGCTAAACAGTCCGCGATCTCATTCCCTTCGCTGTCACAATATGCTGGCACCCACATTACCGTTCCGGTGTTATTGGAGTAAAGAAGATTAATTAAGTGGTTGCAGTGGTTGACAAGTTTGAGGATAGTCAAGGGATTATTCAATGAATTGAGCACATCTTTGCTATCAGTACACAGAATAATGTTTTTGTTTTTAACAGCGAAATTCAAAGCCTCCATAATAGGTAAGCGCTATTACAGTGCATAGCGAACCAAGACTGCCAAAAGATCTCTTATAAGACCCAGGACAGTAGAACCATCTGAAAAAAGACTATGGGCTCGTCTAATTTTTGTAGAAAATCCTCCGAAAACCACAAATCCCTTAATGGATAAACCACCGTGCAGAAGTTGTATTCAGGTATATAGTGTACGTTCTATAATATCTGTGATTCTATGGAGTTGTTCTATAGTCAAGTGGCTTTCTCTGAATCCAAACTGGTGATTAGGAATAAGACTTCTGTCCACCATTATGGGTTTCATTCTCTTCAGGAGCAATTTTTCAAAAATCTTGGATATGGTTGGGAGTATGGATATCGGTCTGAAGGACTTTTGATCGGACCGTTTATCAAACTTCTACATTGTTTGTTAGGTTTTAAGATAATGATTACCTCTGCCACCTTCCATTGCCTTGGAACGTATCTTAGTCTAAACGCAACATTGATTATATGGAGAAGTTTACGTATCACTTTATTTGGTAGTTCTTTAATGATTTGTCCAGTTATGAGGTGGTACCCAGGGGATTGTAATTAGCTGGATGTTGACCCTTGCAATTAATGCATTTTACAGCTGAGTTCCTATCTAATGTGCACGTGCTCGGAAGGTGGTTACCAGCATATTTAACGCATCCTGCTATGCGCCCACAGTATCACTGAGTATGATTGAAGCCCTGATATTTTTTGCATTGGATTTTTTCTTCACTGGATGATTACTGTTATGAACTGTTTTATGAGCTCACTAAATAGTTAAGACAGCCAATATGCGGTACAACTAAAAGCATAATTTGAATAATCTGGACAAGTTTATATATAGAGATATTCCAGATGCCCTTAAACTCTGAACATTGGCCGAATACGACTTAAAATTATTAATCACTAGACTGTAAATAGCTGCTGCTATCCCTATCTGAATGTAATTTGTATATTAATTTATTAATTAGAAGCGCTCCAAATCTAAAAACAACCTTGGTGGAATATATAGTTTTTGTATATGTGGAACTAACTGACATAATATTACGATTTAAGAATTCTGTTTTAAATATGGAAAGCTGTATGCAGCTATTTATGGTGCATAATTAACTTGATCTTGTCGAATGACAAAGACGTGATGATTTAAAATCAGTGAAGTGAAGGTTGAGAGATGCTGCCATTTATTTGGAGAGAAATATTAACAACCGTTGTCGTTTGTTGAAAGGATATTATAGTAAGTGAAAAACTCGCATATCACCAGCCCTAAGAAATTGGTCGATTTTATAATGTTGTATCAAATCTGACCAACTATATATCGAATCGCTTTAACGATTTAAAGAACTTTTTCAAAACCTCATTACGATCGATTAAACCTATTAGTAATCCCGATCCAATTCTACGCCTCTGCGGCCATCAAAAAACCACGTTATATCATATCGAATTTATACATATATTTATTGAAGTAACCTTGATTTTATCATGTAGCACCTAAAAATAACAAACAAACAAAAAAGCAGCAACAAATGTGTAGATACTGTACGTACATCGAATTACGACGGCGAATCCGCAGCACATGTCCTAACTAACATAAAACTAATCAATATTTTCAATTACATAATTTTGCGCCAATATTCGCTAATACACAAGTTCTGACAGCAATTGACATAATATCACGCAAAAAATTCTGACATTTTATTAGAAAATGGTTTTTCACAAAAAAAATCTACATTTTTTTAGCTCAAGACAAATTATTTATTGATTTATGTAATTTCGGGGTATGTTGTCTGCTCTACTGTGGGTGTGTGTGTGTGAGTGTGTGTGCTTGTACACATACATACATACTACGCGTGTATATGATGAAAATGTAATAGAATTTTTTTTTGACTATTTTAAGAATATCACCTTGAATTTTATTAATTTAATTTTTTTTTTCTTTTTTGAAGAAATGAAAATTACGAAAATGATGTCACTTCTACATGAAATTATCTAATAACATTTAATAAAATACTTTATATATTCGCGAGCAAACATTTTTGGCAATGTCATGGGGTCGTCGCGTTTTTAAATTATTATTGTTTTTGGGTATTAAGTGCTCTCGCGCTATCAGGTATGTAAATGATTATTGAAATTGGTCGCGTCCTTCAGAACAATTTTTTTTTTCGTTTCATTTCAGTTGAACATGCATATGGGTTATAGACCATCAATGATTTTGTATATTATATGTACATATTATTATAGTTATGTAATTAGTGCGGCAAATAATTTATTGGGCCGACAACTTTAATCTCGATTATATAAAAAACTCGTGTCACGGTGTTTGTGGTCGCAATTCTCCGAAACGGCTCACCGATTTTTATGAAGTTTTTTAAAAGGGGCTCATTTGCTCCATTAGTCCAGGCAACGAAGACCAAAAAATACCAAATAGCGGAAATAATTCATGTAGAAGCCAAAATTGGTACAGTTGTAGGGGAAGGTCATACAACTTAACAATATACTAAAAGTACTGAGGGGTGGGGTGAAGCTAAGGGTGGGGGGGTCTTGAAAGGTCCTTTTTTCAATTTCTCGTTAATAACTCAAAAACCACTGCTTCTATCAAAAAAATGTCTATATACTAAATTAATCTAATGCCTCATAATGTCGTCGCCTCCGGATCCTCGTTCGTTATGAACGGGTGGGCAAAAGTGATCTAGGTGTGAGGCGGATCACGCTAAATGACGACAGATGGGCCGGTTTAAGGTGTTACGCGACCCGTGCCAACAAACTACCAGGCTCGGGGGCCCTTTTAACAAAGCCCAGTCGCAAACGGAGCCCTCTGGATACCTGGCGACCAATTTTTCTCCGACACTCGTGGGACCATTATGCCTAATAAATATAAAAACAACAACGAAAACCACAAAACCGAGACCTACACTCTCCAAAGGCCGGAGCTCCCTCAAAAACACCAGAGGAGGGCGACTCCAGGGCACCAAAGCTAGGAACTAGCGGAACCCAGAGGAAATCTAGCGCTGCTGAAGGAGGACTGACTAACGTCCCTCAGGCAAAGCTGCGCTACAGGTTAAGGCGCTGCGTTCAGGATTCTGGACAGGTGATCCGCAATCCCTGAGGGGCAGCTCACGGCTGAGCAAAGAGAATTCATGGTTTGGGCCAGGAAAACGGTCGGCAGTGATTGCTCGGAGAGAGACCATGTGTCGAAAAGACTGCGGTCTCAGGATGAGCTAGAACCTGTCGACACTAAACGGGATAAACTGCAAGCGGAGAAGGAAACACCTCACAAGGTCATGCCGAAACACAAGTCTTTCAGCGACATTGTGAAGGAGCGTGTTTTGGTGCTAGCCGTCGTTGACAGGAGTCATGAAGGCGGGAGCATCACCATGGATAAATGGAGATTAGTTTATAATGCACTAAACTCCGTTTTTCTCAAGGTCCTAGGTGAAAATCCAGGACCTCCTCCATCCTCAACAGATGCGGGATGGTATCGAACCGGCTAGCCCAGAATAGATCCTGGAGATAATAATGATCAGCAACCCTTATCTTCCAACGGGGAACTGGAAGATTGTGAGACAAGAGGCTGCCAAGGGCTCCAGATTATCTACTATAGTAATCAATAAAGAGTCCTTGGCTCCTCTTGCCGCGACTAAGGGAGTAATCGACTTCGGTTTCGGGTCGATTACTCTCAGAGTCTACAAAAAAGACGTGGCTGGAACACACTTGGAGGAACCTGGTGAGGACGGCAGCCCGTCCATACAAGAAACTGACGCACCAAGAGAGGAGACAGTACCAAGAGGGGAGACACCAGCGACTTCAATGAAACCGGCGGACACTAGCCTGTGGTGGCGGGGAGTGGAAAATGGTAAGTTTGATATTATGCTAAATATCATACAAATTAACCTGCACCATACGTGGCCTTAGAATGAAGGGGTATAACCTAATATAGCGGGTGTTTCTTTTAAACTGAGACGATCAAATATCTCGAAAAGAGCCACTCTACGGAAAAAATGTCGATAATCAAAATTTAATCATACCGCGAGGGAAATACATTAGTGCAAAAAAATAGTCCCCCACCACCGCTTTGTAGGTGGGGCGGGGTTAACTTTTAAACTAAGATAGGAAGCCATATTTTTTATTGCAGATACGGATTCTACGACTAAAAGTACGTATAATTTGAATGAAATATTTTGTTCGGTTCATGATAGATGGCGTTGTAATCGACGAAATTCAATTTTTTCAATTTCTCCTTCTTAGAACACACGCATTCGATTCTGCAATACGTTTGAAATAAAAAACATCACGTTTTCATTGGAAATACTCGAAATTCGTCATCAAAACAATTTCTTCAGTTTTGTAAATCTAAACCAAGTGTTCAAAATGATGGCCTGCAACTTCAATGCACTTATTAATCCGCATTTCAAATGATTGTACACAACTGAGAAGTGTGTCTGGTTGAATTTCAGCACACGCATTTCTGATTCGCTCAATCATGTTCTCACGTGTTGTTGGTTTTTGTGTGTAAACTTTGTTTTTGAGGTAGCCCCACAAAAAAAAATCTGGCGCAGTAAGATCTGGTGATCTGGCGGGCCAATTTATCGGACCAGCCCTACCGATCCAGCGACCATTGAAATCACGATCAAGTATTTCACGTGCCATCAACGAATAGTGTGCAGGACAACCATCATGTTGAAACCACATGTTCCGTCTCACTTCTAAAATGTTGCGGTACATTTGACCATTCAAGTTGCCTTCAATAATGTGGGGGCCTATGAGTTTGTTGCCAATTATTCCACACCACACGTTGACAGTCCAAGGACGCTGACAATACAATAATTGGAAATTGGCGGCAGTTTAATCTGGCTGATCTCAGCCTATATGGATCGGGACAAACAGGTTCCGCCGGATAACCTGGGGGACATGATTTTCAAACCAGAAAGAAAGAAGATTGGGGTGCTCCTTGGGTGTGATGCGAATGCGCATCCCACAATTTGCGGTAGCACTGAGAAAGGATGTATCCTATGGTCAAGGAATGGAGAGTGGCGGAGGAGCACTCCTCCTCTGACAATCGATATATAACCTTTAGCCTTAACGTTTCCCCTGCTACTCGAAAAGCTTTTAGGAATCCTAGAAGGACAAACTGGAGCAAGTATATGGGGAAACGCTTAACAAACTATCAACGCCGGGAGCCCCTGAGCCGCCAGCGACAGTGGAGGAACTGAATTGCATAGTGGGCACAATCACTAGTGCCTGCAATTGGTCCTTCAACGCTGCTTGCCCAATAGTTAAGCCCAGGGGCAAGCAAAAACCAGCTTGGTGGTCCAAGAAAATGGGGACCTACCAGAAGGCGTGTAGGATAGCCTTTAACAGAGCCAAAAGCACGAGGGAGGCTCAAGACTGGGACTCCTATAAGGAGGACCTCAAAGTTTACAAAAAAGATGTGAGGAAGGCAAAAAGGAGGTCATGGAAACTGTTCTGTGATAAAATGGAAGAAGTCTCCGATACCTCTCGTCTTAGGAAGATACTGTCTACTAATCCTACCAGTCCCAGTTTATGATTAAACAGGATGGATCTTGGACTACTGCTAGTGAGGAATCTTTGAAACTTCTCATCAAAACCCACTCTCCAGGAAGCTTAGACGACTCGATAGAGACTAGTACTCATCGAGAAGCACATTCACTGCGCATAGAAGATATCGTAACCAAAAAACGGATCCTATGGGCACTTGAAGGTTTCAAACCCTATAAATCGGCTGGTCCTGACCGAATTATTCCAGCAGAGATTCGTTGATTATTCTCCCCTGGCTGGAGGTATTCTTCAAAGAGTGTTTAAAACTGGTCTGTATTCCGCGGTAGTGGGCAGAGGTCAGAGTGATCTTTATTCCGAAAGCGGGTAAATCCTCACATGGCTACCCAAAGGACTTAAGACCCATAACTCTATCATCCTTTCTACTGAAAACCTTTGAAAGGCTGATGGATATCTATATACGTTCAAAAATAAAGCCTAGTGAATGGGCCCAGTCTCTGCATGCTTACTGTAAAGGGAAATCTGTGGACACAGCTCTGCACGCCTTGGTAAGTAAAGGGTTTTTCAATAAGAGCACTTCAACTTTTTTTGGAATAAAACACAAACTGTTCGACTTTTGAGCTAACTTTTGTTTTATTAATGAACTTGAACATATACATTTAAGTATGAAACTCGATTTCTTTTGCATGACCACCGCGTGCACGTTTTACGAAGTCCAATCGTTGAACCCAATTTTCGACCACTCTTTCGCATAAATCGGCCGAAATTCCAGCAATTTCACGTTCAATATTGGCTCTGAGCTCTTGCAACGTCGCCGGCTTATTGGCATAGACCAATGACTTCACATAACCCCAAAGAAAATAATCTAGAGGTGTCAAATCACACTAGCGCGGCGGCCACTGGACGGGCCCATTTCGCGAAATAACACGCTGATCGAACTTAGGTAGTCTTCAATAACGCGATTGTATCGTGTGCTGTGTGGCATGTGGCCTCGTCCTGTTGAAACCACATGTCGTCCAAGTCCATTCCATTGAATTGCGGCAAAAAAAAATCGTTTATCATATCGCGGTATCGATTTCCATTAACAGTAACGTGGCGATCGTTATCGTCGATGAAAAAATATGGCCCAATGACGCCGCCGGCATATAATCCGCACCAAACAGTGACTTTTTCGGGATGCAACGGTGCCTCATGAATCACGTGTGGGTTGCTTCCTGCCCAGTAACGCATGTTTTGCTTGTTGACAAATCTATTTAGCCAAAAGTGAGCCTCATCGCTGCATCTGCATCATTTTCCTTTTGCTCTTGAGCCCAATTCACAAATCGGCGTCGCTTCAAATGGGCAAACGGCTTTAGTTGTTGTGTCAGCTTGATCTTATACGGATGTAGGCCAAGATCTTTACGTAAAATTCGCCACAATGATGTCACAGAAAGGCCCAATTGTTTCGAACGTCGTGTGAGCGACACATTCGCGTCTTCTTGAACTGAAGCCCTGGCGGCTGCGATGTTTTCAACACTTCGAGCACTTCTTGCTCTCGAGGGCACCGGAACATTATGTAGCGAAAACGTAGACTCAAATTTTGCCACTATACGGTCGATTGTCGAACTGGCTTGTTAAATGGACCGTAAAATGGCCGTAATGCTCTTAAAGTAGCAGCAACAGAACGATTATTTTGATAAAAAATTTGCACGATTTGCAATCGTTGTTCAAGTGTGTAGCGTTCCATGATGAAATGTATACTAATGAAGTTTCCAAATAAAAAAAGAACAATAAAAAATATGGCGTCGTTCGCCGTCCCTATCGGAAAAAAGTTGAAGCGCACCTGTTGAAACACCCTTAACCTACAAGAAATCGATATTCTCGCAAGAGTTTTGTATTGTGGCGTTCCTTGATATTGAGGGCGCCTTTAACAATGTTAAGATGGAGGCCATTCTGGAGGGATTGTCGTTGCTAGGAGTGGATTACCCTGTAAGTGCGGGTTAATCAATCACATGCTGGGGTGCAGGATGGTTAACTCGGAGCTGGGGGAATCCACGATCAGAAGGCGGGTGGCTAAGGGAACCTCGCAGGGAGGTGTCCTGTCTCCTCTTCTCTGGAACATAGCAATCAATGGATTGCTGTTGGAGTTAGAGAGAGAGAGGGGGGATCGGAGTTATTGCTTATGCAGATGACGTAACGATAGCTGTCTCTGGCAATTATCTAAGCACGGTGAAGGAGGTAATCCAAAATGCCCTCCTAATCATTACAAGGTGGGCCATCAGATGTGAACTGGCAATCAGCTCGTCCAAAACTGAACTGGTACTATTTACTAGGAAATATAAAATCAAGGTAGTAAATCCACCTCTCTTAAATGGCAGGAGACTAGCTGATACGGTGGTACCGTATTCGCCTCTGCTGAGCAAAACATTCAATGCTCGTATTGGTGTTGAGTTCTGCAGTTCAGTGAACAGCTGCCAATGAAAGTGTCTGGCGTATCTTTGGTTTCCAAATTCATGATCGGGACCCAGCAGTTATACATTTAGCCGTCCATCTTGAAAACGGCCAGCGCGTATTAGCGTGCCATTAATTCACCAAAAACTACACCTACAAAATTTTTCGAATTATGTCATCATGCGGATACTTTCGGTCCCTTTGCACGAACACTACTATATTCCGAAGTACCAAGCTATTTCACATGGAATTAAACAAAAGAATGGATGCCCCGCAAGCAAGGCACACCAATTTGTGCCCCGGCCTATTCAAATCAAACACTTTGTGTCGAGTATATACAATCACTCCAAGGCAGATTGAGTGCTTCCATCTGCGACTGTTGCGTTGGTTAATGACACCGGCCCATTGTCATTTCAAAATATACACTAAGCGAATGGACAACAGTATCAAACATATAAAGAAGCAGCAATGGGCTGTACAGCAACACAAATTTGTCTACTATTTGCTATAGTGTTGACTACATGACTGACGATATATTGCATCGTATTCGTACACGGGGCAACGATCTAACGATTACATTCAGCGACGCTATGTACAATAAAGCATTGCTTGCTATCGAGGAGTTTTGCGTTTTCTTGCCAATTTACCATACTCAGCCATTTCGGCATGCAGCAACTTTATTGGATGGAGGCAGAACAGCTCATTCAGCATTTACCCAGGCGCAGTGTGCAACATAAAAACAACAATCGTCCATGGCACAGTGATGAAACAATCCAAAATTATCCTCTGGGATGAATATACTATGGCACACACACATTCTCTTGAGGCATTAAACAGAACACTCAAAGATATGAAGGAAAAGTTGCTGCCTATATGAAAATACTGGATGCATAAGATTGCCCATTAATTTCTGCACAATCGTTGATTCGCAAAATGCTCTTCGCACACAATACATAAATCATGTGTATGGCTGGCAGAAAGAGCCATTTTGACAGCAAAAAATGTGGACGTCGAGGATTTAAACTTCAGAATACAGCAGTCGTGGCCAGGCGACCTGGTATCAAACAAAACTATCGAGACAGTTTGCGACTGAAAGTTGAACAAGAAGAAGTAAAATAACCGGATCTCCGGTTATTTTACTTGTTCTCGCGTGGGCAAACCATTGAGCTTATTTGTGTTGGTTAAAGACGGCCTGACCAAAAATATCGTACACTCAATTGCTCTTCGAAATTAAAACTTGATTTTCTGTATTTCATTTTCCTCGTTTAGGATAAAAAATATATTACTTTTTTCACTTTACATTTAACTTTTAAGAGATCAAACAATGAATATGTCGGTTACCTTAAAGAAATACATTGAATTGAGAAAATGAATGGTTGGTGTTTTTTTGTTTTTATCGGCAATCATCGTGTACAGCGCTTCCTCTTTCTGCCATAGATCCCATTCCCACACACTTACAATACATTCACAACAAATAATGTACATGGCAGAACAAGGTTTGCCGGGTCAGCTAGTCTATATATAAGATTATAAGTACACATATAGGTGAATGATTGGAAATGTAGTCTTCACGTGCGACAACATGCCATAATACTAAAACTCCCATCAATATTGTATACGAAAAACCGAATTTCACTATTTAGATTAAGTCACGATGATTATTGGTTTTCGAAAATTGAATCGCATCAATATGATATTTTGAACTTTTGACTTCAGAAGAAGAAAAAAAAACTAAATTTCACTTTTTAATGTTTGTTACTTTTCTCGAGAAGATCGAAGACGAAAGCAAAACTATCATCAATGTATATATGTATATAGAGAGGAAGAAATTAGAAATTTGCCGATTTTTTAACTTTTAATTATGATTTGAAAATTTTTATTATTTGAAGGAGAAAGTAAATAATAAAATATCAGCAAAATCATGTTGTACATATTTATACAGTGTTGTAGATATAGCATAAAGCTTGACTTATCGATCAATTTATCACAATATAGTATATTTGGTAAAGAGATAGTTTCAATGTCACCGCACATACATATGGTTGTATCTGTATGTGTGGTTGGCAAAAATCCTTATACGCGACAATAAATTTATACAACAAAAGATATTTGTGTCACTCCATCCATGATGAATGAATGATTTAGTTTATTCTATATGATCAATCAATCGATCAATGATATATGCGTGATTGTGTAATTAGATATATACACACACACACACACATATATACATACGTAATTTAATTGAAGGATATTCTTAATTTTTTAGTTAATTAATTTCGATTTAATTGTTTTTTGCGAAAACACCGGAAATCAACTAAAATTAATTGCAAATCAATAATAGTCTATTATATGTATAGCAACAAAAAACTATAGCTATAGTGTCATTTATAAATATCCGGTCGCAAAACTTTGTTTGTGTGAGTGCCAGAATTTTAAAATATCCATATATCATTATTTACATATGAACCTTCTGATTAAGTCCAAATACTATATACAAATTCCATGACCATGCATTTCCTATGAGCATATATGTACGAGTATATAGTATTTTGGGTATTTTGCTTACGCGCTACAGTTGAAGGCAACAAACTATTTATACAGTAAGCAACCATTCTACTCAAAACATAAGTATGGTCCCGGATAACAATTTGAAAATTTGGTATTCCAAAATAACCAATGTGGGACTGAAGGACCGTACGGTGTTATGGAACATGTTAGATACCGATTTAAGCACCATCTGCGCTTTGTACAACTCCAATGTCATCCTGTACTGACATGAAAGATGGGTCTAAAATAAGCTTCAAATGATATATCAATAAGTTCTTATACCGTTCGAAAGTGAATTTTGTCCACTCCATGAATATTTTGTTAGCAATTCACTGGAACATAAGTAATCTAGACAGTTTTATTTATCAGCTGACAATTTATATAGATGAAGTGTCTGAAATATAACAATTGATTAATTATTTAGTTTATTTGATTAGTAAATAATCAATAACTACCATTTGATCCATATAACTCTGTGATGATAACTTTGAATTGAACGATGCTAAATGTTTCACAGATTTTGACTATAGTGCTAACTCAAAAGGTTTTACTCTCTTCAGTCTTCTCACTGCTTCCCTGTGGTCGAGTAATTGGTTGGCCTCAACGTTCGGGTGATTCTGGAGCCTCACTTCATGCTTCCGTGCAGCATTGTTTGCTTCTCTGGTGACAGTTTCCACTCTAAGGTCCCTGTGGAGGTCGCTATTACGTATGTACCAGGGGGCATTTACAATATCCCTTAGCACTCTGTTTTGGAATCTTTGAACGATATCCTTGTGGCTTGGTTTAGTACAACCCCACAGCTGAATTTCATACATCCAAATGGGCTTTAATATCTGCTTATATAGCATCAATTTATTGTTTATTGATAGATTGGAGTTCCTTCCCATCAGCCAATACATCTTTCTATATTTGAGTCTGAGTTCTTCACTTTTTTTCTTGACATGGACCTTCCATCGAAGTTTGGTATCTAGATTCATTCCTAGATATTTTGCTGAGTTAGCATGTGGTAATGGGACATTATTTAATACCACAGGTTTTTGTAACAATTGATGAGTGTTTTTGGACCGCAAATCATATTAAAATCATTTTTAACACATTTCTTCAACACCCTGTAGTTAAAAAAATATTGTAAATTTTACTTTCCCTATAGTTTTTCTTTAATCTTCACCACCTTATACACATTTCAGATTGTTTTCAATATTTTGGACCTTCCACTTTCAGAGATAAAAGAAGAAAGAGCACATACATTTTTGCTACATTCTCATAAAATTCGCTCTCAAAAATTAATCAAAAAAATGATTTAAAAATATTTCTAGAATTGTCAAAGTGAGCCCTTTAAAATGACATACTCGTACGTATATCACATGTGTACATTAGAGGCAAACTGATGTCAAAAAAAATTAATTATGAGGTTATGGAATTATGAGCATAATATTGCTTCAACCTTTGTTTAAAATTTACCTTATTTCAGGTCAAAGAGGTGGACATCATATTCACCGGTTCAGTATCACCATATAGTCACCGTAAAAAGGGCACCAGACATTGACGGTATATTCAAGTTGGGATCCGACATAGGCATAGTACATGATTTTAATTATTTCGAGGTCATAAATTAATTATTTCGAGGTCATAAATAGCAAGTTACATGCTGAGTTTTATTAAGCGCTGGGCAGGAGGCCCATGCATGGTGGATATATTCATTAGATTTTGTCACAGCAGTGTGAACAAATAATTATATCCTACCAGTTAGTTTGTTCAAGATATAGACGGAAGTTGGATGTATCTGCTTTTTTGAAATTCTAATAAGTACTGTTGTCCACTTGTATTGTTAACCATGATTCATTTTATTCACTTGTGTAATATCAAGTTGTTATCGGTGTGCCAAAAGCAATTTTTAACTATAGTTAACATCTGCCAAACACGTGTGCACCATACAAAACCATAGTGTCGATCGAACTATTTATAAAATCATTTAAAATAGTCGAACTACACTACTGTAGGAGTGTTTCAAAACGACAGTATTTACCATCGACTTTGTCAATTTCAGCAATGTGGAGACAATACAACGAAAAAAAACGCAAAATATATGAGTTAAAATAGAATACACAAACTACAGATAAAATCATTTGGTAATTTCTTAAATGAACCAATTTAATTTAAACCAGTTAATTTAATAACCGTATAAGACTCTGGTGATACCCAAAGTGTCCAATCAAGCTGTACTTATTATAGTAGGCAGCTATAATTGTACATTTTTGGTATGGTTATTGGAACTGGGCATTCCAAACTAACACGTGACAATGAGATTCATCGCAAGGATTGAACGAGTGGTATGTGACGACTGTAGGGGGCAGAATAAGAATATATATAATGGTAGGGATGGTTGCCTATACTAGCTATCTATAAAAGCACCATTCCATGTGAAATGTGTGAAATTAAACATTCCCAGTAGTAGCTCATTCAAATATTCCATCCAATCGTGTGTTTGTATACTGTAACCACCCGTTTTTATAATTTTCCAAAATAACGGATTAAAAATTTTTAAATCTTTTAATGCAAAAAGATTAAAAAGGACGTAATACAGCAAAATATAAAAAATCCGTTACAAAATTCAATTGTTTTAAAAAAAAATATTAAAAATTAATATTCTGTTGGACCACCTTTGCTATAACCAAAATCCTGTTCGGCATACTTCTAACCAACGAATTGATAATTTCGGGTGATATTTCCTCCCAGGCATGTTGAATGGCTATTTTTAGTTCATCTACTTCTGCAAACCATAATTTTGAACTCTGTCCCTTATGTACGGGAGCATTATCTTGCTGGAAAATCCAGCTTTCGTCTTGATATATGTACGTACAACAAAGGTAACAGGTGTTTTCTAAGAGGCCAATGTACTCCACGCTGTTCATTTTAGTGGCTGCAAATACTAAGGTTAGGGTTCCCGCTGAACAGAAAGACCCTTTTCTAAGATTACTCCAATTGTACTGAATGCCATCTGGCCCATCCAGGTTAAATTTTTTTATCATCGGAAAATATCGGATAGTTATGATAAAAACAAACCAAGTAATTCTTTAATTACCTTTGACCAGTCCGCACTCATGTTTTCTCTAACAAATTCAAGACGAGCGGCTTTGTGTTGTGGTAATAACTTTGGTGCTGACATCGTTTTACTGTATTTCAGATTCACAGAAGTTTCAAACCTGATTGTGCTATGAGACACATTTAATTTAAGCTCGTTTTTTAGGCGCTTAAGACTTTTAAAAGAATTATTCGCGGCTTTAGCCATCCCACGAGTTTCGCGTGAACTCATCTATTGTTTTTGTTTTTCTTTGTTCCGTAATTAACCGTATCGATTAAAAAATTACCAACAGTAACATGATTACAGTTTAATTTTCGCCCAATTTGCCTAAGCGAAAAACCTTTTTCCGAAAGGGTTAGAGTCTTGCCCTTTTCTACGTCCGATAAATATTTTCCACGTGGCATTAATTTTCTGCGGCACTGATTTATGTTGAGAAGACTAATTAATACTAAAATTTGTATAATTTATAAAGCGGACCGAGAAAAATGATCAAAGGCTACTGTGGTTAGATAGTTATACAACAAGACAATTTTTAAAACAAAGTTGTTTTATTTAAAACAATTGAATTTTGACACGGATTTTTTATATATTGCCTTTTACAACTTTTTGCATTAAAAGTTTTGAAATTTTTCAATCCGTAATTTTAGAAAATTAAAAAAACGGGTGGTTCTATAGTTATGCACCGAATAGTATAATCGAGGTTCAAGAGTACGTATCTTTTTATGAAAGTTTTGGAACCTTAATAAGCCTTCAGGATCAATGTCAAATTTTCATTTTCTGCAGACAGTTGCAGAATTTTTGAAGCCTTCAACCAACCGACATTTCAAGTTTCAGGAGGCAACGCGAATGATACTTACACGAAAGCCAAATAAGCAGATCGTTGTGCGTGTGACACCTACTCCTGTTTGTACAAATATTGTAGCAGTAGGTGCCAAAAACAAAAAATTGGCTGATCTTAATAAACTGCGCGCTTGAAAAATATTTTGGGGTTGAATGAAGAGGTTTTAGTTTTATTATTGATGTGATATTATTTTTAGTATAAAACGTTTATTTTATTATTTTAAATAAGTTAATAGTTTTAAAAATACAAGTGAAATAAAATATAATTTTTTCCCAGATCAAAGTTGTTTTCGTTTTCTACTTTCAAAGCAAGACTATTCCTCTTAGTTAGGAATTTAGCGGTTATTAAATACATTTAAACATTTAAAAAATACGGAAAGACATAATATACTATTTACAAAATGTTAAGGAAACAAATACGGGGCGCAGGGGCCAGGAGACTATAGCATTCGACCTCTGGAGGAATGGATAATGTAGGATAAAATTAAAGATTTTAATAATTTTAATTAAAAATAACTGAAACGCAATATATGATTTCACCTATAAATTATTTATGCAATGCCTAACCGCAACCCAAAACCGTTGGTGGATTTGCAGTTATACCCAGCCGCAAATTATGCCTAAATAGGTTCCCTTAGAGATCAATCCGCAATTGTACTTTTAATTCTCAATTTTGAAATAGCGTTTGCCGGCCCTAAAAAAGGTTAGAAGGAGGGATTCCTTGCAAATTCATCATCCTTTTCATTGCATCCAAAAATATGAAACCAAGTATTGTTGATAGAAATTCTTTTTTATAAGAAAATATTTTAAAAATACTTACGTCACATAGATTATGTAACGTCGAATTTAATTAAGTAGATACCAATAAAATAACATATTATGATTATACATAATTCTAAAATTTATAATATATAGGTTTTATGAAGTATATTTGTACTTATCAATTGGAATTCTGCGAAATTAATAAAATATAAAATAATTGGATTAAATAAGTATTTTTATATAAATATATGTACATATACAGTAAAATTGAAAAAAGATTAAATTATTTAAACCAATTACAAAATTCAAAATTATACATATTATGTATCAATGAATTGGTTTTTCAAATTAAATACTGCCTAAAAAAAATTAATTTTTTTTTTAATCTTATTAATTTACTTCCATTTATGAAAATATTAAAATGCATTGGCAGTCCAATAAATTTTTCCAAATTACACAAGCCGAATATATTTATAGTCATTATACCCAACGATATATGATTGAAAATGTTCTAAGAATCCCCTATTTAAAAATTATTTTTCAAGAGATAAAATTTTGGAAAATTTCGAAAAATAAATTATTAAAGTAATCTAAAATTTTTAAATCAATAGTTTTCAGTTCAGATATACAAATTAAACTGGGGTTTGGAAAAATGATTGTGAAAATACTAAACTGCAAAGGCTCAATGCAACTTTGTTCGCAAGGATTACTGGTACATTTAAGCTGTGTTCCTGAAATATATTCTTATTTTCAAAATATTTCCTTGCTTGAAAAACAATATCCATAATAGGCAACCTTGTAAAGAATTTTCGGCCAAGATTCGTTTACTATTCATAATAATTTCAGATAGCTCTTTGGAGAGAACCATTTTATTTGGAGGCTTATAAGTCAAGACTTTCAAGATGTTTAGTTAATTGATATTCGGCCTTTATTTTGTGGAATGGATTTTCAACCCATGACCAAATATATGTAAATTAATCTTTGTTAGTGGAATTTTCCAGGTCTACAAATATACTTAAAGTTATTATAGATTTTGTAAGTCAACAACGTTCTTTCTTGTAAATTCGCTATGTCCAAGAAGTTTTAAATTTAAAAAAAATTTAAAGTAACAAACAATTTTAACAACAGCCAATTATTTTATTAGTTACCAAATCAGTCCCCCAACTGATCTCGGATCCTATAAATTGATTCAAAAATTGTTATTTTATTTGAACTTTAAAACAATGTTTTATCAATAAGAAATCGAACCGATAGAGTGATCACTGTATTAAAAGTAGCGCATAAATATTAACACTGTATATTTGTATATTATGTGCCAGTAATGTCCAAAAGTTTTATAAAAATTATAATTATTATAAAATTATTGAAATTCAGTTGTATGTAAAATTTTCAAAATTCAAAAAAACAAATTGAAATTTTAGAATTATACGAGGGGGATTCAATAAGTTAGCTTATTTATCTCCAATTTAGGAGCATAGGGCGTCTACTAGGTGGGACCATCTAACTCAATTGGCTGCTACTGTTTTAATTTACTTCCATGATTTGCCGAGATGTTTCGCTTCCACTAGCACCGTTCGTTTCCACGTTACAAGTGGACGTCCAACCTTTCTTTTCCCTTGAGGGTTCCATTCTAAGGCCATGCGTGTTACGTCACTTGGTGGTTTTCTTAGTGTATGTCCGATCCATCTCCACTTACGTTTCCTTATTTCATTTTCCATATTTACCTGATTAGTTACTCTATGGAGGTCCGCATTTGATATGGTATTGGGCCAGAAGCACTTTAGTATTCTTTTTAGACATTTGTTGAAAAATACTTGTAGTTTCTTCGTAATCTGCCGATTTTGCTTCCACGTTTCGCAGCCATATAGGAGTACTGATTTTACACACGAGTTGAACATTCGTATCTTGCGGTGTTACGGGAGAAGACAGATGCATTCCAGATTTTGTGTAACCTGTTGTATGTCGTTCTGGCTTTGTTTATGCGCTTGTTAATGTCTTCCTCGGTTCCGCCTGTTTCTGCTAGTGTACAACCTATAAGTATACGAATTCCTTTACATCTTCTATATTTTGTTGGTTGACGCTTATTGGTGTGGTTATCGTAGTATTTATCCTCATCGTCTTGGTTTTCGTAATGTTTATTTTTAGACCAACTTCTTTAGCTAAGTCCGATAGCTGTTCTATTTTCTGCTGCATGTCCGTGTATTTATGTGTTAGCAGGCATATATCATCAGCGTAATCCATATCGTTAAGTTTTCCGGTTAGTCCCCATTGGATGCCATTTGGCGATTTGTGGTCCATTTTCCGCATGAGACTATCTAATACTACTAGGAACAGTAGTGGGGAGAGTACGCATCCCTGTCTTACTCCATTGCTATTGTATAATATGTATCACTTTGCTTGCTCTTGTATTGAACTCGGTTACCTGCATCATGGTACATCTCTTGTACGAGTTCGATAATCTTATTTGGGATGCCCATTTCACAAAGTGTCTTCCATATTGCGTTTCTATGTATTGTATCGAATGCACGCTCAAAGTCCACGAAGAGGAGGTATAGTGGGGAGTTTCATTCCATATTTATATGGTCAGTGCAACTACGTCAAGGTCTGAAGCCAGCTTGTTCTTTCCTCAATTTCGAATTGATCGTATAGGTGATATTCTGTCGAGGATTATCATTGCTAACACCTTTATTGTTGTATTGAGTATAGTGATATGCCTCGCCAATTTTTACATTCTCTTAGGTCTCCTTTCTTTGGAATCATTATGATAATCCCTCTTTCCATTTATGTAGTATTTTACCCGAATTCCATATTTCCGTTATGATCGGTGTTAGAGTCTTCACAGTTGTAGATGCGTCACCTTTGAATATTTCGGATGGTATGTTATCTATTCCAGCGGCTTTGTTATTCTTCATTTTCCCAATGATACTGCTAACTTCCCGTTCCGTTGGTGGATGGGTGTTAATTGTTTCGTTAAGAGCATTATTGGATATTTCGAAATTTTCTGTGCAGTTTGCGATTTCCTCTCCGAAATATTCTTTCCATCTCTTTAACTGTCCCTCATCTGTTGTTAGGATTTGACCATTCTTATCTCTTATAGGTGGTATATTGGTGTATTTTCCTGTGATCTTTCGTACGCATTGGTGTAAAGTACGCATATTTATGGTTGCTGCTGCCTCTTCGGCATCCTTGAGAATATTTTCAGTGTATTTTCTACGATCATTTCTTGCCAGTTTTTTTACTTGTCTTGCCGTGTCTTACAATTTCCTTCTCACCTCGGGTGTATTTTGCTGGTTCATTTGCAGCTTAAGCTGTCGACGTTCTTCAATTTTCTCTCATGTGCTGGTGCTTATCCATGGTTTGCGACTGTATTCTTTGTACCCGAGTGCAGTGTTCGCAGCAGTTTCGATATAGGCTTCTTCGATTTGCTTCCATCGGTCTTCTATACTGGTGGCACTGTTGGTTGCTAGATTGCATTCGAGCGCTTCACTGAAAATCTTCCTTGTATCGGGATCGTTTAGCCTTTCGATGTTGAATTTTCGTCTACCGGCTTGATCTTGAACTGTGAAATTACCAAGTGTTGGTCGGTGTGAATGCCTGCACCTCTCTCTCATTGCTCGGACGTCTTGTAAAAGTTTAAAATTTAAATTTAGCAATTTTAAATTTTAGAACCGTGGCGTATACAAAAATATTTTTTACAAAAATTCAATATTTATGCTGGGACACCGATTTTTTTGATTAAATTAGTGACTAAACTGAACTAATAGATGGCAACAGTATTTATAATTTAAGTTGTGCCCCTGACTATTCATGGTCAAATTATGTTGACTTTTCGAACGTCATATTATGAAAGATAAAAAAAAAAACATCGGAAGAGAACTTTTCGCTAATCGCCAGTGCTGGAATGTTCTAAAATCACATTTTCGATATTCGATAGACGTTTGTGTCTTTTTTTCACGAATAAAATTGTGCTCCATTGTGTTTTTTCAATTACGCTTTCTATTGCGATCTCAGCCTGTTAGAATAAATTAGCAAACTATCTCTTTTTCCTCTTTTCACTTGCCATTGAAAATAGAAATATTGGTGATATTTTATCGAAAGAGTAGGCTTTGATCACAATTGCGGAATTGATTACGAAATAGAATACAATTTTGTTCGTGAAAAAAGAGACACAAACTGCTATCGAATATCGAAAATGTGATGGTAGAACATCTAAAAGTCTATAATTTAGTCGAAAATTTTGGTATCAGGCACACAGCATAATGTCGAAAATTGAATTCAAATTTCAAATTCAGAGGTTGCTTTCTAAAAGTACACTTCGATTTGTTATATGACAAGTCGCTTTAAATTTGATATTTTAGTATGTTGAAAATATTACAGGGAAAGATATACAGTGAAACCTCATTAGAGCGGACATCGACGGGATTAACTAAAGTGTCCGCTCTAGTGAGGTGTCCGTTAATGTGCGGTGTCGCAAGAGGAGGTTTTAAACAGAAAAATCGATATGCTTGTCTGTCGGACACGATTTTCCAAAACTCTTATGTAATAAATTTTCCGTAGATGTTAGTAATGACAAGGAGCTCTGCGTCACCTTTCCTTGAATTTGAAGCGAACCATTTGGAACGCGGAAATTTGTATTTTGCAATAATTCCGCTAGTTCTTTAGCTTTTTTGCCTGAATAATCCAGTTATTGGTATGTTAGTTGTTCGCACACGACAAAACCTGCGAAACACCGCCTCATCAATATTTTTTGATGGAAATGAACCAACTTTTTTGCCGCGTTTTTATTGGAATTTAATTCCCACTCTTTAATAATGTTCTCAGATTTATTTAAAATCGTAGAAATTTGAGTTTTACCTACACCAAATCTACAGGCCAGTTAGCTTTCCTTTTTTACTTACTTCAATAAATTTAATCAAAAAACATTTTTTCGATGAAGATGGTGCACTCGTGATTCTAAAAATTACAATACGTAAAATGTCAGTCGCATAGCTTAGTTTTAAACCACAAATTTTATAGCATAGAGTTTTAGTTTAATTAAGGCTTACCTGTTTTGAATAACACACGTGATATACGAGTATAACAATAGGACAAGAATGTTTTAGTTTTGTAAATTCCTAAAATACAACCGATATCGACACGAGAAAGAGTTACCAGTTTGAATTTTTCACTACATTATGTTTTCTTGCTGAGCAGTAAGGTAAGGTTCTTGAGTGTCCGCTCAGCTGAGAGTATTTTGCATGATAATTCTTTAGTTTGTCTGGCTGTTGTAGTGAGGTGTCCCTTTAAGTAAGTGTCCGTTTAAGTGGGGTTTCACAGTACATAGAGTTGATATTATATAAATGTGCCAAACCAAACTAATTGAAGAATTTAACATTTATTTTTGCCGTCTTAGAATTAGATATTTAAGCAACCTGTATACATTTCACTAAATTTGTTCTTTGACAATTTCTATACCGCAAAGGCTGATGTTTTATTAGTTTTTACTGATTCTCCATTCTAAACTCATTTGCTTCCATGGTAATTATTAAGTTCTTGTAAGTGTTGAAACAATACCACTCCTTCAAAACCATGGGTAGGAACCTCAAATTTACCGAAATTTTTACTCTAGTTTTTCAGAAAATTAATTTTTTTATTCGATCACTAGTTTGAAAACGTTCTTTCATGGTGGATAGAAAATCATCTGTTCAGCTGGTGTATCTGTTGATAAATCTATTATTACCAATTCTTTAGTATCCGTACATATTCATTACAGTTAACAAAAGTTAACATGAGTTTTACTATTAAGAAGTTTTCCGATTAATCGATTAATCGTTTACCGGTAATGCGGTGCTTTACCATATCTTCAATGGTTGTTTTCCTTGAATGTCGATTTAGCACTCCGTTACCAAAAATACGATATTACTCCGTTGCACCTTTGGTAAATGATAATTTGCCGCTTAAACACATTCAAAGATATTCAAATGAATATCTGTATTTTATAAGTATTACATTCCGCCGCCCATGAATCGGTTGATTCATATGTTTCAACTGGAAGTTTACACAATTTGTGTATAGCACGCTGAACTATTTTGTTGCTGTTGGCTAAACGGAGGCTTACAATACGTACTTTGCCATCATTTGGTTGGTGTGCTTAAGTAATGTATATTACCAATTACCCTCCCTAGATATATTTTTGCCTGCTTGACTGCCGCCTCCCATATTCCACCCATGTGAGGTGAACCAGGTGGGATAAATTTCCAATCCATTTTATGTTGCAATAGTGCTGATGCGATGTCGAACGCTTTTGATTTCAGAATTGGAATTCTAACTCCCACAAAAGTTTGTAGCATTGTCGGAATATAGTGTGTGACAACTTCCTTTTCTTGATGTGAATCGGTTTAGTGCTCCTAGAAAGCTGTCGGTTGTGAGATTACATACAGTCTCTATGTGTACCGCCTTCGTGCTCAAGCATACAAATATACAGATGTACACCTTTATAGGTACCTGCCCTCTCCTTCTGGTTGGCTGCACTTTCACTGGTCCACAATAATCTACACCTACCTTGTAGAATGGATGTACATATTGCACCCTCTCTTTCGGTAGGTTTCCCATTAATTGAACTTCGGTTTTCGGGTTTTGTTTGATACAGTTGATACATTTGTGGACTATCATTCTCGATAATATTTTGCCTTTGATTATCCAGAATCTGCGACGAACTATACTAGTAAGAAGTCTTACTCCTGGATGATTATACACTATATGCGCGTCTCTCACTAAGCATTTTACTTCATGGTGGTTCATTGGTAAGATAATGGGATGTCTTGTATTAAATGGAACACAAGAATTTTAAATTCGGCCTCCAACCCTAAGAATACCCTTGTCATCTAAAAACGGATGCAAACTTGTAAGATTGCTCCGCTTTGGTAGCGTTCCCTGGTTTTGCAATTGAATTATTTCTGTCGAATTAAATAATGTGATTGTTGAATTTCTTTTATCAGCATGTGTTCGGCTTGAACGATCTCGTTGCGATTTGTTTCACTTCTCCTTTGCCGGTTTTTAAGGTTGTCGATGAATCTTCTTATGAGCGCTAATATTTTGGTCATTTTGCTGAAGCTTCGTGCGAAGCAACTCGGAAAATGTATGTGCAAGTGGATGGGAAACATTAAACGCCACGGATTTCGTAATTTAAAAATGTTTGGCGAGAAACTCTGGAACAATACAAAGGCAGTTTGTCAAAAAATTATAGGATGTGGGATGTTACAACCGACCGATTTGACCGATGCCACCCTTATTAATAAGACCTACTTAATAAAGCTTTAAAATCCCCTGCTATGTTAGAACTTAATCTGAATAAATTTTATCTATTGGCTCCGGTAAGCCACTATTTGGTTTACTAGTGCTAAGTGAACGTTCGCGGAACCAATACACATATAGGGCTTGAACTTGATTAGTACGAGATGGAGGCGCAAGGACATTGTAGGCAACGATGGCTCCACGATATAGAGGCTTCTTAAGATTGTCTAGGACAGTATGAAGACCAAGCTCAGAATCGAAACCGGTAGAGCCAGATTGTTCACTAAGTAAGGGGCTAGTTTGGCTTTTTTAAACTGTAATAATAATAATATATATAAACTATCTGTTGATAGGCAAACCACTGTTCTGAGCATCATTTAACTGAGCATAGTTTCAAGGCTTGATTTGGTTTACGACTGATTCTAATTAGTAATATCTGATTGCTCCGGTTGTTTAGAGTACATATATATTTGTATAGACTAAATGCAAAATCGTGAAATAAATGAAGACAATCTGCAATCAAAATATTGCTTTAGTGCAAATTAATTATTTGAATTAATCACCATGAAGGCTCATCACTAAAACACTGACACTATCAATTCTGATGACTGCCTTGTAATTAGTTCAACTCAAACGCAAAAATCCAGTTAGTATATCGCATACATTTTTATTTGGAAATTAAAACACCAATTAAACCAATTAATATGTACATAATATGTAGATCTATATTATATAATGTGGATTCTCCGTACGAACACAATCTTATAACGCAATAAGTGATGCATCATCAAAATCATCATCATTACACCGAAACCGCACATTAATTTAATTAAAATTATTGGCATGATCCTGCAATTGAATGAATACTCGTATAATAATGGTTGAAAAACCCCATTGATATATAAAATACAAGTATGTATGTATATTCATGCACTTCCTGCTAATTCAAATCAATCAATTCAATAGCACAACACTTTGCTCGGCCACTGTAAATAGAATGACTTTTTTCTTTTTCTTAGTAAATTTTTCAAGTTCAAACTTATATACTCGCGCTCGTATGGGTATGTTCGTAAATACGTATATTTTTAACGTATCATGTAATTCGTGTGCCGCGCTCTCATCTCATGTCACGAAAAAAGTCGGATTCAATTAAATTTATCACGGAACATACTTGATATTTAAACATATGTATTTACATAATTTATGTATAGATATTTGTATACATATACATGAGTGCTGTCTGTATATATAGATTTCAAACAGACACACGCACACACATCACAAAATGCGTTGTCGTATGATTTTTGGGTTTGACGCCAACAAATTATTATTGCTTTTTGCTTAGTATTAAAATATTGTTTAGAATATAGAATTTTATTGTGCGATTAGATAATTCATTTATATGTACAGTATGTATGTACATACCAAAAATCTATGCCAAGAAGTGTGATGATGTAGAATTTATTAGCCATTATACTTATTTATTTATAGGGACGGTATTTTCAATTAGTCATATTTCCACTAATATATATAATTGGTGTATACTGTATAATAGTAGTAGTTTATTGTAGTAGCACAAAATTGTGTACTGTGTATGCTGACACCCGGCTAATATTGATTTATTTTTCAATATCATAGTTTACGTAAATTGTAATTCGCACCACCATACACACGCAGCTTTATTATAATATCATATGTACAAGTGAAATTTGGCGTCATAGATTGCGAACGATTTAGAACGTGCTGGAATAAAGTCAGTTGAAGAAACACCAAGATGAATATCAGTTGTCAAGGAAATTTTAAAAGATGAACTGGAGAATCTGGATAATAAGCTCGTATAATATTGAAGACGCATGAAAACAATATCGGTATATTCCGGTTCTTTAGTTCTTATTTACGCGTCATCTATTATTTTCTACATTGACTACGTGCCGACAACCCGTAGATAACGACAACAACGTGGTTTTGCCAATTATAGTTCTACACTAAAGGGTGACCAAATTTCTTTAGAAACAATGCGTTATTGGTGATAGTTTTATAGAATTTCCGTCAATGGTGGAACAGTATAGAACAGCTAGCAGAAAAATAGGAAAAAACGGCTTACAAAAATCAGAAACATGGCACAACTGATAGAAATCTTTACAAAAAGGTTATATAACTTTCATTAAAAATAATCCGGGGAACTTTAAATATGATCGTGCCATAAAACCCCACTCCATGGTAAAACGAATTCGAGTTCAGGAAGACTATATATAAGTGCTACCGAGTTATTAAAAAGACAAATCGTTGAGATAACCATCACTTGTTCGCTAAAAAATGTGCCTGACTGATGAAAAAAATTTTCATAAAATTTAAAATGGATGACGAAACGTACATGAAATTAGTTTTGAAACAATTAATTAGGTAAAAAAATTGGATCTTACCAAAAACCGGGGCAAGGCTCCTGTTAAGTATAAGCACTTCAAGTTAGACACATTTCCAAAAAAATGTATGATTTGGTCAGCAATTTGCAGTTGTGAAGCCAGGTTTTAGTCACATTTTTCATAACGACGTATTTTGCCGCTAATTCTTCGTAAAGTTTTGGCCATATAGCTCGTTCATGCACGACTCTAATTCCAACAGAAGCAATAAATCTGCACGATACTAATCAAATCAATGTCACAGAGCCACAGGTTCTCGAAGTATCGAACAATTTTGTGCTATAGTGGAAAGATGCCAGAAACAGGGAGCATCAAACAACATGTGGGTGATTTTATCCGTAATAACGAAATCTATATATAGAGGTGATTTCTGCAAAAAAGACGAAAACTCAAAAAATTCAATTTAATCGTATGGAAAATTTATTATTATTCGAAAGAGCTTTTCTTGCCATTTATTTTTTAAAAATTACTTCTTTCAAATGATGGCCGCAACTGCGATGGTCCTTTCTCAAAGCCCAGTTTTTTCATATTATTCATATTATGCGATTTAGTGAATTAATTACGGAGGATACCACTCTTGAGGACATGGTGCAAAGGTTCGCTGAGACATTCTAGAGACTCGATATTAAACATTTAACGACCTTGAAGATCAGTCGTGTGAAAATCCAACGTATGTACCAGATACAAATAGGGTCGATGATATATATTTTAAGTAATTAATTAAATTTTACGAAGACGTTAACACTGAGGTTCCAAAAATTAACATTGAGCAGCTTTCTGGAGATTATATTTATTGGGTATCGTTTCATGATCTATACCTAACAACAGTGCATGATACCCATAATGTTCATAAGTTGCAAATACTAAAAGGCTTACTTTTGGGTGAAGCAGCTGCACTTATCCGGCATATTTCAATAACTGAAAATAATTATGCCGAAGCATGGAACAAAATTTGTAATCGGTATAATAAAATGACTCCGATTGTCACATCACTGATTCAAACATTCTTTCAGTGAACGGGAAAGAATTGCGTCGAGTTACCGAAGCAAGTGACAAGATAATTCGTGGGCTTCGTGCATTAGGACCGGACGTTGGAACACGCGATCCGTGGCTCATACATATTTTGTTAAACAAAATCAACAATGAGTCTAAGTATAGCTATGGGCAAATGAATCCATTCACCGTAACAGTTGCACCAGCCTCATTTTCGAAAAAGGAAAGTCAAATGACACCGCCAGCCCAAAAACCGCACCAAAATGCAACAATTCTGCTTATTAACGTAGCCTCTGAGGTGAAAATGGGCCTTATCACTGAAGATGATTTTTCTATGAAAATCCGGATCATTTTGATGCATTTGAAGGACCCAATCAGCCAATATACGACGTTTATGGTGATCGACCGGCTTGAGTTCTTGTGTTAACTGAACTTTAAAAGCCTTCACATGTCGTTTGTGGAATGTCTAATTCCAAAGATCGACGAGGAATCGACAAACCTGGGTTTTCATCAACACTTCGGGCTACAGCAGCAGTATTCTCAGTTGCTCTTGAGCGACACAAACGGTAACGATTCTTCACATCACTAACTTGAGCTGTTGGGTCTAGAACAGCTCAAATTTTTCCACCAGTTTCACTATTGCCGGCTGACAAAGGTGCTCCACGACGACAAAAAATGCTTTAGTTTTGCAAACTGCGTGACTGCAAAATTTTCACCATTTTTTGTAGTGAATTTTAACAATTTCAATTCATTGTTGAAGCGTGTTTTTACTTGTCAAATATCAAAAGATGACAGCTTCAAAATTGACAGCAGCCCAAATAGCAGGCTATTCAAAATGAAACATCTTATTGGAAAACCCTTTATAATCCCGCATGCTATATATGTAGCTTTATACTCGTAGATGTGATGCACAGCTTTGAGCTGATGTATGAAGTATGAGTTATTTTAAGCAAATTATTGTTAAACTGCTGAATTCTTTATTTTTTTTTATCAATTTGTTTAAATTTCAACATGTGTTTTATTGCACGTGTTTCCTAACTCGATTATTAAACTTAGTTATCATTTTTCCTAAGAAAACGAAAACCATTAATTTTTTTGTACAATTTTCGTATGAAAAAATGTGTATTAAAATACCAGATTTAGTTGTAACCAACCAAAAACAACAAACGAACCAAAACACAGAATTAATTATCTACCACCTGGAAAATTATTCGAGAGAAAATTTTCTTGTTTTGTGAATTGATTTTTTTTATTTATTGTTACTTAACAATTTACATAATACTACTACAAGTCGTGAGGTAGATCTATTATACACATTCTTTAAGTGATTAAATATTATATAATATATATACCTAGATTAGCAATAGAGGTACGAGAACCTATACCGTATATCGGTATACCGAAATAGAAAAATTAGAAAAACGGTCGACACGCAAAGTAACAAACATATCCATTTTGTATATCCATTTACTAAAAATATAAAAATCGTAACGAACACAAAAAAATCTCGTTGGATTTCACGTGACCACCGATAGTTGAACGTGTCATTCATTTAGTGTGCTCTATTATGTTTATTTCTATATACCCTATATAACGTACCTGAGAGACTATATACATAGATGTAATATGTACGACACACTTGTACAAAAATTCTTGGTCAAATCGTTCATGAACTTGAAAATTAATTTTAGACATGAATATTTACAAATTTACATTTTTCCCTGCGCCGACGTTGGAAAATTGTATATACTCGTAGCTAGTTTACATTTAGTGTTTACACACGATATTTTCATATTTTGTATTTTAATATTTTTCAATGTTAGAGTTGATCGACTGATGGGATGTACACATACATATTTATATATATGTACATATATAAAAATATATTTACAATTATAACGTGAGATTTTAATCGTTCAATTCAGTTATCTCAATATTACATTTCACGTCATAATCGTATATACGCATATATACAGATGTACAAGTTTGATTTCTCGAAACCAATGACACATTTGATGGGCGCAAAAAACTAATTATAACCCAAGCCGCGTGTATGTTCCACTTTTAAATCAGTATAGGTGAAAGAAAAAACGGACAAATTTTATTTTAAATTCCTCTAAATGAAGTTGCCATAGCAACGATGTTTTTTTTTTGTTTTTCTAATAACGGACCTTTATAAAATTTTGTTTTGCAAAAAAAAACAAAGGAATTATTTAGTATTAAACAAGACGTTCAGTACACAAAAGTAGATCTGTGCGGTATCATTACATATTTTAAAAGATTGAAACAGTGGAGCTGGTTTATCCGTAACACTAAATTGCGTTAAAAAAAACAATGTGTTATAAGTTATAACTTTGAAATCTTGACAAATAGAATACCGTTGCTCAGAAATATCAGTAAGGAAAATAGGAATACAACCGAAACTCAACATGTCAAGTTATTAAACCAATTGTGAAAAACAGATCCCGTTAACACAGAAGTAGTCCAGCAAATTCAAATTTTCCAGAAATGTTATAATTTATAAGGTATGTATATATGTATTATGTTTGCGAAATAACAACACTAAAATACACCGCACTTCGATTCACTTTTATTATTATCTTATTTTTATATAAAACTACAATTATTATTAAAAAAAAACGGTGTTAGTTGAGTTTGATCGTCTTCCTAATAATTTCTAAGAATTTTTAAAGTATAACCATGCTTCTATGCTCGACAAAATTTTTTAGTGACCTAAATTTGTTTAAATTCTTTCCTATGAAATTATATTGGAGCTTTTCTACAGGATTGTTCAGAAAATCTGAAACTTTATTTGGCTGAACGATTGCGTAATGAAAATGATTAAATCCTAGGAAAACGAGTTATTTGTATTATTATGCCACTGCTCATATAATATACAAATAATATATTTATCTCTTTCCAATCTTTTGTTTTCTTCTGTATCATTGAACTTTAATAGGGGCATGCTTATAGTTCAGTGCCTTGAAGCTGCACCAGCCAAATTAGCCAGCCACAACGAAACCTAGCCCATAATTTATTATTTATTTGCCGTTCGCGAGAAACCCGTGGACGGTGTAACTTCAAATTGAATTGATTATGTTGTTTTGGTTGATTTTGCATTATGCGGACTATTCAGGTAACTCAAAAGGTTTTAGTATTTTGAGTCTTCTTATGATACCCTCTTGATGAAGTAGTCTTTCAGGTACGATATTAGGGTGATGATGGAGCCTCTCTTGGTGTTTTTGAGCACACTTCTTTATTTCACTTACGACTGTGTCTATTCCGAGATCTCTATGAAGGTCACTATATACGAGTGTAGCAAGGGGCGTTTACAATCCCTCT
Organism: Tipula unca; assembly: GCA_951394425.1. Lineage (NCBI taxonomy): Eukaryota > Metazoa > Arthropoda > Insecta > Diptera > Tipulidae > Tipula > Tipula unca. Next base: position 204,686,848 of record OX596380.1, read on the forward strand.
GAGAACTTTTCTGTTGATTTCTGGTTTGGTGCATCCCCATAGTTGAATACCATATGTCCAGACTGGCTTGAGCACTATTTTATAAAGCATAAGTTTATTATGAGTGTAACTGAGAGTTTCTACCAATAGACCAGTACATTTTTCTATATTTTAATTGAAGCTCTTCTGCTTTCTTTTTCACGTGTACATACTTTCTACTTTAACTCTGCATCGAGGTTCATACCAAGGTATGTTGCTTGATTTGCATGTGGTACAGGAATATTATTGAGAGTCACAGATAGTAGTGCTATTGAGCTATTAGTGAACTTAATGTGAATAGACTTCGATTCATTCACTTTAATTCTCCATTTATCTAGCCAATCTAGTATACTAGTCGCTTGTAAACAGTTTAACTTTAAAGTATCTTCTTTTCATGACTTTAGTATTGCAGTTCGGAATACTCAAATGGCAGAGTTTTCTCCAATTTAAATATTAAACCATCTACCCAGACTTTGTCAAATGCTAATCTGAACTAATCTTTTTTTCCTCTAAGGAGTTTTCTATTAAATCTGTTACTCTATAGGCCTGATCGATTGTGGAGTGTTTCTTTCTAAGTCCAAACTGATGGGACGGAACAGCTCCTGATTTTACAACTTCTGCTTTAATTCGTTTTAATAATAGTCTCTCAAACAGTTTTGACATAGATGGAAGAAGTGATATTGGCATGTACGTGGTTAATTCACTGGGTGGCTTACCTGGTTTAGGTATCATTATTACTTCCGCAAATCCAAGATAAAGGGACATAACTCTCTCCAGGATATCTCTTCAGTACTACAAGGTTCTATATTTCTTGTTTCACTTCGTTAGCATTAGTTAATGGAATTCCTGTATACGTCCCGTTGATTAAGTGTTGTTAAATTGGGTCGAAAGGTACGCTCGAGATGATCCGCGAAACATCCTGCCTTTTCTTCTATGGTTTTAGCCAAGCGACCATTACTTGTTTTTACTGGTATGGTATGTGCATAACTGGCCTTTTCAAATATTTGGTTGCTTTCCACAATGAACAATCACTATCTTTATCGTATAGGAGAGAGATTGTAGGTATGAATTTATTGATTTATTTTTAAATTCCTATATTTCTCTGCGTATTCGTTGTGTTAAATTATTTAATCTATTTTTGACGGCTGGGTCTCGTATATACGTTGCCATTCCCTTCGGGTACTTCTCTTCTCTGTAACTAGTGATTTAATTTCTATTGGGTAGCATTTGCCAGGTATTTTTTTGTTTGTTGTTTTAGTACTTTTCCACGCTGCTTGCTGTATATGTTTGACGAGGTTTTCCTCCTCTTGTTCTAATGATTCTTCTGATGAAAGTTGTGAATTTAAAATTATGCTTTTGTTTAGTTCATTCAAAATTATTGTATGTGGAGTCAAATCCTTCCTGCACTTGTATATAATCAACCGGGATTTTTCTTGCTATAAAGAAGTCAATTAGGACTTGTGTTTTATTTTGATCGTTGGGCCAATAGGTTGGTTTTCCAGTAGAATAACAGTTGCAGTTGTATTTAATTATTGCTTGATGAAGCTCTTTCCCTTTGGTTGTTGTTAGTCTTGATCCCCAGTCTGTATGTTTAGCGTTGAAGTTACCCACGATTATGAATTTATCACCTAACTGCTTGAAGTAGTTTTCTTTGATGTTATATTTAGGTGGGCAATATATTGCGGCTACCACTATTTTGTGGTTGCGGGTATTAATGCTAACGCTAATTGCTTGTATTTCATCACTTTCAAATTTTTGTTGGAGATCGTATTTAATATATTTTTTTATAATCACGGTACTGCTCCCTCGTGCATTATTATTTTGATGTACTGCTGAGTGAACTTCGTAGCCACGGATTTGTAAGGTGTGTTTCAGATAATAAGCATATATCTATTTTTTCTAAATTAAGAAATAGTTATATTTCATGTTGTCGTTGCAATATACCATTGCAGTTACATTTTTAGATTATGTGCCATGTGTAATTAGAAAGAGAGGCTAACTCTGATGTTGTTCGACTTTTTCCGAGTAGGGTAAGCCTTTGCAAGATCGATATGAGGGGTCTCTCTTGCTTTTCTTCTTGTGAACTAAGTCTATTAAGAATATCTTGTAGTATTTTATTAGTTTGGTTATTATTTGAATCATTAACTGAAACAGAACTATGTTGTCTTGTTGAACTTCCTATAGTGAGTGCATCTGCATATGTTACATTTGGATTAGTTCTTGATAGCTTGTTTAATGTTTGGTGTGGCTTTAACTTTGTGGATATTCTTGTTGAGGCTGAGTTGATTTCTGGCCTGGTACTTATTGAAGTTTCCCTTGTTTTGTTGAGAATTTTTTGCAGCTCTTTTATAATAATACAACCTCTGTAGTTGGCTGGATGTGCCTCGCCACAGTTGACACTTTTTGGTGGGTATGTTGTATAATGGAAGAGGTGTTTTGTCACCTCTTTTTAGCAGCTGTGTAACTTCGTTAATTTTGTAGTGTTTTTCCAAAGCAGTTTCTCTTTTATCTCTTCTGGTTTGCATGAAGCGTGTAGTTCCTTAACAATGACTTTGGTAAGCCGCTTATCTACTTATCTTCGTAGGAATACCTTGTTGTCTTTTTTTCATTAAGAGCTCCTGTTAACTTTCTATAGCTAGCAAATTATCCTTTTCCAAGGTGTTTGCTAATTGTGGTGGTGATCTTTCCACTCTGGGTTTTGTCCAAATGGATTGGGTTGCCTAAAAGGGCTTTTAAACAATGATTGGATCACCCCAGAATCCGGCTTAACGGATTCTGGGGTGATCCAATCAGCCTCGTTAGAGGATGGACTTGTCAGCTGCTTAGCTGAGTTACCACCTGGGGTACAATTATCTAAATTTGTTGTACTGATTGTTTGTTTTACTGGTCATGGAGCATCTACCACTCCGACCAGTACGAGTTGGTAGTGGGTCTGTTTGAGAACGTTATTTGCTAAATTCTCGATAGTTGGTTTTACCGCCGTGTCTCGGTGGCCAGAGCCTCGTTAGTTAACTAGCAGGGTGCACCGCGTCCGGGTGAGAATGATGACATTTCAACTATTTGTAGACCATTTAACTTAAGCCCTCTTTCCAACCCCTGTGATTTGTTGCAAAGTGATGTAAATCATGTGCGTCATATTTCACATTTTACAGGCACTTATTGTTCGAAAATTTTCACGACGTGGTCTCCATTCAAATTCGTTAATCAGCAGTCCAGGTGGGCATAATGTAGAATTACCGGCATTTTTGAATTGTTCTGCCAGCAAACTGTAACGAAATGACGTATAGGTAAACTCCCATCCATTTTCTTGGTTAGGAGCGATTTCGATACAAACGACACAATCCAATTTCATTCAAATTTTGATGAAATTTTTAATTTGCTGCTTGGTGACAGATTACGCTCTGTTCACCATCGTCGAGGATCCACTGCCTTAATTTCATATTGAATGAAGACTGCCTTGATTGCTCCAATTGATCCTTAATTACTCCAAGAGATGTTGTTGTAGATAGTTCTGGTTCTAACACCTTAATTGTCTTTGTTACATTTACAATCACCAATGCCGACGGAAATAATTGTAGAGGTATGTGTTGATAACGTCGGTGGTGGTATTAGTTCTGTTGGTTCTTATTAACCATATATTTGTAACTGGAAATTCCTAAATTCTAAAATTATTAACACGTTTGCATAATTTGCAAATTCGATATCAATTTTAAGTGAAATGATAAAAATATATTTGTAATATTTCGATATATTTAAAATTTACCAAAGTATAAATTTTCAAAATATTTTTCGAGAAATTTTAAAACCAATTTTTTGAAATTTATCGTTTCGTACAAAACTCGGATTTAAATTTTGATATTTTTATAAATCTAAATTCAGACAAATGAATTTAAAATTCCACGGCAGAATTTAAAATGTATCTCATTGAGATTAGTTTATAGGTACTTTGAAATGATCAGGTTTAGATTAGATCATTTTAAATTGGTTTATCGAAGCTGGAAAATTTAAAACCAAATTTTATAGCTGAAAATTTTAGAGAATTTGAGTTTCTACGTTTCTTGAATTTTTATAATTTATGAAACTGAATTTTTCAATTCAATTAAATTGCGATGTAGTATATATATTTTACCAAATTGTACATCAAATTTAATTATGATTTATGTAGACAGTTCAGAAATTTCATTTTTAATCCGGAATGAATTTCTCGAAATTTGGATTCGTAATTCATACCGATGTAAGGAATTTCAAAATTAAGGACATAATTTACGGGCGAATTCAAAATACAAAAGTTTTAATTAAATATAGAACTTTGGGCGTTATAAATCACAAAAAGTTTAAATAAAATATTAAAATTTCAGCATATTTTTGGAGATTTTCAGTAATTTAAGGTTTCAAGATTTAATTTCGGATATTCTGACACGCCAAATTCTCTACAATATCAGGATTTCAAGAATACAATATCAGAATATTATAAAATTGAAATTTTTGTATTTTTTATAAACTTGACATTTCTCACACTATACGATCAAACTACCACACCACCCTCGCAATTTCAATTTCAAGTGTATAGATGACAAATAGTTTATATTAATAACAGCATCTTTCATAGACATGCGTCTACAAATCTTTTAACACAGAAACTAAATATAAATATAAGACTGCTATAAATTATAATAGTTTATACATAATTATGATTCTATTTCCCAAAAACTATATATAAAACTCAAAAAATGTGTCGATGAATCAGAACAATATACGCCATGCCCCATAAATTCGTTACGCACTACTTATAGTAGCTAGCTACTACCTAATCCCATTTCTCCCTTCGTAGACACACACACACACACACACACATTTTCTTGTTCTGTATATATACATACAACACACGCAACAATCGAAATATATTTGTATGTGCTTCATTTGCGACCATGATTCATACAATTTGCCCATGAATTTGTTCGCGGTTTTAAATATTTATTGTAAATTATATAATATCGTTGAATCAATATGGTGATCATCATGACATGATGATTATTATTTTGAGTCTTACATCACACTCGACGTCTTGTTACTCCGAATTTAAAACAAATATACACAACTCTACACACACACATATCCACAAAATAAACACAATTGGTAAATAAAATTGTTTTCGCAAACAAGCCTGACGTCACACATATTTCGTATAGAACTCAAATACACAAATGTATTATAATTAATTTAGCTTAGTAAAACAGCCACCAACACCTTTAGAACTTTTTTTTTTATATTAGTATGTATATGTAAGTACATATATACAAATGGAACCATATTGTCGTGTACAAAATCCAATTTTTTTGAGATTCATAATCTCAATGTCACGAACATTACGTGTAAATTTGCTAGCGCATTTAAAAATAAGCAGACACACAAAACAATGTCGGAGTGATTAGATTACCATGTTACATGATTCAGACAACAATTTACATTTTTTTTATATGGTCGATTTTGTGTCATTCACAAGATCAATTATATAGTAGTTGATCGAACTATTGTACATAAGTACGTTACCCGGAAGTTTTATCTTGCGCTATAAAATATTATTGTGTTTTTTTAATATAGAATACAAGATTTGTGTATAATGCGGCGATAGAAAACCACCCACATTTGCTAAAATTAAATTATTTTAGAGTGCGGTGTCTGCACGTTCGATCGCGATTCTTGTAACGGTACATTAGTGGTGTGTGCGTGCGCATATTTGTATAATATTATGATGTTTGTTTGACATTTTAATTTAAACGAAAACAATTATATATGAACGGGAGGCGCTCTTAAAAAAAATAAAATAAAATCGGATCTATTTTTAGTATTATTATGAGAGCGATGAATTTCGAGTTACTGAACGTAATATAACCAAGCTTCGTCGATCGTGATGAAAAAGTTCCACTTGTTGGCATTCACTTGATTTTTATAATTGTAAAAACCTCAATCGATGCGTTTCATATAAATGATGCTGAATAGTAAGGTGACCATTTTTGCCGCCCTCGATAGCACAGTAAGTAGCGTGCTTGCCTTGTTATTCGAGGGTCTCGGGTTCGATTTCCGGTGGTGACCAAAAAATCACGGTTGGGTGTTTTTAATGTGTAAGTATTTGTGTTTGTCCGGGTATTGCACCGTGGGCCCATTGTGGCATTGTGAGTGCTGGAGTAATCCGCCCAATTTTAATTTTAATTTTAAAAGGTGACCAGGTTTTATGTGCTTCAGGATCTTTACCTTCTTGATGGTGTAGGTACTGGATTGAAGTCTGTTACGTTTTAACTTTACAGAGAACCGCAACAAGCACTGTATTTTGCTATGTAGAAAACAAGTTCTGGAATTCACGCTCACCTTGTTAGAATCCTCCAGTAACCGAACGCGAATCAGTGATCTTCGATATGAACAATAGCCGTGTTTCTTGACGTATGATCTGATCCGGATCAGATCATATCTGCTTCCCTTTCATTTGTATAGCCGCGTTTCATGAAATCAACACAAAAATTGTAATATTTTTTGTTTTTAGGTTATTATATTGATCCTAGTAGCATTTTGGTTCAAAATGTTGATACAAAAACAAAAAATAGTACAATTTTTATGTTTATTTCATGAAACGCGGCTATACTCGGCTATATAAATGAAAGAAAAGCAGATATGATCTGATCCGGATCAAATCATACGCCAAGAAACACGGCTATTGTCGTTGGGTCATCCTTGTGTCTTGCTTCGGGTCTAGCTTGTGTGATTCCGATGTTGAACAGCACACTAGCTTCCAGTTACGACCTTCGTCTAGGTTGTATCAGGAACATGAGTTTGGTTCCTACCCTCGATTGTTTCCTTAGCTTGTAATCATTATTATGACTTCTATGCTTGTGGTGAAACAGTTCAACTTACACCATAGCAAAGCTCCATCGTTTGAGCTTAAGTTGCTGCTCGCTAATTCGCAGGTAGACATTTACTTAATTCAGGAACCTTATCTGCTTGACGGTGTGGTTTCTGATTTGGATCCTGTAGGTGGCAGAATCCTCTACAGAGGGTCCAATGATAAGGTAAGAGCCTGCGTGATTATTTCTAACAATCTTAGTGCTACCCTAATTCATGAATATTGTGCAGTGGACGTTGCAGCTGTGCTCGTCTCTCTTAAATCGTCGAACTCAGTCGGATCACTGGTAGTAGCATCAGTGTATCTGCCTTACGATTCGGTGTCACCTCCTCCCTCGGAGGAGTTCAGCAACCTTGTTTCGTGCAGCAGGACAAATCATTTACCTTTAGTGGTAGGATGCGATGCTAATGCTCATCACACGTTATGGGGTATCACGAATATTAATGATAGGGGTTTATCTCTACTTAATTACCTGAGCACATCTGAGCTTGAAATCCTTAACAAAGGCTGTGAGCCTACCTTTATGAATTCAGTAAGGAGGGAAGTGATTAACATTAGTTTGTGCTCCATGTCGATTATCGATTTGATCTGTAATTGGAGGGTAACCAAATACATTCTCACCTCCGACCATAGGTGCACCTCGTTTAATTTAAATCTGAGAAGACCTACTCTTAAACCTTATCGTAATAAGAAGCTTATCAATTGGGAGTTATTCTCTCTTGAGTTGGAACCTCGGCTGGTTTCGTTGGGTGAGATATGTTCGACTGAGGATATTGAATTGTATGCCTCACCTTTGACGCATGCAGTCACTTTAGCCTTCGACAACTCTTGTCCTCTTATTACCAAGCAAAAATCTCAGAATAAGCCTTTTTGGTGTTCTGATTTCAGAAAACTGAGGAAAACTGCTAGGAGACTATAAAACAAAGCCAAAAAATCTGACCTTCAGGTTGATTGGGATATCTTTCTGGCAGCTCAAAAAGAATATAAGAAAATTCTCGATGTGCTGCGACTTCCTGATGGCAGTTTAACCTCTTCCAGGAAGGAAATTGTCGAACTACTACTTTCTGTTCATTTTCCTGGGTGCAATGTTATCAATCATAACTATGTTGCTGACGCCCAGCCTAATGGTACTGATTATTCACCTGACTGGGACTTAGCCTGCAGGCTAGTCACTCTCAACACCTTGCGCTGGAGCGTTTTCTCCTTCTTACCTTATAAATCAGGTGGTCCAGATGGAGTTTTTCCTGCTGAATTACAGCATGGCTTTCCCCTAATTCAGGAACATTTACTTCGACTCTGCCAAGCGTGCTATGCGTTTGGATATGTTCCACAGTCCTGGAGCAGGAGTAGAGTTGTGTTCATCCCGAAAGCTGGAAAGACGGATTATACCGATCCCAAGGCATTTCGCCCTAATAGTCTTTCTTCAACTTTTCTCAAAACTCTGGAAAGAATTGTTGACAGATATATTAGGGATTATCACTTATCTGTCATCCCGCACTCAGTAGCACTCAACATGCTTACAGAGTTGGGAGATCATGTGATACTGCGCTGCATGAACTTGTTACGAGGATTGAAAGATCGCTTAGTATTAAGGAGTTTCTTGTGGGCACTTTCCTCGATATTGCGGGTGCCTTTGATAGTACTTCTTTCGTTTCCACCACTGAAGCCTGCTCAAACTTTGGAATTGACCAAACTTTGGAATTGAGCTGGACTCCCTTTCCATTTCGGTCAAAGTTACTAAAGGTTGCCTCCAGGGAGGTGTTCTGTCACCTCTCCTGTGGCTCTTAGATATCAACGAATTACTTGTTAAACTACGCAATTCGCCTTCACTGCTCAGAGTTATGCTGATAACTTAGTCGTTCTGGTTCAGGATAAATACCTTAATGTACTACCAATGTGGTGTCTAGAGAAGGGGCTGTACGTCAATGCAACGAAAACTAGTCTGATAGTCTTCACCAGACCTAGGAATACTGGAGAGCTGTCTGCTCCTTCTCTTTTTGGATAAACGACCGCTAGATCCGACACAGTAAAGCATATGGGTGTCATTCTGGACAGTAAACTCTCCTGGAAATCTCATATTGAAATAAAACTGCAAAAGGTCACTTCCATTTTCTGGCAGTGTAGAAGAGCATTTGGGAAGTCCTGGGGTCTGACCCCAAAATGCTGATGTTTATTTACAAGTCTCTAGCTTAACCTATGCTATGTTACGCGTCTGTTGTTTAGTGGCCTGTGGTTCAGTCAGTTTCTGTCATTGCGAAGCTTAATAGCTCTTCTTCTATACTTGCTGTGCAGGCAATTTTATTTCTGCCCCCACTGCAGTCGGTCATCCTAGGCTCAGCATGCTCCGCTGCCTTTCGCCTGCGGTGTATTGCCCTGATCACAGGGCATAGACTAATCTACAATTTATTCAGCTCATATATACCATTAATTAATATGGTTAATGACAAATTGTTGCCAGAATTCTGCTTTGATATCTCTTTCTCGGTGGTTTATCCAACGAGGAACTCGTGGTCGTCTCAAGAATTCAAGGACTGGGTGGCTCAGTCGCTAGTGTTTTTCGCTGACGGGTCTCACTCTAATTTTGGTGCAGGTTTTGAAACCTATTGTCCTGAACATGACCTACAATCATGTGGGAGTCTAGGCCGGAACTACACTGTATTCCAAGCGGAGCTGATTGCACTCACACGTTGTGCGAACGACGCTTCTAACCTCGCTGTTTCCGGAAAAGACATTATTCTATGCAGTGATAGTAAATCTGTGCTCAATTCATTATGAAATCCTATGATCACTTCCAAACTGGTCAAGGACTGTAAACATTTTATTAACGTCCTTTGCTCTAATAATCGTGTCAGAGTTATTTGGGTTCCGGCTCATTGTGGCATTGAAGGTAATCAGATAGCTGATGTTTTAGGTATAACAGGCTCAAGGATGGTATTTATTGGACCTGAACCGGCAGTGCCCCTGACCTTTAATTGTGGTAAGGAAGCTATTAAAAGCTACATGTTTTTGCAGGCTACTACTTGCCGAGTGGCTAAGTACTTCATTTGTGAACCTAATCTGAGACTCACAAAGTTTGCTCTATCCTTGAAGAAAGACCAACTGAGAGTTCTGGTCGCTATTCTGACCGGCCATGGTTGTTTTAAACTCCATTTAAAAAGAATGGGACTTGTCCAAGATCCCTTGTGTGACAACTGTATTAATGACGATGACAGCATTCACTTTGTCTGTGGCTGTCCCGCTTTCGAGATAGTTAGGTCCCGATTTCTTAATTATAGATCTTTAAATGTAGGTCAATTGTCATCCCTACCCTGGTTTAAGCTGTTACAGTTTGCAAGAGCAGCCGAGCGCATTTGCGAATTATGATAGAATCCTCGGTTTGCACCATGGGCTCACAATGGCATTGAGTGCGGAACCTGTTCCAGCCAACTTTAATAATAATTAAAAAGTGACTAGACTTACTCCTTTTGGGAGTACAGTACTCCTTTCAGCAATCGTGTATTCCTTTAGAAATATTTGTACTCCTTGTACTCCTTTTCATTTAATTTTTAAGACAATTTTAGAAACTTAACGCAAATGTACGTAACCACATAACAAAATTTCCCTTAAAATGTGTTCTTTATAGGTAACACTAATCAAATTCGTGACTTTGGTAACTCAATTTAAAAAAAATTCGTCCTGCTGCACTTACATACTAATACGATACGAGTATACAGAATCTTTTTTAACGAAACGAAGACGCGAACGCACATACTTTTTAACTCAATGTAATTTGCAATTTGTTTAATTTGGATTTTGCTGCAGTTCCAAAAGTTGAGATGGCATAGAATAAACGTGAATGAACAAATGATAAGTAAATCGTTTTTAAGGGATGCGTTGGAACAAAGGGGACGAGTTTTCTAATCAAAACGATAAACTCGTCCACACGTTCAATGACAACATTAGAATCCTGCAAAATAGGTAAATCACAATGTGGTAGAAAAGGGGAGGGAAATATAATAAATTTTGTTTTACTTAGATTAACTGCTATTTTGTTGTATAATTAAAATACTCCGAGAGTTTCTGAAAATCATTTTGCATATTAGTTAACGCCTTCGAACAATCATTGAAGTTATAAAAAATTGCAGTATCGTCAGCAAACATTCTGATTTGACTAACCAGCGGTAATTGGGCTAAATCATTTATGAAAATCAAAAATAATAAAGGCCCAAGAACACTGCCTTGCGCTACACCACAGTTGATGGTTAAGATGCTGCTTGCGACACCATTCATTAGAAGTTTATACGATATTCCCCTAAAACCATAACAATATTATAGCTTATCTGCAATCGATGATCAATAGAGTCAAATACTTTATGTAGGTCCAAGAATAGACTATACACATATATTCCTGATTGTCAAATGCCCTATAGATTAAATCGGTAATTTCAACTAATGCAGTGTCAGTGCCAGACCCCTGTCTAAAACCATATTGATGACAGTAAAAGAAAATTCTATTATTAAAATATTCTATAATGCGATTTGCTATTAATTTTTCCAATATTTTGTGAAACACGGATAAGACGGAGATTGGGCGATAGTTGTTAATAGCATTTGAGTTTACAGATTTAAATGTGAAATGTCAAGAAAATTTTCTTGAACTTCCGAAATTTTGATTCCATTTGAGCTTCCTCGTATAGGCGTAGATGTTGAATACGTTTATTGGTGCTTCACAGTATATATGGTATTAAGTTAGTGTTCTTTCTTGATCTGCGCTATGAATCGTCCCATCTGTTGATAGCATATTTATTTCTAATTCCAGCCGTGATAAGGCATCTGCTACCTTGTTAGTACACCCTGGTTTGTAGGGTATTTCATAGTTGTATTTCTCCAATTGTGAATTCCATCGTTTCAGTTTTGCGTTGTTGTTGCGGTTGCTATACGTGAAAACGTAAGGGGTTGATGATTTGTGATTATTCTAATCTTTTTTGCACCATATAAATAGTTTCGTCAGCTGTCCTTTTCGTTTACCGCATAATTCTCCTCCATTGTTTTGGTTAATGACCTGGAGATGAATGTAATAGGTCTATCCTTGCCCAGCTCTCCCTGTGATAATACTGCTCCTATTGCAGTATCCGAGGCAACCGTTATTAAGATAAATGGCTTCTCGAAGTTAGGGAAGATAAATATATCTGTTCAAGATAATAAGTCTTTGAGTTGTTGAAATGCGTTGATTTCTTTCTCCGATAGGTTGATTTTTATTTTTGTGCGAGATTTGTAAGCGGTTTGGCTAATCTAGCGAAATCCCTTATGGAGCGTCTGTAGTAGGACGTGAGGTCGAGAAATGATTTTAAATCTTTCAATGTCCGGGATCTTTATTTGCTGGATTGTTTGGACTTTCTTTTCATCGGGTTTGATGGAGTATGATGTAACCGAGGAACGCGGTTTCGATCTCGCGAAATTCCGTTTTAATGAGATTTACCCGTAGATTCGCCTTCTCCAATTTTGAAAATATATTCCTTACATTGTCCAAGTGTTCTTTTTCTGTATTTCCTTCGAAAATTATTATGTCATCATGGTTGAAAATTATGTCTTTTTTATTTCAGATTCCTTCATTTTGAATTGGTGGAAGCCGGTGGTGAGATCTATTGTAGGAAAAAATTGTGAGTTTCCCAAATTCACTATAGTGTGTTGGATATATCTGGAATCGGGTAGGCATCTGGTGTTGTTACAGCGTTGAGTCTTTTAAAGTCAATAACCATCCGGTATTTTCTTATACCGGAAGCATCTAGCTTTTTTCCATTACCCATATTGGGGAATTATATGGGCTCATGGAAGGTTTTATGATGTGCCATCTTTCAGTAGTTGTTCGATTTGGTTTTCTACTTCGCTTCTCATGCTTACCGGATATGGGTAAGATTTGGAATAAATAGGTTCTTCTGTGGTGGTTTTGATTTCCGGTTTTATGTTGGTGTTGATTGTTTTATGGCTGTTGACCGGTCCCAATAGCTTCGTAAGTGTTTCCATACTCAAAATAACCGGTAGTTGAAATTGCAAATGCCAGATGGACCACCCGATATTAACTTTAATGTTGAGAATAGGTATAGAATCTAAAGAATATTTGTCCATTTTATACCCTATTTTCAACAATAAACACAGTTCAACTTTAACCCTCAACAAATGTAAACCAATAGCCATCTTGTGTGACGTAGGCACGATCTTTTGCTAAGCGAAACATTAAAACAAGGAAACAAACAAAAACTGTTAAAAACTAGATAGAGCTCATGTCACCCGCACGTAGCTTGATCTGTCAATTTATAATCGAAAATCCAAATTTTATGTTGAAATTGAACTTGAAATTGAACCAATTTTATTGCGTTGTTATTTGTGTGTATTGTAATGATTAATTTGTGACATCTGTTGGTTCCTTTTTGAACTGGCGGTTAATTTGCTCATAGCTCTAACAGGGTGTTACTGGCATCTTAATAGACAATACACACGTCTCGAATCGCCGTCCAGCTCGTTCGATGGAAAACATTGCTTCAGTAGCTGAAAGAGTGCGCCAACATCCGAACAACTCAATCCGCTATCGTTCACAAGAATTGATCATAAGCGATAGGGCCTTACAAATAATTTTACGTAAAGACCTCGGTGTGAAGCCCTACAAACTTCAATTGAAACTATACCATCGGCGTTTTGCGCCCTAACTTCGAAAATTGCACTTTCAACCGAAATAGCGATGTTAACTGGCCGAACCAAACCCAAGAAAAAACTTAATCTTTAGCCCTATTTTACATACAAAATATATAAAAATATAATTGCAGAATTACATCGAAAAAATTAATACAAAATAACTTAAGAGCTTTAAAAGCTTTAAATATTATCAATTTCAAGCGACACAAAGCTAAGGCATTTTATTATGTGCGTTAACTATTTAGTTCAATTATGAAAATATTTGATATAAAAGCTTACTTAATCGAAGTTTTTTGATAGAGCTTTTACTTAAAAGAAAGTACAATTAAAGTTTATACTTGAAATTTACATTTTTATAAATTTATAGTTATAACATTATTTCGAAAAAAATGAAAGCGTTATAGTGAAGCTTTGCAGTTTGACGCGTACAATAGTCAAACCAAACAAAAGCCATGATCTCCTTAGTTTCACAAAATATTTCAACAAAATTAGTTTCAATTTTGAAGTTTTAATTACATAATTTGTACTTACTCGTATAATTAGTTTACAATGAGGTTTTTTGCGTTGGAGAGTATGTTATTCAAAATTAGTATGGAATATACAATAGTATGTGTTATTCGGATTAAATAAAAGTGAATTTTTTGATTCGCAATCTTTGATTTTGCTCGGCTACGCTGCACTTCGCCTCGCATGCAAATATAATTGCTCGTCAAACAAAGTACCACTTTTAACTTATAAATTTTTACTTGTTACAGATGATGCTTTAATAAACACATCTGTGATTCAAAATTATGTAACTGAACTATGTAACATTAATGTGCAATAAACCAAATTATTTATCAATACTCCTATGAGAATCGAAAATACTGGTTATACCTTACGTATATAGCAGCATTGCGTTCGTTGATATTATTCATTATTGGTTTCCGGAATTGTTGATTTGACATTTGACAATATTGAATTTTATCACTCCCAGTGAGATAAGGAAATTACAATTCCTTGTTTTAACACTTTAGTACTACTATAGAGATCCATTCTTTTGTGAACGTACTGAATACTAAATTACTCCTTTATTTTTTTTTAAAACATATATTTTATTACACAGTTCTTATAAAACAATATGACGTCGTTCCTATTTTTTTCACTATAGCATACCCGTAGCCCAAATAATGCGAAGCTTATAAATTAGCGTTTTCGTTAACAACGAAAGAATAAACTCAGTCTATGCCAGTAAAATTAAATTTTTTGATTACTTGAATTAGAATTTATTTCTCATAGTCGCTTGATTAGTTAGTTTCGAGTTTCGATTCAAACAACCATTTCCGGGCTAGATTAATTTTGCATTTTAATCTTCAAAAAAACTTAAAACAAATCTCATAAATAAAAATTCCGTATTCGTCATAATCGTAAGAAGTAATTAATATCAGCTAAAATACGGAATGCACAAGAATAACTACTACAAACAAAGCTTAGTTACGCAAAATGGCATATAGACAAAAGCGACATCAGCTGCAGTGCAAAGAACGCAAGATTTCTGATTTCAATGTCATCATCGTGTTGCTGAAATTCCTAAGTGTATACAATATAAACTCAAAAGAATGCACCAAGGGCATACAAGGACGCAAACCCCTCGCTGCGGGTGCCTACAACGATGGGGGCCCGCAATGATGGGCACGCAACGCGGGTCCTGTGGCCTTTGTTCTTGACATGAAGAATTGTTCCATATATACCCTCCATAACATGATTTTTTACATTTCATTTAATTTTTTTAATCTGCCGATGTTAATTGCTTTTCTAAAACCAATCGAAAAGAAAACCCAAGGGCATGGTAGTCGTGATTATGAAGCCGCAACAGTTAATAATAATCAAACTAATGACAACAATGTGAATGCAACCGCTGACGTACATATAGAAAATTGAATCTGAAAATTTAAATGAATCTACGAACTACGATAGAAACCAAGGAGATATTTCCAATGCTGACAGTGATACTCATGACGAAAATGAACATAATGTGTTTCCAGAATCATGACAAGGCGAATTTCGAAGGAAAAATACTATCAAATGAAACGAAGAAAATGTTTATTATAACTGAATCATGTCGACCAAAGGGCCTTTTATACGGGATCTATTACTGAATTATCGTAGGTTTTGCCACGAGCTTTTATAAAACAAGTACAAAAGGAGATTGATAGATTGGATAGGAGATTAACATGATATCTCTAAAAAAAATTAAAACGCACGAAAACAGCCAAACAAACGCTACAGCTTGTTGCTACAGCTTGTTAAAATGGAGGAACAATGAAACCATTGATAAGGACGTTGACGAACAAATATGAATACGATATGAATCAAATTTTTGGGTACAAATTTTAGAAAGGTTCGTAAACATAACATTATCGCTCCCTAATAATTCGCTGTCATTTTGCGCGCATCGTGAAACTTTACAAGATGAATATAATGATAATTTCTTAACGCAAGTACAACTTCTATCGAAATAGCTTCATCGTTCACCCTTTTATACAATTATAATGGATACAACTCAAGATATAACAAAGAAAGATCAACTCCGTCAAATATTTAGATATATGCAAAAATTATTAAAAATGAGAAGGATGAACCAGTATACTCGTAAATTGAAATTCGAGAAGTATTTTTGTTCACTGAAATACACAATCATTTAGCTACTGGGCTTTACGCCAGAATCGCAACTAACTTTAAAAAGATTAAATCCAACGCGCTGGGTATGACGGTTAAAAATCGGTTTGTTGATATAATGAAAGCCTTATCCGAAATAAATTTAACAAGTTCAAACCGGGGTGAGCGGGATGAACCTCTTAAAATCCAAAAGAATATGAGCTTATTTGAATTTATGTCTAAAATATTAATTCTGCAAACCAGAAATTTGGTCTTATGACCGCATCGGTATCTTTGGAAAATGCGTTTAAATAATTGAAGCAGTATAGAAATATGTTTGATTCTCCAAAAAATAAAGCAATAGAAATAGCAAAGAAATCGGGGATCACTGCAACATTCGCACAAAAAAGAAGAAAAATTGATAAAAGGCATTTTGAGAAATTAGCCAGAGATCACCGTTTCAATAGTAGTGTGGAAATTTTCCGATCTAATGTTTTTTTGAAAAGAACTCGTCGTCAATCAACTGGATGACAGTTATGGAAGAAATAACGAAACTGTTTTTCTGTATTCAGCCAAATAAATTTGTGGAAATAAATGACAATGATCTCATGAAGTCTGCAGGAACGATACAAGAAAAATATAAAGAAGACCAATCGGAAGAGTTTCCGCTATACAAATTGGCGATAGTAAAGTCAATGATAAAAGAGGGATATCATCAATACGAGAATTAGCTGAAGTTCTAATAATAAAATTTCCGACAATAGCTTCCAGTGTCTCGCAGATAAAAACATGTTTAATATTGTTTCTTACGTTACCTGTTATGGTCTCAACAGCGGAACGATCGTTTTCTAAATTGAAAATAATAAAAAATCATTTGCGCAACTCCATCGGTGCAGATCGTTTAAGTGATTTGTCCATTTTCTCTATTGAAGCAAAAACGGCGAGCGACATGGAAACAAAAATTTTAACTAGGGATTTTGCCAATAGCTATATTTTCGATTACCAACATTTTTTATTACTCTGAAGGGTAAGATATGCAAGGCGGAGGAAGGATAGGGGCCCAAATTAAGTTGGCGGGGGCGGGGGTCCAAAAATTGTAGTTACGCCACTGGCACCAACACAACAATGACATTGGAAATATCAGACGATTTTTTAAAAATATTTTTGTTCCTCTTTTCTTGTATGATTGCCTATGGCTATAGTTACGAGGCCAATTACAAAAAATACTGCCGTCTAATTCTGTATAACAAGTAGATCAAACTCTATTTTTATTTTGGTTAAATGTTTTAAGGTTTATATAAAATTTAAATTCTAAAAAGTTGTATTTTATTTATTATTATTTATCATTTTTTGTTCAATTTATGAATTTTGAATTATTTATCCTTCCTATAAAATTCTAAAATTTAATGAAAATTGTATAATTGGTAAGTTCTAGCTTGGTTTTTATATGCCTTGATAGTCTACATTAAATCTGCTGACAAATTGGATTAAGAGACATATGTCATAGGATAATACAGAGGGCGAGTTATAAGTATACGATAACACAATATTTTAAACAATATTTCGTTAAATTTTTTTTAATTCATTTCAATACACAAAATTAAACGCCTCTGTTTCACGATTACATCATCCACAAGGCAATAATCACACTGTAAATTCCCAAAACGACAAAATGTGTACAATATATTTACCAACTGTATTCTTGGAATCTAACTATACCATACTCTGCTGAGAATTATATTTTATCATATATGCATCCACATATACCACATGGCATAATGTGCTAAATTGATACACAGATCACCCAAAAAAATGTTGATGTTTTCCCGCTTGACGACTGTATTAAAACATTTTTTAACAATAAAAACTTAAAACAAAATTTAAAACACTTTTACCAAAAAGTAAAAGTAAACAACTAAATAATTTTATAGAGCATAAAATTGTTTAAAGCATATATATATATACGAGACACGCTTCAATTTTCCTCGGTACGACACTGGAATGATAATGTGTATATGTATGCACAATAGAAAAACCACCTAAAACTCTAAAATATGCAAAATGACAGTTATTCTAAAAACCACACATGTTATTGTTAGTCCCATATATTAAAATATCGATTTTAATCAATATTCAAATAGACGTACATAAGTTTTGTGTACAAAAAAATTATCCACTTTACATTGAACATACAAAAAAAAAAAATAGCGAAATCTATGCGCACCCATTTCCAGATAAGAAAACCAGCCAAACAATCATCGAAGGGTATAACATATGCGTATATAAAGTGTGCACATACAAAGTAACATATTAACGTGTTTAGGGGCATTCAGTGCCCCATATACGTATATTTCTATTTTCTTATATAGGAACTCATATATAAATGTGTAAATTCATTATAAATTTATTAATTAAAAAAAATAATTAAATTATTTCATTTAAAAAAGTAAATTAACATAAATATGATTTAATTTCAAAAAAATACTAAAACTATTAAACTGGTGAATCTATTTTTCGGTGTTTGGTCGGTGGTAAATCTGATGATAATGGATAAATACTGACAGTTTCGACAGTAAAACCGCTCAATTTTATGGCAGTCATTGCAGATTCTCTAAGGTTGCCTTGTTCTATGCGATGTTTTATGTGGCGATCAGCAAGTTCCGGCGCTAATTGTTTCAAGAAAATCTTACGTCTGCTTATTTTTGCCTGACACAATGATGGATTTGTCAGATTGGTATGCTGCTAAAGCTGCTGTATCAATTATGTTGAAAAACAGATTTCACCATCTTATCGAATGTGTCAACGCCGCCTTTATTTTTGTTGTAGTCCAGAATTATTTTAGGTTTTTGTTTGTTTTCATCAATCTCTCGTGTGACATGCGCTGTTGAAAGTAATAACACATTCTTTTTTATGCTACTGGTGTCTCTAACGAGACAAATTGGTCCTGAGAAGCAAAATATTGAGCTAAATGGGCTTCGTTTTTTTGCTAAATCAGCATTTGCGAAACAATGTGGCAGCTGCGGTTTATTTGATCGTGTTGTCCGATCGTGTTGTGCGTGCGTCGACTAGCCAAAAAATGTTTAATCCATACTTTCCCGGTTTAATCGGTATATATTGACGAAAGGAGTAGCGTCCTCGAGTGGAAACTAGTTGTTCATCTATAATGAGTTCTAAAGATGCCTTAAATGCCTAAAGACGCCTTGCCTTCAATCACCTCGTTCGATATAATACATGCCTTCAATCACCTCGTTCGATATAATATTTGGTGTTAGTAATTGTTTCAATGCATCGGTTTTTGCTTCGAAAGTTTGCGTTACAACAGAATGGCAGTATTGGTTTTGTTTCCGTTCCTCTGCAGTGGAACGCTCCTTTTCAGATTCACTCGGTAATGACCACCACACTTGAGGATTATTTTTGTTTTGCGCCACATATCTTTCTATTGATCCAATTATCTGATCGGCTGCCACAACATTATCTGCTACCTCTACTTCCTTCTCATTACTCACAGCTTCTTGTAGTCCTTGTGCTATATCTAGTAAACGTGGGTCCGCGAAAAACCCTTCAGACTGGTAAAATCACTGGCACTATTTTCACGACCGTTACTAATATTTTCATGAACGGCCAACAAATTAGTTAGTTCATCTTCCTCCTCATTTATGCTGTTTTCCATTTTATTGAATTATTTACTAACGAACTCTTTTACCTTACACCTGATATTGATAATATATACTACAAATTTGTACATTGAATTTATTTTCCCGTTATAGTACCATTTTCAGAAAAAATAGTGTAAAATCCATGGAAAAAATATAGGGGCGTTACGTGCCCCACAACTCGGTTATGATATAAATTGCGTTTACATGTGTTTTGCCAATACTTAAACAAACAAGAGAATACGTATTATTTCCGTAAAGACAAATTTACAACGTACTGTTTAAAATTAGTGCTATATCAATACTAACACACAACTGGATATACCTTTTGTTTTGATTCGTTAGGGACACTGAGTGCACGATTTTACACGATCAATATTAATGTCATTACTTGTTGTTTATTTAAGTCAAGTATAGATGAAATAAATGATGATGGTAATGATGAAAATTCGGATTTTTTTGGTTCGTGTCATCATTACCGATGCATGATGGGGATTAACAACAAGTAATGATGCAAAGTAATGACATTAATATTGATCGTGTAAAGTTCGCTTAGTTATTTTTTCCTTATACCTTTCAACAGAAGTGATATACCTATACAAACTTCACAAGTCATATCAATTATTAGTTTTTGTCACTAGCTATTATTACCAAAACCACTTTTTATAGCAATACATACATAGTATTATATAAATTAAGTAGATTAAAAAAATGCGAAAATATCGAGAAAAAAATAAACCGTGCTTTATACATTTTTTTGACCTTGAATATAAACAAATTAAATTTCTAAAAATACTGTACATAATATACACTATTATAATATTCTATTATGTATATTATATACAAATGTGTACGTGTATGTATCCCGTGCGTCCAACTATGTACATACATAATCCACAAAATTCGTCGTCAACCTACACCGTGCCGCGTTCGCATTCGCAAATTTTATTAAATTACTCTATATACTCACTCACTATACAGTGTTGGGTATCAAATTTGTGTTTGACATTGAAATTAATTTACAAGATAGAGATTATTTGAATACACTCGAATTCCGCCATTTTTTCGTTATATTATACATACAATAATTACTTATTTATCATGATTATGATGACATCCTTGAAATTAAAAACCAAAATCAATTTAATAAAACAAGTAAATCGGGTAACTATAACTGTATAACGGTATTTGTTTATATTTAAATTATTTATAATAATATTTATCGCGTCGTAATATTTTTGAGGTATTCAAAAAAAAACACGCCATCTAAGATGTCACTGATTTAAGCAAGCAGCTATATATATTGATCGAAAATTTATTGATAAATCAGCGGATAGCACAACCAAAAAAAAAAAAATTAACGTCAAACAAACGTCAGGGGAAAGATGAATATTTTTAGCGCTATAGCACGACAACAAAAACAACAAAATTATTTTGTGTGTTATCAACAAAAATGTTTATATAAAACAAAATTATTTTTATCAATTTGGCCTTGGCCTTGAGCAGATCATAACCAAATTTCCCGCAAATTATTGTTATTACATGTTTGCTTGCTTGTTCGTGTGCGTTGTGTACATATTTGTATTTGTTGGCTAATGTGATATTTTTATACATTTTATCGAACACAAAGTAGGCAGTGGTGAATTAGCGAGCTCGAACATTTATTTATTTCAAATACGCAAATTTGAAATTGTTTACGGAAATTATTTTATGTACATATACACATTTTGAAACGTTTTATGATTAATCATCTACATAGATCGCACACTTTTCAATTGACCTACTTGACTGGACTCTTGTAATCGTTTTACTATATAGAATTGCATAATTTTGACGACGACATCGTGGACTATGTGCGATTGAATTTTCGTAATGCAACAAAGAAATTGATAACGACCAATTTGGCTGAATCGCAATTTTCATTGTTTAAAAAATAACGATGTCACGCCATATTCGCAAAAAGATCTCGATGCTGATGATTTCAATTTTGTGACCTTTCTAGAAATAGCAGCTGAATATAGATGAAAGAAGCTGTTGTTACCCATAAATTTGACAGTAGGTATGTATATTAGATTCAAAACATCTATAAGAGATGGCTTTGTGATATGGTTAGGTTATGTTGAAAAGTCAGATTTTTTACAAATTTTTGTTTGTTTATATTTGATTGATTGACAATAAGGGATTTTTGATTGTAGAAAATTAATTATAAAATTACAACTATTAAACTGATGGAAGAAATTGATTCTTAAATTAATTTTATTAATATTTTCTCTATTAAAATCTGTTTTAGGTTTTTATTGAATCGCTAGATGAAAGTAGCTGCAGTGACACCAGTATATTGTACGATTCGTCTAGCTCGCCATTCATTTCATCAAGTTCTGAAGAAGATGAAGAATTCGTAAAAAGGGCAAGGACCAACGATTGTTGATAATCTAGACGTATCTCCTAGATACACAGGCTAACCTGCGAAGGTTATAGGTAAATGCTATCTTGATATAAACCGTCGTTTATATTTTTAAGTGAAATTTGGATCAACAATAATGAATTATCTTTGTATAATCTGGATGGTTTTACGTTATTTGCGGCCTGTAATGATACTTATACGTCTGGTGGGGTGATCGTTTATTATGATTCGGATTAGACTTGTTTACCTACCGCTTACAACCTAGCATCGGCAAATATTGTTAAAGTTGAATGGAGAATAGGAAGTGATATGGAAAGGAAAATAGAGGACATTTTTTGAAATTGAAAATGGCGATTATTTTTGTAAATAAAATTAAAAATATAAAGCAAATAAACTATCAATACAATAAACAATGTGGTACATATGTATATAGGAATTTTGTTAGAAAAATGAAATTCTCCAAAAAAGACAGATCTTTGTGCGAGATAAATCTCTACGAGTTGAAATTTGTTTCCTTTAATTTTAAATGCAAAAATTTTAATCACATTAAAACTAAAATCAATAATATTTTACCATGCACAAACCAGATTCGCCAGTCAAACCATACAGCTCACTAAATAAATCAACCAAACTGCCATTTTCGTGTTATTTCAAGTTTAATTGTCACATCGTTTACCGACATTCAAACTATTCGCAAATTATCTTAAAATCATTTAGGGAATTATTTGAACTGGAATTTTTCATTCATTTCCGCCACAAAAATCACCAATATTTTTCAATTTATCGTGACAGCATTGTAGAAATAATTCAAAGAATTTTTCGTTGGATTTCCGAATATTAAAGTTTCTGTTCAAATATCAATTAAATTTAGACAATTATTAAAGTGTATGAAATACTCGTTAGACATTTTACTAGACTAGACGAAAATTGGCGATTCGTAACGTGTACGTTCCAAAAGTGATATAACGGAAAACTGTTTCGGAAAATTGTAAACTCAAATCATTGCACGGCACTCTCAACTGCATAAAATAATTTTTATCAAATTTTTCCAAAATTCTAATAAAATCGTTAAATTTAAAATTCATATTGGTGAACTGGATCATTGCCAGTTGTACGACATTTCGACTGGGTGCCATTTTAACATAAAATTCAACATTTATAAAGTAATACGGAAGAATTCCGATTGAAGTACTTCAAATTTTGAAATAAAATGTCCAAGCTTTGTCTTATTAAATTTTACAATTAACGCCTGCATCGGTATACCGGAGTAGTTAGATTTTGTGATTAAGTATTCACAGTCTAGAAAATTAATGTCGGAGAATGATGAAAAAGTGCTGAGTAGCGACTTGAATAGGTATATAGACGACGAACAATTAAGTCCACGGTTGCTAATATTTCACAATCTGTAAGGAAGGCAGTACAATGTTTGCTAAACTGTTGCAAAATTAAAAGTAAATTATTTGTTTCAAAGCATATTTTGATGAACACTACACTTGAAACTTGTATATTAAAGTTCGTGCTTTCAATAAGCGGTGGAATAAAGCATTTATGAAGGTAAACTTTTGTCTCTCTAGCACATTTTTCTAAAATTATTCATCACAGGATTCTGAAGAATCTGATTTATTTGAGCTTTAAATGGCCAATAAAACTTTTTTGTCAGAATTTATTTTCTATTAGAAATCTACAAATAAAATTGTATGTAATGGTTAGTCGGTCCAGTAAGCGCTCATCAATGAAAACACCCTTTCCACATTCTCATCTGGGTAAGGCTGCCAGATATTCACGCGAGTATATAGAATATTTCTTTTAAAAGAAACGATATCAGGATCTTGTCAGCGACAACATTGAGGGAGCTAATTACCACTCTGTCTGGGAGTTTAGGTACAGTGAAAGTCAGACCCAAGAATGATTGGTTTGATGACGAGTGGCGTCTTGCAGTTGAGCAAGAAAATATAGCCCATAGTGAAGTACAATAACGTCTCACAATCGCGAGGAAACACAAGGCTACTCTTACTAGGAGGGCAGCGAATCGGATTTGTAGACGGAAAAAGCGAGAATGGTGAAAGGCTGAGGTTCTGAAAGTACAACAACTCAGCAATGAGCGCAGTTCACGTAATTTCTTTAAAGAAATTACTGGATTGCACCATACTTTCAAGCCTGCGTCAACTGCCATTAGGGACCGTGATGGAAACCTCTGTGTCAACATCGATGTAGTACTCGACACATGGAATGGACGTTTTACCGACCTGCTTGGTGTTCATCATGCGTCACAGACTGTAGTTGAGTCACCTCAAATACAGACTGCGGAGATTTGCATTGAGGATCCATCCAATGAGGAATTCACTAAGGCCGTGCATAAACTAAAACGAAACCGCTCATCTGGAGTGGACTGCATTATTTCGGAGGGGATACTTTGTGGAACTGTCTTCTCGACCTTCTTCGATTAGTATGGCGAACCGAAGAAATGCCTGACGAATGGAAGTGGCCGCGATATGCCCCATCTTAGAGAAAGGAGACCGCTTGAAGTGTGAAAATTATCGCGGTATAGCTCTCCTTTGCACAGCATACAAATTACTGTCCTATACATTGAATTGGTTAGAGTCACCCCTCTAGCGGAGGGCCAGGTTGGTGACTATCAAGGAAGATTTCGCCCGAATCAGGTCTTTTCGCTGCGCATGATTGTATCTATGAACTGCCTATGGCTAGATCAATTGAGAGAGTCTGTGGTCTGCGCTGGAGTATCTAGGTATGCCAACAAAAGTGGTACGATTTTGTAGAATGACAGTGACGCAGTCTCAATGCTGTGTTAAAGTTGAAAACAGGCTATCAAGAATTTTTGCAGTTAGCTCGGGTGTTCGGCAGGGGGATGCTCTGTCCCCGATACTCTTTAATCTCATGTTGGAGTACATGTTTTGTAAAACTGAAACACCTCAGCGCAACATCTTATATCGCCAGTTCAATCAGGTGCTTGCATATGCAGATGATATATGCGTAATTGGACTGAATAGCAACGAAGTGAAGGAAATACTTGATCCGCTTGTTGAGTTTTCAGCTTCTGTTGAACTCCACATCAATGAGTCAAAAACGAAATACATGATCTCTGGTTACAGGGACAATGGCTCACCAGATTTTAGTAGTGGCAACTACACGTTTGAAGGAGTGAGGAGGTTCAAATATTTGGGTTCTCTATAATTACTCACGATAGCAGTGTGGGTGAGGATAGTAAAGTGCTGCTGGCAGCTGGCAGCCGTGCTTTGTATTCTCTAAGGCCACTGCTAAAATCTAAACACCTATTAAGTGCCGTGAAGTTAAAGCTTTATAAAGCGTTGATCAGGCCCGTTGTTATGCTTGGATGTGAAAGTTGGGCGCTGACGGATGAGTACGAGAGATGACTCCTTGCATTCATGCGTGTGATTTACGACCCAAACCGCGAAATAAATGGCACATACCGAGCTCTATACAATATCGAGATCAGAGATGTGATGAAGATCCCCGATTTATACCTGAAATAAGATCTCAGCGAGTACGCTGGTTCGGTCACGTTCTGCGTGCCGATCCGGAACGAATTGTGCAGCGATCTCTGAAAGGGGAGCCACCATATGGTAGGCGAGAGAACGTCTGGTCAGCTTATGAAATGACATCCAAGAGATGTAGAGCCTCTCCCTATACATTTATTTCCCTATTTAGTATATACATATGTACATCATACATTATTGTCTTGAATATACCCCGGTTTCGTATTATCCAAGGTATTAGACCATTATTACATTTAATATAATCATCATATAATTATGTACATATTCGTAAATTGTTATCAATGCCTCGCACACGTATACCGTTAACAAGTCAATCGCCTGCCTTGTCACAATCACAACGCGACATAAAATATTTTGTCCAATGTCAATACACTTATAATCTGAACGTATGCAGTAAACATGAAATGGTATAAAATTGTTTTCGTTACATCTATCAATATCGCATTACACATACCATATTGTCTTGCACGAAAATAATTTAAAAAAAACTTACTAAGATAGTTACAGTGACTGTGCGCGCGAGCATCTTGTATAGTTCAAAGAACGATCAAACAATGTGTTTAACACGGAAAAACTTATAAAAAAAAAATTCATCGTCACACGGCATTAGAATATAATACGAGCATGTATGTACACTAGACACGTACACATACACGCGAAAATTAATTATAGATTTGACGTTGTGTTTTATGAATTTATTATCTGCCAAGGTTAAGTTTATTTGTTCTACCGTTTTGTTTATATGTATGTGTGTATACGAAACCCACACGCACATTCCAACACAAACAAACATATATAATACAATTCTATTTAGTATTAGTGTTTTAGATTTGCGCAAAATATAAAAAAATTTCAAGAACACACTAAGTCACGGTATATACATGTACATGTGTATATGTATATAGTACTGACTAACTCCTTAGTATAGATAAAGCTTGAACTTCGAGAAATTGCGCTTATGTGTGTTATTGACAATGAATGAAAAATTTCATTGCCGCGATAGATTAGGAATCGCGTTTTTTTTCCGGGTATGTTATCGCTAAGTAAGTATATAATGTGAAGGTATGTCTAATAAATCGTAAAATGTTTATGAAACACGCGGAAATCTATAGCATTTATATACTTTAGATATTTAGAAATAGCTTTTACCATAACATTCATAAATTTTTGTCTATAATTTCAATTGAAAATCAATTCGGTTGCCGCAATACGAAGTTTCAATTATTCAAACAACAGCAACATTCAAAATTAATAAAATCTTCCAAAATTGAAGAAATATAAAGAAAAGGTTGAAATCATATATAAACTGCAAAATTTACTTCTAAGATTTCAAGAGTCATACAGAATTATACGATTTCTATGCCACAAGCTTGGAATAGAAATGCGTTTCTTAGTTTTAGTTAACACCACCAAGTTTTGAAGGATTTTTCTAAATTTCACCGGCCTTAAAACCAGAGCGTACATTTATATTTCTAATGATATAGTGCAGCACGGCTGATCTTGCAGCGGTGCTAATCACTCTCGTGTATGCTGAGTCATGTTTCAAACTTGTCATTGCAGCATCACCCTATTTATCCTATGATTGAACCTCAAAAGAGGGGGCTTCAGAGGATCTAGTGATTCTTGTAATGTGATGTAGGGTCAATAAACTACCTCCCGTGATTGGTGGTGACGCTAATGCTTATCATACCATTTGGGGTAATTCGAATACCAATAATAGAGAATCCTCACTCTGTTCAATTATATTTACTCTTCTGAGTTAGAGATTCTCAATGTTGGTTATGAGCCAACGTTTGTCAACTCGGTTCGTATAAAGAAGTAATTGATATTAGTTTGTGCTTTATGACCATCGTTGACCATCTAAATTGGAGGGTGACGGATGATATTCTCACCACTGATCATATAGGTGCATATCTTTTAATATTAACTTTAAAAGACCACCGGTTATACCATCTCGAATTGTAATAATAAACTTACGTTTCACTACTAGAATTGCCTAATCAGATTAGATCTATCACAGATCTAGATTTGCAGGCAACTGAACTAGCGAAAGCAACCTCAACTGCTTTTGAAAAATTTTGTCCTCTTATTAACAACCAGAAAAAGCATAACAATCCCTTTTGGTATTCTGGACTTAAAAAGTTAAAATTAAAAATAAAGCCAAAAATACGAATCTCATTTCAGATTGTTGGAATCGATTTTGGTAGCTCAAAAAGCCTATAAAAAAGCCTATAAGATCCGTGCACAGGGCTGCGTGGAAAAACTTCTGTGAGGAAATTGATAACTTATCTGTTCTCGTTAGACTTAACAAAACTCTGGCTAAGAATTATACTTGTGGACTCGATTCTCGTCTTCGCCTACCTTCTGACAAACTCACCTTCTGAAGACGAGAAGTTGGTGAACTACTGTTGTCTGTTGACTTTACTGGGTGTGACATTGTTGATTCAGGTGTGGTTGCCTCCGAGCCGCCTACTGGTGTGTTTCTGTTCAAATCGAGTGGTCTTGATGGCGTTTTCCCTGCCGAATTATAGCATGATTTTCTACTCATCAGTTATAGCATGATTTTCTACTCATCAGTACCAAGGGCCTTTAGCAATTCCTGGGGTCTGACCGCCAAAATTATATTATTCATCTACAAATCATAAATTTTACCTGTACTGTCGTATGCATCAGTTGTATGGTGGCGGGTTGTTCAACTTACGACTTCTGTAGTAAAGCTTGATGGGCTTCAGATCGGTGCTATGTCGTCTACTCTCCTTCTTGCTATGGAGTCTATTCTAAGCTTACCCGAATTGCAGTTTTACATTCTTGGTACTGCGTGCTCTGCTGTGTGTCAACTGAGGTGCATTAAGGCATGATATGCCTTCGGGACTTGTACGAGGTACAGACAGATTCTTAATAAGTTGAAGTCACATATTCCGGAGGTTGAAATGGTAAATGTCAAACTATTACCCGAATTTAACTTCACCAATTCATTCTCCATAGATTTCCCTTGAAGAGAACTGTGGCTCTCTCGGGATATCTCTCTGTCTGTTGTCCGTGTCGATAGTTTTTTTTTCGGATGACTCTCGTTCAAAAGTCAGTGCAGGGTTTGGATTCCAATGTCCAAAGTATGGGCTCAGATTCTCGGGTAGTCTGGGTAAACTCTGCACGGTTTTTCAAGCTGAATTAATTGCACTTCATAGTGCGATTGATGCGTTTAAATTTAGTGATTTAGGGAAGGATATTATTATCTGCCTCAATACCCTTAAAAATCCTTTGCCTACATCTAAACTGGCCAAAGATTGCAAACACTACATTAATCTCTTTTGCTCTAATATGAGAGTAAGGATCATGTGGGGGCCTGCTCATTGTGTCGTTGTGGGAAATGAGGTTGCTGACTTTTTGGAAAAGCTGGATCGCGTAATAAATTTGTTGGTCAAGAGCCAGCAATATCTCTATCCTTCAATGGTGGTAAGGACGCTATTAAGAAGTTCACTTTACTTGAACAGGGACTGAAGTGGCATTCTTGTTGAAAGGCGAAACGATTCATTATTGAACCCAACGTGAGGTTCACTAAATATGCGTTATCCTTAGAAAAGAGCCAACTCAGAATTCTGGTCATCTCCAACGCATGGGACTTACCCGGAAAATAATCTTTGTGACGACTGTCTGGATGAAGAGAGTCTACACTATCTTTGCAGCTGTCCGGCCTTTGTCGAAGCGAGATCCCAAGCTTACGGATCTTTCAACGTAGATCAGTTATTATCCATTTCTTGGTTCAAACTTTTCCAGTTTGCTAGGCTGCAGTGCGCTCCTGCGATTTAGGATAGATCCTCTAGGTTTGCACCATAGACCCGTTGTGGCTTTGAGTGCGGAACCTCTGTATAGGTGCCAACCGTTTTAATACAAAAATTTAAAAAAACACCACCAAGTAGTATACGTATCAGTATCATCCTTCAGCCCAATAGAAATAGCTGCTAATAACTAATCAGACAAAATTGTATTTGATTTTACGTTTTACATATGGGCCGTTTATCGGGGATTATAGTGTTCTATATGTTTTATAGCCAACTTTAAACAACTCTTGCTACAGTTAATATAGGAAACTGCTTAGGCTCCAGCCAACTTTAATAATATAGGCAACATTAAGAACGTGCTCGTGAACTTAAACGCTAAAATAGGGAATGATATCACCAACATTCAAACAGTAATGGGGTGTCAGCATCTTGGCCACGAGAACAATTTGATTGGTTTATGTTCCAAATTGACCATATTCTTCTATATTCTAGTAGATTTAAAACATCTGTATATTAATCGGGAATCTGATAGCATCCAGTTGCAATTTATCCGCAACATCAAACTAAAAAACGATTGAACAACAAGTGGTTACAGAGTTCAACAGTCGTTAAGCAGGTGAACTTAGGGTCGTCAACTAGTTCTTCTATATTCGTCGACTTTAAATATAAATTTGACTGAGCTATACATTGGTAGGTGCGAATAAAGGGTGGAAAAAATCCTGAATTCACTATAAATTTGGGAGTGGGACAGTATAATAAATAACAAAGGGCCGTGGCTTTGAGGTGGAGGTATACATTTCGAAGCGCCTGAAGCTGCCCACACAAATATTAAATGGCAGCGAAATCAAGAATCGTAAGTGGCAATATAAAACAAATAAAACATTCTGGGAAGAGAATTGAGAACCCTTCATTTCAACTCTATATTTCAAAATACCAAATTGTCGAATATAACTTAGACTTTTTCAATTATAAATTCTTTATGCGGTTACGTCACGTTTTATGATATAGAAACAAATATTAGCATTAATTAGACTATAGACTATTAATTAGCGCGTCCAGTCTCAGTATTATCATATATGCTGTCTTATTTCCCTGCTAATTTGCCAACGCACCGCGCGATAATCGTTTTTGTGTTTAGTAAACAATGTGGCCTTGATATCGATCGATAAAAGTTTCGCGCCAGGTTTATGGAGTTAACATATTAGAAATTTTTTGTTTTGTTGTCAGGGTGATATTGCTTCCGGGAGCGTGCGAGCAATCGATGCACTTGAGATAATTCAATTAATTGGTACTACTACTATGATATAGCAAGGCTTGTAAACTAATGTTTCAAGTTATACAAATTTAGATTAAAAAAAAAAATAAACAACATATAAAGGCCATTACTGAGTCAACAATCCGGCTCCAACGGTTTCGATCCTGCGCTTGGTTTTCATACTGTCTTAAACAACCTGAAGAAGCCAAGTCGTTTTCTACATCGTGGAGCCATCGTCGCCTGCGCCTCTCCTTACACAGATCGCTGCCCAATTCTCATCGTACTCGCTAAGATCTTACTTCATGTACATAATCTCGACATTGTACAGAGCTCGGTACGTATCATCTACTTCGTGTTTTGGGCCGTAAATCACCCGCAAGAGCCATCTCTCGTAATCATCCGTCCGCACTCAACTTTCTCATTCATAACTTATGATTGGACTGCGATATAAGATGTTGCGCTGAGGTTTATCAGTTTTACGAAAATTCCGATAGGGTGTTTGCAATTTTAACACAGCATTGTGACGGTGTCACTGTCATCCTATGCACAATCATACCAATTTTGTTGGCATTCCTAGATATTCCAAAATTGACCACAAACTTTTTCGATTGATCGAGTCATATGCCTGCCGGAAATCCAGGAACACCTGATATGCGGAGATGGATGTCTCATAATATTTATTCTGATCAATGACTGATCGATTAGGACGAAATCTTCCTTGATATAGTCACCAACCTGCATGCCCTACGCTAGAGGGGTCAGCCTGTCCAATATAATGTAACTTGTATGCTGTTCAAAGGAGAGCTGTACCGTGATAATTCTCACACTTCAAACGGTCTTCCTTCTTGAATATAGGGCACATCGCGGCCACTTTCCGTTCGACAGGCATTACTTCGGTTCGCCATACTCATCGAATTAGGTCGAAAAGACCGTTCCACAAAGGAGCCCCTCCGAATATGAAGAGCTCCAGATTAATGCAGTCTACCCAAGGTGAGCGGTTTCGTGTTAGTCTCTGCATGGCCTTAGTGAATTCCTCATAGGATGTATCCCCAATGCAAATCTCCGCAGTCTGTATTTAAGCTGACTTAGCTACAGGTTGTGACGCATGATGAACACCAAGCTGGTAAGTAAATTGTCCATTCCATGTGTCGAGTACTGCATCGATGTTTACACAGTGATTTTCATCCCGGTCCCGAATGGCAGTTGACGGAGGCGTGAAAGTATGGTGCAATCCAGAACCTCAGCCTTCCACCAGACTCGCTATTTCGCGATTGTAATGGTATATGAGGTTGTTGGGTATATTTTGTTGCCAACTGCAAGTCGACACTCGTCATCAAACCAATCATTATTGGGTCTGACTTCAACTATCATCACCGAAAGTCTGTTAAGCAGCAGTGACAACCGAAGTTTTCAGTATCTCCCAGGCAGAGTGCACACAGTCAGACTGGTAATTAGCTTCCTCAATGTTGTCGCTGACAAGATCCTGATATAGTTTCTTTTGATCTTCATTTATCAGACCTTCACAGTCGACTTGTAAGAAAACTTCCATCGTAGCTTTGCAAAGACCAAATAATGATCGCTGTCTACGTATTTGGTTGCTGACCGATAATTTCTGACATCCTGCACAACCCGAGCTCGCCCTTTTGAGATTAACACTTGGTCAATTTGCGGGATATTCTGAGGGAAGAATATGCTTACTATATCATTCTCTCATCAGATCGTCCAAGTCATTGTAAAATGAGTCTTTATCTTGGCGGTGGCTGACTTCTGTGGGCGCATGTACACAAATTATCGCAAGGTTGGCTCAGCGTTCTTTACCTGCGGCCCGAGAAGAAATCCAGTACTATTTCCGAGGTCACATTCACTGTATAATAACGTATAGCCACACGGTCTCCACTTTTAGGCCAGCAAGTTTCTTGAAGAGTAATGAATTTCAGACGATACTCCTTCATGCAGAAAATCCGATAGCATACATTACTTTTATGGTTCGCTATTATATCTCCAAGTGTAATTCTGCACTTGTTGTATAATTTCCTATACATATAATTTCGAACTTGTGTGCACCGACCCTATCTAATTCAATATCGAATATAATTTGTATATCCGCGAACGTAATGTATGACTTTGATTTATCATCCTCTAATCAATAATTAATTTATCGTTTATTACGAGTATAGAATCTGTTATTACGTATTTATGTATTATATCGAAAATCGCACAAGGCCAAGGTATTAAGCGAATTGTACGCCAAAATTTTACGATCGTTCAGCAAAAACACGATCTATTTTCAAAAATAAAAAATTATCAAAAATAAAACTGTATATCAAGGTTACGATAAACATTTCACTAAAACCAAACATTTCCGCTATTTATACAGCATATATAAGTATGTATGTATGTATAGGCGAAAACCACAGCTCACCACACACAGCTTAACGAATTTAATATATTGTTTTAAATACAAACAGCCATCAAATCAAATATAAACTATAAACTGTAAAAATTTCATATACCTTTCAAAATACCTTGTGCTGGCGCGTAGTACAAGACTCGAAAAGTTGTCTTCACACACCGCACAACAAACAAATTAGAAAGTAAAAACTATTTATTTTAGTTTTAATAAATTGCAATTGCAAAACATAAAACATAAAACGATTTCAGGTCACATCGTATTTTAAAATATCGCCCGTCTCTATTATATTGTTGCCAAAAGGTCATCAAAACTCTTCTTCATATAAACACAACACAAGTACAAGTTAAAAACCAAAGAAATATTCAAAATCAATTTCGCCCCCGGAAATGTCATTCACGATCAGCCTGTGAGCAAATCTACTCGAAACATAAATAATACATTTAAACGCATAGACAGACATACAGAGACAATAAAACTTTCTATCAAACTATCAAATGTTTTAAATTTGAACAAGAAATTTATTTATTTATTTTTTGTACATAGTTGGCCTTGACTTTAGTTTTAAATACAAATTAATAAAAAAACGTCGACGAATTTCAATTTTGTCTTCTCGCGATCTTCTTACTTCGCGTTTTGTATAAATATACATACATATATATATATTTTGACGTGTGGTATATGATTGTGTATGTACATTGGTATAGATCAAGGTGATCGAGATATTTTTGATGATTCGAAAATTTAAATTTTAAAATTTGTTTTTCCTGTTTCTAGATCAAGAATTAATATAAATTGCATCACACCATATTGTATAGACAATATAAGTAAGCGACACTTAGATATTCTCAAAGGTGGAAAATCACATGTCTGTTGGTTTTATATTTAATCGAGCGAGAAGTGTGCCGACCTTGATTGTAATGCATCCTGATAATTTAATACATTATAATTGCAATAAATAGTAATAGTAAATTGTACTGAGCGTATAGACATTTATTTGTTGATGTTTGCTGTGTACGTATATAGAGTAGAACTGTTTCGTTGAAAAGTAACTGGATTATTGCGGAAGAGAATGAAATATTTCAAGAATCGAGGACATAATATGTTTTGATGAATGAGTCTGATCTTTAACTAACTTAATGCCCCTATCATGGTTCTCGCCTCTCCAATTCTGTCGCCGTGATTCTCATTTTATTTTGGCGAGTGCTTAGCGCGGCGCTATGCGTCGTATATTATATTTTTGTGTCATCAAGTAGGCTGCTATTATGTATTTATTATTGTAAATTTTAGGTATAAACAGAACCAAACAACGATCAAATGTCTTTCGGCGATATCGCAAAATAAAGGGAGTCAAAGGATTTTGTTTTAAAGAAAGGATTTTGTTTTAATTTGTGTACACATGTACATAAAATGTGACAACCAAAAAGATAGTACCAACATAGCGGGCCAGAAAACATCGATGTATCTTTGGGTCTGTTTATAACTTTTGAGCAGTTTTCATCGACAATTGGCGTTTATTTATTCTGTATTTACAGTTTAATATCAAATAATTTAGCATTCCCCGGATCATTTGATTTTCGCAAATTGGGAATTTTGCAATCTTATTCTCGGGATCCCGAGAATTCCCGAGATATACAGGGTGTCCGCCGGGAAGGTATACTACTTTGTTTGTTTATAATTTTTGATTAAATGAAAGAGAATGGATCTTATATTGATAAATGTTTTATTTAATGTCGGCAATTATGTATGGAATACAATATCAGATAAATGTCCGCCTCTGTTAGCCTCACAAATGCGAGCCCTTTTGAGCACATTTTTCATTACATTCTCACACATTTCACGCGGTATTTCATTAATTTCATCACGAATATTTTGTTTGAGTTGCTCAAGCGTTTCTGGTTTGTTTGCATAAGCCTTGCTTTTCAGATATCCCCACAAAAAAAGTCGGGAGCAGTCAAATCAGGCGACCGTGGAGGCCAATCAACATCACCATTTTTTGAAATAACTTGTTCTGGAAAGAGGTCTCGCAGTAATTCCATTGTAATCCTGGATGTATGCGATGTGGCACCGTCTTGTTGATACCACATGTTAATCAAGCCCAAAGCATGCAGTTGTGGCGTTAAAAACTTTTCAATCATATCACGATATCGCTCCTCATTCACAGTTACCATTACGCCGTTTTCATTTCGAAAGAAGTAAGGTCCAATGATTCCTACTGACCAAATTGCACACCAGACTGTCACTTTTAATGGATGTAAAGGTGACTAATGAATAATTTGAGGGTTTTCCATTGCCCAGAACGGGCTATTCTGTTTATTCACATATCCATTCAAATGAAAATGTGCCTCGTCACTCATTATGATTTTTTCATGAAAATCGGGGTTGTCATGCGCGAGCTGTAACATCCTATTGGCATATGTATGGCGGCGTAAATGGTCTTGTGGAAGAAGCTCTTGTGTCAACTGAATCTTAAATGGAAACAAATGCAAATCGTTGTGCAAAATTGTGGCCAAACTTGTTCTTTGAAGACCAAGCTCCTGAGCACGGCGTCGAATTGAGGTTGATGGATTGTTTTGAACACTTTCTTGAGCAGCAGTAATGTTTTCAGCCGATCTTGCAGTACGTTGTGACCCATGCTTGGGCCTATCACCTACAGACCCTCTTTCTTCGAAATCATTCACTACACGATAAATAGTGCGTTTTGTTGGCACGTTGTTTCTCCCAAAAATTTCACGTAACTTTCTCATCGTCACAGTAATCGATGATTGATTTTGATAAAATGTTTTAACGTTAACCCGGGGACTACACTATGCAAATTTGCTGATATTTTCTCTCATGATAATTTATGTTTGTATGTGTTTTTTTCAATGTATTGATAAATATTTATTAAAAAATTATCATAACTGGGCAATCTACTCTCATGATAATTTCTTCAAATGTCAAATAAAATTCGGTGAATACTGTCAGAAAATTAGTAGGTTTTGAAGTAATAGTCATTGCGAAATATTTTTTTTATGTAGCTATAACCATACATACGTCTCAACATTCGAAATAAAATGAAAAACATAAATAAAAAAATGCATTTTAATGTGACATTTCGTAAAAATTTCATGATAATTTTTTTGTGAAATAGCCTCCTGATAATTTGCTGAGAATTCCAAAATATGCATAGTATACTTACACATACATTGGTAAATTTAATTTCATGAGAGAAAATATCAGCAAATTTGCATAGTGTAGACCCCGGGTAAAACACGTTGGTTTATCGAATATTTTTGTATAATAAATTTGCCACGTGTCTACTTCACGACTGCCAAATATGAACTGTCAAGACTAACGTTTACCACTGTCGGAATCTCAACACGCATACCGTAAGGGACGATCGGTGGAAACAGCTCTCCACTCCCTTATTGGCCCGATTGAGAAATCACTTGAATATAAAGAATATTCAATGGTAACCTTCTTGGATATAGAGGGGGCCTTTAGCAACGTCAGACCGGGGGCAATCACTGGGGCCCTTGCGTGTCTGGGGGTAGACGGGTCACTCAGAGGCTGGATAGATCATATGCTTAGAGGCAGGATCGTGACAGCTTATCTGGGTGGGACGTCTGCCGCCAGATACGTGAGCAGAGGGACACCTCAAGGTGGGGTTTTATCCCCCCTTCTTTGGAACTTGGTCATAAATGACCTGTTACTAAACCTGGAAGGGCAAGGCTTCAAGGTGGTTGCTTACGCGGATGACGTTGCTATTGCGGTCTTCGGTAAATATCCTAGTACGCTAAGTGAGCGCATGCAGTGCGCGCTTGGCTACCTTTCTGAGTGGGCACGCGGCTGCGGACTGAACGCAAACCCACAGAAAACAGAGCTGGTCCTCTTTACCAGGAAGCACAAGCTTCCTCAGTGTGACCCGCCAACATTAAATGGTACTCGCTTGATCTTTACGGATAGAGCAAAATACCTCGGACTTCTTTTGGATAGCAAGCTAAGCTGGAAACCAAACATCGTAGAGAGAGTAAAGAAAGCTACTATAGCGCTCTACTCCTGCAAAAATGCCATTGGAAAGAGATGGGGTATGGAGCCCCACATAGTACACTGGCTCTACGTTTCAGTGGTCAAACCTATACTGCTGTATGGGGTTGTCGTCTGGTGGCCAGCGTTAAAAATTATGGCCAACCTTAAACTATTGATGAAAGTCCAAAGAACGGCCTGCTTGTGTATAAGTGGGGCTCTCAGGAGCACACCTACTCAAGCTCTGGAGATTATCTTTCATCTTACTCCATTGGACATTGCGGCCGAGCAGCTTGCATCTTGCACAGCCATTCGGCTCAAATCCATATCTATGTGGACCTGTAACAATGCAGGGCACTCGTCTATCCTATGCAACAGGGGTATTCCGGAAGCTACCGACTACGCTTTTCCCTTGCCATCTGCTGAGGTGAGATTCCAAACTGAGTTTGCCACCAGAGAGGACTGGGTGAACGAAACGGTTATGGACAATGAGGCGCTAAGCTTCTTCACGGATGGCTCAAAAAGGGATAAAGGGGTTGGCTGCGGGGTATTCTGTAAGGCACTAGGGGTTAACCTCTCTTTTCGTCTTCCCGACTTTTGCAGCGTTTTTCAAGCTGAACTGATCGCGATAATGGAAGTCATGGACTGGTTGAAGTATAATGTAATATCTTGGGGAGGGATATTCGCATTTTTACGGACAGCATGGCTGCTATTAAAACGCTACAATCATACTCCCTGACGTCGAAAGTAGCCCAGAACTGTCTGGCATCTTTAAATGAGATGGCTGATCAGTTCAACATCCGCTTGACGTGGGTGCCAGGGCATTTCAATATCGCAGGGAATGTAAAGGCAGATGAGTTGGCCCGCAAGGGGTAATAATAATAACCCAATAACCCAAAGCAGGCGGGATATAAAGATACCGCTTGCTTCATGTAAACTGTTGCTTCTGGAAGAAGCTATAAAAGAAACGAACGTCAGATGGTCTAACGCCAGTTCGTGTGTAATAACCAGGCAGATCTGGCCTGGTCTTGACCGGTCTAGATCAGACCAACTGATATCGCTTCGACGACACCATATTGGTATGGTCATGGGAGCTATAACGGGACATTGTCTCATTGGGATACATGCGCGCAGACTGGGTGTCCCAGCCCACGATTTCTGCCGCAGCTGTGGTGATGAGGAGGAGGAGGAAAATGTGCTCCATCTGCTCTGCACCTGTCCTGGTCTAGCGTACAGCAGAACAAAATTTATGGGGACTTCCCCTTTGAACGACCTCACGGATCTTAGTATAAGATCGGGATCCGGGACTTTAAACGCTTCTTGGTAAGCTCACGATGGTTCAGCGAGTGAAGAGGAGAAAACTCGAATGTGGTACAGCTACGGACCAATTTTGTGTCTATGCTAGTCCTTTAGGACGGCCACCATAACCTAACCTAACCTAACGTTACCAAAATGCCGGCAAAACAAAGTAGTAGGTATTCCCGGCGCACACCCTGTATAATGTCCAATTTAATTTTTAATGAAATAATAATAATATACAGTTTTTAAAGGCCATTACTGGCCATTTACTGAGTCAACTATATGGCTCTAACGATTTCGATCCTGAGCTTGGTCTTCATACTGTCTTAGACAATCTGAAGAGGCCAAGTCGTTCTCTATATCGTGGAGCCATCGTCGCCTGCAACGACCTCTGCGCCTACCATATGGTGGCTCTCCTTTCAGAGATCGCTGCACAATTCGTTCCGGATATAAGCACGCAGAACGTGACCGAGTTAGCGTACTAGCTGAGATCTTATTTCATGTACAATATCGGGGATCTTCATCAGATCTCGATATTGTACAGAGCTCGGTATATATACCATCTACTTTGCATTTTGGGTCGTACATCACACGCATGATTCTCCTCTCAAGTGTAAGGAGCCATCTCCTACTCTCGTACTCATCCGTCAGCGCCCAACTTTCATATACAAACATAATAACGGGCCTATGGAGAACATCGAGAACTACTCCTGTTGAATTTATCTTCAAACGCAAGTTTTGGAAGTAGCATTCGCGGAGAATGAATTCAAAACAAAATATTCAAGAATAAGCGCAGCACGCCTATCCTCAACAGACATCATCTAACTATAAAAAAGAACTGGCGACATTAAGTGACCACTATTGGGGTTTGTCAATGTATAGTTGGAAATTGTAAAAAAAAGGGCCTTAGTGCTGAAACCGCTACTGATCAACATTGCGAATTTGTATATACCTATGTATGTACCCACAAATATTGAATACGATCACGACAAATAGAATCAAAACTCAAAGTAGATTAACAACCTTCGCGAAATCAACGCAAAATAAAATGTGTATACACTGGTCACTATCCTCAATTAGCTGATTTTGGTAATTGGCCTTTTAAACAATCCTCCGTTATCGGGTTTTATGGTTACTACTCTAACTAAGCCATCGTTTCCAGTGTGCACTTCTTGACCACTTCTTGAACAGTGTGCACTTCTTGGCCATTTTCCTGGAGGTAAGATTCCATCTTTATTGAGAATTAGCTCCTCTTTTGATAAATTAGCTTGTCTTTTAGTCCATTTGCTTCGTTTTTATAGCAGTAACATATATTCGGTTACTCAAATTTTCCAATACTCTTGAGTTATTTTTATAGGAACTTCCAACGTGTTAAATTCTGAAATTGTTCGCGTAACTTTGCCTATCAGAAAAAACCCGGGTGTTAATGTTGTAAAATCGTTATTATCAGATATCCATGGAAAAAGTGGTCGTGAATTCAGGCATGCTTCTATTTGGCATTTTAGACATTTATTCAAACGTTAAATGTGGTTCTCCAATTATCCTACGCAAATGGTGTTTGATGGATGTAACAGCTGATTATCAAAGTCCGCCCATATGTGGGGCTCTTGGTGCTCTTCTGACCAGTTTCCCGATAGTTGTTTTAGTACAAGAAACACTTCGTTCCGTATACGTTTTGAGGCTCCTATGAAATTGGAACCACAGTCACTATAGAGATCCGAGCAAAGGCCTCGGCGTGCTGTGAAGCGTTTCAATGCTGCTATGGAACCTCCTGATGACAAGTCGCTTACTACTTCTATGTGAATAGCTTTTACCGCAAACCATATGAATACTGCTAGGATATCTTTATAGGTTTTGTGACCTCCACCTGGTGAACATCGTAGTTGGAAAGGTCCAGCATAATTTATCTAGCTAGTGTGAGTGTCTTTCATACGTGTAAGGGTATTTTATGTGCGTAATCTATTAGGAGCCATGTTAAGTGACTCTCATAATGCAATATTATGATTGATTTCTTCTATAGTTGTGGTTGTAGAGAGGCGTCCCGTGGATTCTTAAGCCAGGTTTGGCCATTCCACCATTGAAGCATTTATGCCACTTGAATTTCGACGACCTTGTTCGCAACAAACGTTTTAAAGTTGTTTGGCTTTCCTCTCATCCAAGCCAAAGTTATCATAGAGTCTGGCCAAGCAAATGTTTTGATATCAGACAGTTGTATTGCTTCTTTGGTTTTTCTTAGTAGTCTTGCTAACATCACAACGGCGCACAGTTGGGAATTGTTAAGTTTGCCTAATTTTGCCCGATGCGTCACAGAAACCGTGCAGTTCATCTAGCTCTTCTTTGTCGGGCCTGATCCATCGTTGTAGTTTAATTTCCTCTCTTTCCACATATATGAGATAGGTAATTGTCCATAGCTGCTTAATCTTTGTTTTTGCGATAACGGGGGCTAACCAATCCATTGGATCAAACAACTTGGATGTTGCTGATACTACTTTCCTCTTAGTAACGGGTGCTTTAGTATCCAATGCTTTAGTTTTAAATTAATGTATGTCCTCTCTAAGATTCCAAATGTTACCTAAGGTTTTAATCGTTTCTATCGTGTGATTGCATTCGTCTATATGTTCCTTTTGTATGGTTTTGAGTATTTCTTGGTTGTTGCTACTCATTGTTAATTGTTGTTGCATTGATACCGCTTAGTTTTATCGTATTCGCACCTGATAATACATCATCAACATAATAATCTTCAGTTAGCGCCTTTTTACTGCTTGATATTATTCACCGTCATCTTGTGCTAATTGATGAAGAACTCTAGTGGCCAAATATGTACCTGCTGCTGATCTATATGTCACCGTTTTCATCTTATAAGTACTGATTGTGCCGTGTTGGTCTCTCCACAGTATTAATTGGTAAATGCTGATCTCTGGGGTACATACTCACCGGCTTTAAATACGAATTAATGTTTTCTCCATATCAGTTGGATCTCTTGTTGTATGGTTGGGCCAGTATGCATTATATCGTTGACTGAGACTTCATTTGAAGTTTTTGCAGAAGCGTCAAAAACTCTTAACTTGATTATTGAACTTGTCTCTCGTAGAAAGAGCTGTTCACATTTTTCTTCATCATTAGTAAATTCTCCCTCCTGTCCATTTCTTCAATTTCCCATAACTTTTTTAATTGATCTTCAAGGTCGACATAAGATATCATTGATTGTATTCTATATGTTTCTGGGTGATGCAACTCTTGTACTTTCCAAATACAATCCATCCCAATTCGGTCCTCTGTGCCATTGGTTGAATATCTATTGAACCCGGTTTATTATAATTAGGATCTGCACAGTTAAGGTTGTTGAGATGTTGCCAATTTCCAATTTCCACCTCTTGGTTTGGTAGTAGTTTTGTTAGCTTTTGGAATACCAAGGCGTCGAGGCGTACTTCAAACTTGGAAGCTGTAATTGGTTAATTCTGTATAGTATGATTATTTCCTGTTACCTAGTGAATCGGTAACACTATCAATAAATTTTTAATAAGTAAATTCACAAAAATTTCAAGGTTGTTTTTGAATTTATTTATCGCACGCGAATTTATGAATCATCAACTGAAAAAGTGACATAATACCGTCATCTCTATTAAACCGTCTTCCATCCTCCCAAATAAAAAAAAAACGATACAACGGCGTCTGTATAATCGTAAAAATTCGAAAATAAAATTTATTTTTTAACATTGACATTGATTTTCATTTTACAAAATATAAATTCGGATTTTAAAATTCAACCTAGAACTTGACTATATAAACGTTACAAATTATTTACATGAAAAGGAACATGTATGTACGAGTATGTATGTGCAAACTAATTGCCGTCATTCAATAAAGTTTGACGCGATAGTGTATAACAAACATATTGTATTTAACGGTGTAATTTGTGTAATTCTTTGTATAGTGATAAGAACTAATAGGTCATGAATATGGGATGGGAATTATATCCGTTTAAATAACAAAAAAACACATCCGGTGGATAAAGAGGAAACCACACGCGATGTACTGAATTTTGAAAAGGCTTCACATTACAAAAAAATTTGGTTACATAAACTGGAATAATGATATCTTTGCATTTCCCTTTTTGGACACACAACAACACAATCAATTTTTTTATTTTCGAAAGTATCAAATTTTCACTTTCCAAAATGGAAAAATTATTGAAAACTATTTTGCCAGTTTTAGACCTGTTCCATAGAGATAAAGAGATAAGTGATTCAATCCCACCCAATTCTCGGCGCAAATATAGAAAATTTATGGCGTAAATGAATAAACAATTTATTGATGAATAACGGAAATATCACATACGCGTGTATCTTTCAATGTCATCGAAATAACAATAAAAAAATCCCTTTGGCTGTGTTGATAACAAAAAAAATATATTTGCGATATTCATTTTTTAGTTTTCATCCAGTCAGCGCATTCACATTATTCCCGCGATTTATTTTTTATAACACATGGGCTGCCACATTATATTTGTAGCTTATATGCTTTGTGGAGCGAACGTGTTAATTATAATTTAATATGTTGTCTGGGACTTGGACTAAAATATAAACGCGAACATTTTAAATTCTCACGACGGTGTGCGTCTGTGTTGGTTGTATGAAATTCAACACCACCGCAATGTATAGCTACATAAATTGTGTCATCGTTTTTGGTTGTAAGAACAACAACAACATGATAAATTCTTTGTATTTATATGTCTGGCGTATAAAATAGTCGTGTAAATTGATCACATTTTTCAACGTATAGTACAACCACGTGATTTAGCTATTTTGCATGTTTTTACAATATGAGTCAACGCTTTATAGTTTAATTCCAGAAATAAAAATCTGGTAGAAAATCTATCCTTAACCCTTCATAAACTGTCTTATGTATGTATGTCTTGTATAAATGTCACGCAAATGACGAAAAACAGTTTACATTTATGCCGCGTGCATTTATGATTAGCAGAGTTGTGAAACGTGTTAAAATTAATTGTTTTATTTTTAATCGGAACCGCACGTTTAAACGTATCGAATGTCCTGTGTACGTCGTTGACTGTATACCAGGGATGGGCGAGGTAGATTACGCCATGTAA
The DNA here is from genome assembly GCA_951394425.1 of Tipula unca. Lineage (NCBI taxonomy): Eukaryota > Metazoa > Arthropoda > Insecta > Diptera > Tipulidae > Tipula > Tipula unca. The sequence goes on from OX596380.1 coordinate 204,730,521, forward strand.
TCTACGCGGTTGTCGACACGTAAAATATAATGTCAACGTCGACAATTAAAATATCATCGATCATATTTCTTCAAAAAAGAAAACGGCCGTAACGTACCTGTGAATATAGTGCTCGTTATTGCGCCATGATAACGGAATGTTTGCTGCCTGAAATTCAAGCCTGACCTCAACGATATTTGGTTGCAAGAAGTCGGCGTTAATTGCCATATAGCGCGCGAAGCAATGTGCTTATTGAAAAATCATGTTTGCGAGCAATTAATTTCACAGTTCAGATCGTTGAATTGGCTATTTAGATCGTGTGATACCTATGTAGACTCTTTTCTTTGGGGTTAAGCAAAGTCCAAAGTCTATGTGAATAAACCAACATAAACAACATTACTTGTGTCATTCGCCAAATACCATTCGATATTCTCGAACGCGTCATCAAAAATTGGACTTTGAGAAAAGACCACCGCAGTTGCGGCCATCATTTGAGAGAAGTAATCTTTAAAAAATAAATGGCAAGATATGTTCTTTCGAATGACAATAAAGTTTACATACGATTAAATTGAATTTTTTAGATTTCGTTATTACGGATAAAATCCTCCCTGTTGCTGGCATAACTACCGGTGTGACTTTTGCACTTCTCCACTATTTCCACTATACCTCAAGTTTTTTCGATACGTCGAAAACCTGTGGACTCTTTGAGATAACATTGATTTAATTAATCTCGTGCAAATTTCTTGCTTCTGTTGGAACTAGCGTCGTGTGAACGAGCTATATGGCCAAAACTTTACTGCTGAATCGTTTTGAAGAATTATCGGAAAAAAACGTCGGTAAATTTTTCGTCACCCATCAAAACACATCCACTAAATTTTGTGAAAATGTTGTCATCAGTCTGGCACATTTTTTAGCGAACAAGTGTTGGTTATCTCAACGATTTGGCCCTTAAATAACTCGGTAGCACTTAGACTCTTCCTGAACTCGAATCCGTTGTGGGTTGCGTTTTTGTAAAGATTTCTATCAGTTGTGCCATGTAAAGATTTCTATCGTTGTGCAGCACCAAATTTTAAAACGCCGGTGGTCGAGTAAGCAGAGTCAATGCCGTTGGAATCGTGGACTCGAGTTCAAGACTCGTCAGCGCCAATATATTTTTTATTTAATTTCTTCGGCAAGTATAAGAGCCATCTCTTGTGTATGACCGTAATGCTAAAATTTTCAATTTCCTCTATTGAATTGGGCAAACATAAAAGATTTGTATAGCACCAACTTTATGTACGTCGGTGGTCCAGTAAGCAGAGTCGCTGCATTTGGAATTGTGAACTTGAGTTGAAGCCTCGGTTCGGCATTAAATAATTTTTAATTTAATTTATTTAATTTCTCCCTTCAATTGGCAAATATAAAAGATGATTATAGCAACAAATTTATCGGTGATGGTGAGGTGGTAACGTAAGCGGTGTCATAAGATTTGAAATCGTATATATTGTGAAGTGTTCGAACCCCGAATACGGGTAAAAAAAATTTTGAAATTTATCGATCCACACATTCCTCATTAAATTAAAAAAATCGCTTTTTAATTTAAAAATGAACAAATTGGCAAGTAAATTAAAAATATATATCTGAGGCTCGAACTTCTCTTGATTCGAAACCCCAATCCACACAGCTTCTATTACCACCGAGCCACCGCCATACATATAAATAGTGATATTCCTATCGTTTATAGCTGTCATTTGAATAAAAAAATTGAAAATTTTTGCAACGGCAATGGACTCTGCTTATTTGACCATCGCCGAACTATTTCATTACCGCTCTGTATACCCCCCCCAACCCATACCCATCTTTTATACTTGCCACCTTTACATAGAGAATATTGAAGTTTTGTACAGAAGGTGAGTTGGATTATTTTTATTTCACAATCAATTTGACAGGAGAAATTAAATCAAAAACTACTTTGGCTCGATCGAGAATCGAACTTAGATCCATAAATCCAAAGTCAGTGACTTTGCTTACCGGACCACCACCGCACGTATATTTCATGCTATACAAATCTTTTATATCTGTCATTTGAACAGAAAATATTGAAAATTTTAGCATAGGCATAATGGACTCTGCGTTTATTTCACCATCGCTATATTATACCCATCTTGTGGACATGACACTACTTGACAAATGTGAAAATGTTTAACACAGAAGCTGTGTATTGAACCAATTTGAATACAGAAATTAAGACGAAATTAAATTAAAATAATACCGCCGCTAATGCGACACGACCTAGGTCCACGAATCCAAAGTCAATCACTCTACTACCTCGCCCACCACCATATATAAATTTGGTGTTATGCAAATCTTTTATACTTTCTAATTGAATTGAGAAACTTGGAAAATTTTTTAACAGAAGCTGAGTTGAACCAAAAATGTCCCAACTTTAATATTGTTTGAAACTTAACTGAACTGCATTGTACCAGGTACAACAAAGTAATGCGATGACATTCCAAGCAGTGTATTTCGAAGAAGTTTAAAATCTGACAAGCTATTCTGGTATCACATGCGAAATTCGGGAAAGATTCATGAAAATGCCGCAGCCCGTGCCGTTACCATAAACCACCCGGGCCAGATGAGAGATTCACTAAAATGAACCAGAACTGCTGCTGCTTGCGGTTCAGCGGATCATCCACAAGCTAGCATAAGCAGACTTTCTATCATCGACTGCAACTCTGCTAAATAGTTCCTCAACGACACCGGTGCCGACGTCTCAGTTTTACCACCGTGACAAAGAAAATCAACGCCCGGATCAATCAAACTTTATGCTGCCAACGGCTCGCTAATAACAACCTATGATACGATTAGACTACAGCTAGACCTAGGATTAAGACGACCATACGATTGGGAATTTCTTATAGCCGATGTCCAAACTCCTATATTGGGCTCCGATTTTATCTCAAACTACGATTTACCCATCGACTTAAAACGATCATGAAACGCAATTAAAGGTGAAGTGCATAAATCAGCATATCAATGTTTCGTCAGTAAAAAGTTTTGACGGAACCGGACGATTTGCAGAATTATTACGCGAATTCAGCGATATAACGCGCACAGCGAAAGCAAAGCTTATCCACTCGGAAGTCTATCATCACATCGAAACGACAGGCCAGCCAGTTTTCGCACGTCCAAGACGACTAGATCCTATCAAATCCGTATCCATCCAAATGACATACCAATCACGACGTCATTCGAACTCTTTGAGTTCATCGCCATGACGCTCGGCCTGTGTAAGTATTACGAGGACTCGAGTTTGTCTTCCCATACCTCGATGATTTACTTATCTCTTCCAAAAAAAATATGTCCGAACATCAACAGCACCTATAGGAATCTTCTTCGAAAGATTGCGTCGATACGGATTAGCGATAAATGTGGCGAAATGTGAGTTCGCTAAAAGTGAAATTAAGTTACTGGGGCACCTGATTACACCACAAATTCCTGCCTAACGCAGCCGGAAATCAGTGGCAATTCCAGTCAATGAACAACGGAAAGAATGGCAAGACACCGCTCAAATGGTCAACAGAAACCGAAATCGCATTCGAAAATTACCGAAGTGAACTAGTTAACGCAGCGTATCTGGCATTACCAGCTCATAATGCACATCTAGCACTTTACCCCGATGCATCCGATTACTAGGAAGTAAACATTTGCTCATTACAGAAGGCGTGCGAAAGATATTCTGTGACACTGCAACAAACAATGTGCGTCCTTATATCACACCTAAATTTAGACGAATTGACACACAAAATTGCTCACTGAACGATATGTTTGGCCGGGCATGAAGAAGTTCATTGCTAATTATGTCTAGCATTGCATCGAATTCCAGCGAAACAGGGTTCAACATCACATCCGTACACCATTGCAAAGTATCAGAACGCCCGTCTAGAAGGCGCTACTATCGACCTGGATATCACGATTCTATGTACAGATAAGAATAATTGGGTAGACCGACTACCAGTTATCATGATCGGGCTACGAACAGCCGTCAAAGCAGATATCAAAGCATCGCCTGTCGATCTAGTTTACGGCACCACGCTCAGGTTGTCGGGTGAGTTTTTTAATCCGTCGACAAGTAAAGGGACGCCATACGAAGTGTTGCACACTCCATCATAATTTTGAAAATTTAAAACTAACCGTTACGTCTATTCATTCGAAGCAGAGACCGTTTATTAGCCGGGAGCTGGAGTATTGCACTCAGGTCTTGGTACGCAATGGCAATGTTGAGACCATCACTCACGCCACCATACAATGGACCATATGAGATCATTCAACAACGACAAAAATGTTATAAACTACGCATGCAACGAAGAGATGTTCTCATTTCAATCGACCGCCAAAAACCGGCGTTTATCGCAAATGAAGAGCTTGACGTCCACACCGAGCCAACATTGTCACCAAGATCATATGGCTCACATTCACCAGAAGCGACAACATAGACCGATCAACGTCTCGATGCAAGCGACCTATAACAATATCGGCTCGATATCGTTGATCGATCTGGCAGGGGAGTATGTGGCATCCGCTACATTTAACTTTTAACTCATGTGGCATCCGCTTTAATTTTAATTCGCCACAACTTCATTTAAAAACATTTTTAGTTTAAAAAGAAAAGAAATAAAAAAGAACATTCGACTGTGTAACTCGTAACAAGCAACATCGTTTTATTCGTGCTGTACCTATTAACGTATTATTGGAACAAAGTGGATCGAATGAACCCAGATACAAAAAGGTGTCCCAAAATTAACGCAAGATTTGAATTTGCCGGAGTTTGTGCAGTGAAGTGTTGCCGCAACCGAAAGGTTAGGGTTAGTAAACCTGTGGCGTTACACGATAGAACAACGTATTTTCATTATTGAAGAATATCTTAAAAATAATGAAAGTTTGGCAGCCGCAGTTCGGAAATTGCATACAAAATATGGTCGGAATAGTGTTTTAACTTCGTCAACGGTTAAGAGATTAATTGAAAAATTCAAGGATACTGGATCAGTTGGCGACGCTAAACACACTGGTTGTCCAAAAACCAGCCGTTCAAATGTCAATATTGAAGCAGTGCGTGAGAAAATCCGGGAACATCAATTCGGCGTTGTATACAAGAATTGCAAATTTCAAGTAGGTCTCTGCAGAGTATACTCACTAAAGATCTGTGTCCTCATGCTTAAAAAATTCAATTAGCACAACAACTGAAGCCTAATGACCATGCACTGCGAAGAGAATTCGTTGAATGGATTCTCTCTTTTCTGTGATCAGAATTGGCCCCCTAGATCTTGTAATTTAACACCATTAGATTTCTTTTTATGGGGTTATTTGAAGTCAAAGGTCTATGTGAACAAGCACCCGTGCATTACAGAAGGAAATTAAACGCTGCATCAACGAAATTCAGCCACATTTATGCAAAAAGGTCATGGAGAATTTCGATAAGAGTGTGTATGTGCCAGCAAAGCTGTGGAGGCCATTTGCCCTATGTATTTTATGATTCAATAAAAAAATCACAATCTGCGAAGACTAAAAACTGTGTTTACTACTTGATTCAAATCTGGCGTTAATTTTGGGATACCCTTTACATATAATTATAAGAGCGCAGTTGATATACACCGGTCTTGTGCACAATTCATTGTAAAGTGAGTCACAATAATAAACACCCTTTAAAAATTACAAACCACTCAATTTTTTATACTTACTGCAAATACACATGATACAAAAATACATCATACGAGTATGTATTTTTTAATTCATTGAAAAATAAAACAATTAAATTTAAATAGTACTTACTCATTTCCGCATTCATATAATGAATGAAACGACGATACACAACAAATGCGATAAAATGAAATGACCTCATAATACACAAGTTAAGACCTCAGAAATAACTTAAAAAGTATATTTGAAATAAAAAAATTATTTATTTTTATTTTTAATATTTTTTTTTTATTTGAAATAATAGTTTTCTCCTTTTCTTTTTTTGTTTTAATTTTTTTTTGTATATATGTATGTATGTATATAGAATTTGTTTTTTCCATTTTTTTTTTTGTTTTTTGTTTTTTTTGTTCATCATCACTAAAATCATACAACAATTATCTTTTTTTTTTAATTTTAATTTTTTTTTTTAATATTATAAGTAATAATTTAAATTTAATAATATTGTTTATAATTAATTATGTTTTTATATATTTTTTTATTGTTTTTGTTTTAATTTAGGATTGTTTTGTCTGAAATTTTTTTTTAAATCAGAAAAACCACCATCATTCATTATGTTATTACATTGTATGTGTGTGTGTGTGTGTGTGTGATTAAAACAATAATTCAAATTATGGATACTTTTATTTATTGTTTTAACTCTTCTCCTCATCATATTTTATTACTTGTCTGTAACCTCTATTATTTATCTTGTCTAGTTAATTAAATTAAGAAAAAAAAATGTTAACTTAGTCAGCCATTTTATTTTATTTAAAAAAAATTGTATTGTTTTTTAAAATTAACCGTAATTTTATAGAAATATGTTTATTAAATTGAGCGATATATTTTATACTTAATATGGTTGGTGGTGGTTTTTTCTTTTAATTAAAATTATATATTTTTAATTTACTATTTATGTTTGTATATCAAGTATATATGTATGTATGTAAAAAAAAAATGAAAATGCATGATTTTTATTTTGTTTTTAAATTTTGTTGGTTTTTTATTATTTTTTAAATTATTTACAGTTAAAATTAATTTTATTTTTTTTAATTTTTGTTGTCTTTTTTTTTTAAATGTAATATTACAATTATTAATTCGGGAGACGTCTTCTTATATAGATTATTAAAGGAAATATATATTTTATTTGTATTTTTTTTGAAAAATAAATTTTCTCCATATATTGGTATGTTTATATTAAAAATTAAAATAGTTTATTACCTAAAAAGTATGCAATATTTATTATTTTTTTTAAATTTAAAATTAATACAATATTTTATTTTTATAATCTTAAAATTTTAGAGAAAGTTTTTTGTATTTTCACTTTTTAATATTTTTTAATTTTTTTGTTTATTTTTTTTTTTTTTATAAAATTATTAAAATTTAAAATAAATTATTTGGTTGATTTTGTTGTTGTTATAACAATATATACTTTTAATTTTTTTATTTTTATTTAATAATACAATTACTAGATTTATATTATATGTATATAAAATAAACTTTCCCCTTTTTCTATTTATTTATTTTATAGTTTTTAATTAAATATGTATTTATAAAATATATATTATATTTATAATAAAATAATAATAATTAAATATTATTAAGAGATCTCAAATTAAAATAAACATAATTTGGACAGTTCATATATAAATTTTATAATTAAATTTAAAAAAAAAAAACTAAATTAATTATAAATTAAATTAAATTATATTTAAAATAAAATGAAAAGGGGAAATATACTTTTTCATTCACACACACAACTAAACGGTAAACATTTTCATATTTTTTTTTTTTTTTATAGTAGATGCAATTTTTCTTTTGATAATACTTATAGCTAAAAACAATATAGAAATACAATAAACGCACACACACAAATTATTAAATATATTACAATATGTATATACTATTTTTTTTTATATAGTCTATTAGTATTTTCACTTGGATTTTTTTTACTTACACTAATTACACGCTACATACTAGATTTATGCCTCTAACTTGATTTTATGTAAAGTTCTTGGTGGTGTTGGTGATTTTTTTGATAAATTCAAGGGCTGCTGAGTATCTGCAATATCAACTTGAAGCTCCAATAGTCGTGGTGATTTGATTGACTGAGGCGGAGATGATGATGCAGAAGATGATGTTGAATGTGGTGATTGATAGTAACGCGATGCAGCATCATTTATTGTATTTGGTGACGGACTATGATTACGTGTTGTTGTTATAACACTTGTGGAGCCACTCGATGGTTGCCATCGACCGGATACAACTAGTAAACCTTGATGTTGATTTGACGCCGCACTCGATGGAATATGTGGATGCGGTGACGATGATGAAGATGACGATGAGGTCGATGAGGATGATGGATGCGGGCTACGATAACCCCCATTCTCTTGTTGCGATTCACGCATTATATAATTTTGAATAATATCACTAC